>FR989939.1:12516395-12991366 GCA_905404155.3 Plebejus argus
TGATAGAGTTGACGTTGTGATTTTTGTGAACACCCGTTACATATTATTATATGCTAAAATAAAAAAAAGCTGCAGAAAAAATCCAATATAAACGTATTGTATTTTTAATTGTGTTATTGACAATTTTAAGCTAGTTTGTAACAACTTTAGAAAGTTGGACCTTTGTCAGCAGTCCACCCGTGACTACGACCGCTCGAAAGTAGCTGAAACGTCGGAAATAAGAAAAGTGCTTCACGGCAAAGTTTATAGGCAATATAGTCGTTCAGGTACTTAGCATGGGGCCAGACTGACGTGGTGTGAAGGGTCCATAGATATTGATATTATTATTTTTATTAATATATTATGTATTATTTTAGGTAACCCTTTTTTATCTTTAGTTTTAGCCTTTGGCAGCAAGTGGCGTGAATAGTAGAGAACTTCGCTTGAGCTATAAAGAAAAATATAATATAACCTCCTTAACCCGAACCTTATTTAATAATAATATATGTTTTGTATTACTTACATAAAAAAATTTGCGTTTACAAAGTTGTATTTTGGATTACGAATTTACGAATCTACAAAAGGTTTTCTACGAATTTAATACAAATTTAATGAATGTCTCCTTAGAATATAAGTGGATTAGAAGCCTACCGAATATTTCAAAGGTAAGATAGGAGCTTGATACGTTTTGTATATTACGATTAAAATACGCGATCAATTTGATAGCATTTCGTAAGGATAGTATAAAACTAACGGCCAACTATTGAATACCATTTCTGAAAGACATAAATTTTCACGTTGATCATAATGGATAACCATCTACTGTGATTTTAAAGTGGAATTACTAGGCATAAAAGACGTCGATCATAAACAAAATATAATATTATTATCTTACCCCTTTTCATGTTAGGCACCTAGTTTATAAAGTAATGAATAAATTGACGTCTCCGTGGTCCAGTGGTCGCTCCTGACTCGGAGGTCGTGGGTTCGATTCCCGCGTTGGAAACGTTATTTCCAAGTTTAGTTAGGACAATGCAGGCTGATCACCTGATTGTCCGACAAGTAAGATGATCCATGACAAGTAAGAAGATCATTTATGTAAAAAGTCGGCCCTGCGCCTGATCTCTCGCCAGTCGTGTCGGTCGTCCGCCCCATTGGGTTATGAGAGTAAAATGAATTTACATATAGTGATCTTGTGTACTGCGCACACACTTGGGCACTATAAAATTACTCCTGCGTAACTGGACTGGTTTCAATGAAGCCGGCCACCGTCACCGAAACCGGTGTGGGGAGTATTTTTTTTTTATTTATTTAATAATTTATGTACACACAACCAGTATTATTTTTAGTAATGAATGGGTCAAAATGGAGACATTGCATATTTTGTGGTTACTGAAAATTTACTTTACCCTATCAATATTGTTTTTTATAGTTTCGTATACCGGATGCCATCACTATCCCATTAGGGCACCCAAGTTGTAGACATTTCTCGGGTAGATACGACCACTCCTTACGTCAGTTTTAAGTGGATTAGCCAACTGACAAAATTTTCATATTGTTTGCCAACTCCTTGAAGGATTTAGCAGGGGAAGAGGTATAACTCCGGGGAATTTCGGGAGCGGAGCGGGAATCAACAAAAGTAATCATGAAGTTTATGTTGATTCATATTTACGGGGACGTCATCTTTCTGATACGTTTTAAGGCGCGTAATATAAAGCGCGCTTATACGCTTACTCAAGACCAATGTTTGGCTTATAGGCTCTTAGGCCGGTATAAATAGTCAGTACTCAAGATGCATCTCGGTCTCAAGGCACGGTTCAGGCTTTGTGATTGGTAGGCTATCAAAATTTTGACCAATCACAGAGCCGAACCGCGTCTTGAGACCGGGTTGCATCTTAAGTACTGACTATTTATGCGGGCCTAAGTGGCATAATATTCTTACAAATAAAAATTATGATTGTTATTAATTATTAGTTTTATATTATCAAGACTTGGTCAAGGTTCGACAACAAGTTATTTTGGTTTTGAAAAATAAATGTTGGCTGCTAAATACAAAAAGTTTCAACAAAATCGATCTAGTCGTTTCGGAGGAGCTTCGCAACAGACGCCGCAACACGAGTATACGCAATGTAACATCGCCCCTAGTAACGAAACTTTTTGATGAAAACATCACATTTTTACCCAAAAAATGGGTCCTTTGTTATCCATCAATATCGGTATTGTTGTCCTAAACAATGTTTACGGGAATAATGATGTATCGTTGTGGACGCGTATTGATAAAGTGTGGATGAATAGGACGAACAAATTGTGAACGATTTTGTGTGGGCAGTGTTACCAGTTTTACGGCGAATTTATCATTTATTTTAAATTTATTGTAAAAAACTTGGTTTATTATGTTTGTAAAACAGTTACTACTTAGTTTGTGTGATTTGACTGCCACTTTCTGTCAAACTCTTTAATAAAAGTCCTTCAGGTACATATAGCACGTCAGTATTATAATTAAGGGCCTTATCACACTGGCGATTAGCGAGCGATTTGAAAGCGACGCGACTGCGCAGCGCACACGCCGCGATGACGCCGCGATTGCGCGGCATGCACGCCGCTTGCCTTCCGCATTTTGGACACTCAGTAGCAAAATGGATTCTGACAAGGAAACACTACTGCTCAAACACTATCTACAATGTCACATCTCTAGACAAGTGTACAAATTGGCGTCCACGCCACGCCGCGACGACGCTGCGCTGTCGCGGCGTGCATGCCGCGCAATCGCGGCGTGTGCGCTGCGCAGTCGCGTCGCTTTCAAATCGCTCGCTAATCGCCAGTGTGATAAGGCCCTAAAGTCGGAAAGCGGCCGTGAAAATCTACAAGGAAACAGGAGTAGATTATAGAACCCACATACATGTTGTTAGGAGAAAAATATTTAATAAAAATATTTGATTTTTTTCTATTCTTAAAAGAATGATTTGATAGTTTTTTAGGGTTCCGTACTCAAAGGGTAAAAACGAGACCCTATTACTAAGACTTCGATGTCTGTCCGTCTGTCTGTCTGTCTGTCTGTATGTCTTGATGCTGTAACTCAAGAACCGCTATAGCTAGACTTTTGAAATTTTCACAGATTGTGTATATCTGTTGTCGCTATAACAACAAATACTAAAAACAAAATAATATTAATATTTAAGGGAAGCTGCCATACAACAAACGTGATTTTTTCGGCCTTTTTTGCTCGATATCAATAATGGCAACAGGTAGGCACTTACACAAAGGCCTTACATTTATGACTGTGTACTTTAATAATTGATAATAATATTTAAATAAAATAAAAATTTAAGGGGGGCTCCCATACAAAAAACACAATTTTTGGGCTATTTTTGCTCTATAATGGTACGGAACCCTTCGTGCGCGAGTCCGACTCGCACTTGGCCGATTTCCTTTATTCCTGACAACTTGCTTTTATATAAACCGCAAAATCCTCCAAGAGAATAGAATAAACAGAATTAAAATGCTTAGGAATAGAATCCCCCAGTATTTCACAGTTTACGGTGGTGTAAGCTAGTTGGGAATTGGGACCTACTTTGGGTTTGATTCATAACTTTCACAAACATAAATTCTTATTACCCTTTATACCGGCTGTATTGCCATAGAGAAAGGAAGCAAATAGAATAGATAATTAAAAATGTAACACTTTATCAGGCAAAATGAAAAAAAAAAATCAGCCAAGTGCGAGTCGGAATCACGATTCTTGTAAAGGAGCCCCCCTTAAATATTAACTTTATTTTATTTTTAGTATTTGTTGTTATAGCGGCAACAGATATACACAATCTGTGAAAATTTCAGAAGTCTAGCTATAGCGGTTCTTGAGTTACAGCCTGGAGACAGACAGACAGACAGACGGACAGACGGACAGACGGACAGACAACGAAGTCTTAGTAATAGGGTCCCGTTTTTACCCTTTGGGTACGGAACCCTAAAAATTATCCGATCAAATTACTGGAAGTTGCTTACAACCTTTCTTGATATAAGTATTCCAAATTTTCCAGCAATGCGCGGGCAGATGATGATGGACTGTTGTCAAGAAAACTCTCGATTCGATGTTTAGCTGTTCGAGCCTAGTGCTTTACTGATAAAAGCTGACGTCATGCGTCAGCTTTTATCAGTAAAGCACTAGGCTCGAACAGCTAAACAGACTGATAATATTATATATTATAATATTTCGCAGATGTAGTATATTGTAAATGGAAGCCTCATTAAGGAACGAATACTCACAAGCCGGCTATAGTCAGACCGCATTTTGCAGTCGAAGCCGACTGCAAAATACGTTGCGGTGATCTGCAGTTTTCATACTAAATTCATATCCGCAATACACGGACCGCTCGAGCAGTTCTTGAGCGGTTTGTGCAAATTAAAAAAAAAACTAAAAGCTCTAAAGTAGACTATGGCCGTACTAATATTCTACCCCAAGGCTTGATGACGATGCCACAATCATCATTCCAAACATATTAACGTATCATGACCAATCCAGGTGTAGGAAAGTGTAATTTAAAAGTATGGGGTGAGCTGATGAGTTCCTAACGAGGGTCTGGCATGCTGCTAATAGCCATCGGCTGATTAATTTGTAGGGTTCTGTAGCTTTTGAAACGCATACGTCAAATGTCAAACAGTAGAAAGAAAAATTCTAGGATTGGCTGTGCAAAAATGACTCACTGTGCAGTGTCAAAAGGAGGTATTTCTTTCCACGGGTAAGTTATTGATTCTAACTAATGACATGATATTCCCTAATGCTAGGTACTCACATACGGTTTTACTCGATCTAGCAATCACGTAGAGTAAAAACCACGGCTTGGGCTTCCGTTCACACATTCAGCATTACTCAATAGTTGTACTCCAAATCGAGTAAAAATTATCGTGTGGACCGCAAAACTCACACGCTCGTAAAGCTCGACGGCTCGCGTCGAGTAAGTTCGAGGGAAATTTAAGGCTACGTAGCTGCCGCTATGTAGCCTTAAATTTCCTTAAATTTAGTAGCAAATATAATATTATCAAAAACCCTCATTCAAAGAAAGAATCAACGTGCACGGTAGAGGTAATAAAGAAGTGTTTTGCAGATAACGACTCAAGTATTTGTTATTCTGTGTTCAGTGACCTGGCAATATTTATTAGCTGAATGGAATATGACTAATACAACAAATTACATTTATGATTTACATATGAATTGCATTCGATTCGCCAATCAAACTATTCCCATCACACATTTCAGTTACAATAGTGAAATCAACACAAATGCCTAACAAATCAAATTATTATGTGATTTAATAACCAATATATATAGCGTTATCACTTATCACTTCATTAGTAGTGATTAAATGTTTCGAAATATTAATTAGCGAATTCGAATTATTCAATTCGTTTTTCATTTTCGATGTATAATATTAATAATATTAAATTACCAACACGAAAAATTGAAAACGGCTCGATATCCATGCATTTTACTTTTCACGATTTCATCAGCTAAATCATTATTAGGATTCCGTAGTCAACAGGGAACCCTTATAGTTTCGGTCTGTCCGTCCGTCTCTGTCTGTCCGTCCGCGGTTTTGCTCAGAGACTATAGGACCTACAAAGCTGTAATTTGGCATGAATACACATAATATTAATAATACCGACAAAATGGTACATAAAATATTTAAAAAATATTTTTTTTATGGTACCTCCCCTACACATCAAGGGGGGTTGAATTTTTTTTTTCGCACCCACCCCATCGTGTGGGGTGTCGTTGGATTGGTTTTTTAAAAATATTGTGAGTATTCATAGATCATTTTCCGATTTAGGGATCCATTTGTGAAATATTAAGTTTTAAAGTGGAAAAATCGCAGTGTCCCCCTTTTCTACCAGCTAACCGGTTGCTTCTGGAAATGTGAAAAAATTCACGGGAGTAGGAGATATGCTGAATTTAAAAGGAAAACTATCACGGCTAAGAAGACTTCATAAGTTATTGAGTAATAGTCGATCAACTAAAAAAGATGTATTCGGCGAAGTACTTATAAAGGAACTTTTCGTTCAAATTCCTTTGAAAGTAACTGAGTTGATTTTGTTGGTAGTGTAAAACATGTTGTAAATGTACATTCATTGACCATACAAAAATTTTCAAAAACTAGCGGTACTACGGAACCTTATATTGCGCGTGGCCCGACATGCACTTGGCCGGTTTTGTATTATATATTTTTGCACAAAGATGCATTGAGTCCCGAGAAGGAACTAAAGATATATCTATGTCAAAAAATTTAAGGTGCGTTTGATACAAGAATTTTGGTGCAACGAAATTAAGGGCTACATCTAGATCCTAGTAGACCGTGCGTGTTATGCTAAGGCCATGCTGCCTTTCCACCAGAGCTGAGCGGAGCTGTGTTGCGACTGCGAGGAATGTGTTTTTGAAAACCAATAGAACCACTTCATTGACATGACATTGCCAGACATCGCTCAGCGCGGCGATGTGGTTCAAGTGGTTCAAAAACACATTCATCGCAACACAGTCCCGCTCAGCTTTGGTGGAAACGCAGCCTAAATCTGTAGCTTTTTTTTTCCTTTATTTAACGTCGCTTTGAACAACGAGGTTATCATCGACCACAAACACAATAATTACAATCATTTATATCAAATTATAAATATTACAATATTCAAGGAAACATAGAACATTACAACACATATCAGGATCACTTAAAATTAAATATCTGTCACTACAAAGGTTAAACATCTGTCTCTCAGAAACATAGTTTACACATTCGAATAAAACATGATTGACCGTGAATGGGGAGCTACATCTAAGACAAGTCTTGGGAGTGCTTTTCGTGATATAGTAGACATGAGATGCGTTTGTATTATTGAAAATTTATTTGTAACAATGTTTGTTTAGTCACTGTAATTAAAATATGATGGCTAGTTAAACGATTACTACGAGTAATGGTTGATTTAGAAACATACTTCTTATTGGTCCCGCCATTTTCATTTGATTGAAAATTCCGCGCCAAATATTCAGTGCGTTCCAATTTCAAATCATACTTGGAACAATGAAAATTGCCGATCACAGAGCAATATTAATTAAACCTCTTTAAATAGAATTGTATTCTATTGAACAAGATTTCGAACGGACTGTTAAATGTCAAACAAATAATTTGTTGCTGTAAAATAAGTTATGTAAAACATTACGTAAAGGTTCATAGCGTTATATAGTGATTAGCCACTTAGCTGAGGCGGAATGTAAACTGTCAAGCCAAGGGTCAATTCAGATTGCAACGCGACTTGACGCGCGATTTGACAGAGATGCAAGACGTCTCACGCTCACGAATTCTGTCATTTCAGTACAGAAATGCATCTACGTGTCACGTTGCGGTCTGAATTGACCCTTAGGGTTGATTCAGACCGCAACGCGACGCGTAGATGCATTTCTAAATTTACATGGATTTGACAGATTCGTAAGACGTCTCACGCAATTGAAATCTGTCAAATCCATACAAATTTATGCCGCGCCGCGCCTCGCGTCGCCTCGTCGCGTTGCGGTATGAATTGACCCTAAGGGCCGGGACACAAAAACACGACACGACGTCGTGTCGTAGAAACTCACGACACGACGTCGCGTCGTAGAAACTATCACGACATGACGTCGTGTCGTGAGTTTATAATATGTTTTTGCATACATGGAGACTTTAGGCCGGGAAAATTATTTGAAATAATATAAAAAATATGCATATTATAATATGTACCCAGATGATGAGGTAAGTTACAAGGTTTGTTGAAATTCTATGGTAAAAAATGAGTGTGCCCGTTATAAAATGTTAGTTATCAAATTAATTTACAATAAGACAACTGTCACACACGGCAGATCATAAAAAAAAATCGCTGACACTCGCACCACACCACGTACGTGGTACAAATACGCTTACAAATCCGCGCCGCTCCAATTAGTGGGGCTTAGCGCTAATCCCGAGCGGTAGCGTGCGCCCTGCCCGACGCCCTACAGATTAGTTAAGGGCGAAAACATGGTGTAATTACAGCAACTTTGCCGATCTTTGTTTTGTTTATTGGCTGTTAAGTTCGCGGAGTATGTATATGGGCGCTCCACGTTGGGCTATAATTGCAAAGTAGTTGTCGATCACGATCACAGGAAATCTTACGCGAATATGCCACTATATACGTAATAGCTTGTATTGGTCGATTATGGACCACCAAAAAAAGGGGCTGCATTAACAATAATATCTTTGTTGCTTTGTTGTTGATGAGTGTTAAAAAGTTTTTGACACCAGCGTGTCTAGTATGCGCGTACAACGAGATATCTCACTCTCGTGTGTATTGTCGATATCGACATGATGTCAAAATAATTTTTTGGCATTATGTTGATAGATTTTGACGACAGATCTACACGAGAAAAATGTATGTCATGTTAGGGTCAATAGAGATGAAGACACAAACCATCAAACACCGAGAAAACATGTAGACAAAATTTTCTCGTTTACACATCTTAGGCCGGCAGGTATTAAATACTTCGTGTGTACATAAATAAACAGTCACAAATGCAAAATACTCCTATGTTTCAGGTTCAGGTAAGAGCGAAATTCAAGCACTATTTTATGTAGTAAAACAACTTTTCAAACTGAAAACGTCCAATTAATTATTATTGGCACTTGAAGAGTTAATACTTCAAAAATCTGTAGTTATTCTTAGTATTTTCAAACAAAAGGTATATAAAAAAAGAACTACTAAAGAAAAAGTTGTGGTATGCCTATTGTATAGAAGATTGCCTAAAATATATTTTTTTCAACTTACATCCGAAAATAGTCACATCAAAACATATTCTCAAAATAAACATTATCCGATAGAAGAATGCTAATACAGTTGGAGTGATATCGTTCACGTCTGGCTTCGTTAGTCGCCCCCATTAGGTAATGGAGTGGGGACGCAACACCTGATCCCTGCTGAGGCCACGAAACGAGCGATCGGCATCCGGCTTGACGCCGAATCTGAGGCCGATCTGGCCGGACACATGGGAATGCATAAAATCAGTGCACTGGACCGATTTTTATGTTTTGGTCTAGTCGTAGTAGACCACGGCCATTAGCCATGGATATAGCAATTTCTCTTGCAGAAAAATTTGCGGTTCCCGCAAAACAGTTCAATTGAAATGAATTGAATTTCTTGTTCACGAGGGCACAGCAGGTTGGAACATCTTGTATATTAATAACATCAAGATATTTTTTTATGAAATAAGGGGGCAAACGAGCAAACGGGTCACCTGATGGAAAGCAACTTCCGTCGTCCATGGACACTCGCAGCATCAGAAGAGCTGCAGGTGCGTTGCCGGCCTTTTAAGAGGGAATAGGGTAAGGGAGTGTAGGGATGGGAAGGGAAGGAAATAGGGTAGGGGATTGGGCCTCCGGTAAACTCACTCACTCGGCGAAACACAACGCAAGTGCTGTTTCACGCCGGTTTTCTGTGAGGAAGTGGTATTTCTCCGGTCGAGCCGGCCCGTTCGTGCCGAAGCATGGCTCTTCCACGTCGAAGATTGGGGACATGCACTATACTTATGTATCTATTTGATTTATAATTTGTAATTCAATTGTCTTTAAAACTTGCCGACTGGCGGCACATTTTGAACAATAATTAACCATTCAAGCCCCAAGCGGTCGCATGCGACAGCGATAACAAAAGAAGAACAAAAGATTTCCGAGAATCTGTGATCGACGGTTTAAATTACACAAGAGACATGAAGTAGAATTATATCGAACTGATGTCTTTTTTACCTTTTATAACATTTTTAATCATTTCCAGATGCGTGTTTCATGGCCGCACCTTCACAGTAAGTACTTAAGCGTTTATACAGGAGGTATAATGTTTTGCATTTTACATCAACCCCCAGCTGTTAAAAAAGGGTAGTTTAAAGTGACATAAATTGCGCAGGAAAAAGGGGTTAGAATTTTTAAAATTACTCCCGCTTTTACGCTCGCCGTTTTAAAGGTTAATTCGTTCAATTTTAATTCATAGAATATTTATATCATTTCCATATTTTTTGTATAAAATATTTAGAAATATTTCCTTAAGAAATTATTTAGAGTAAAAGATGAAAAGGCTGAAAATGCATTAAAGCGTATATGATAGTACGGGCGTTTTCCCGACATCCATGGATATGGACGTCGGGAATCGTTTTCTTTCAGGTGATCGGTTTGCTCGTTAGGATCTTATTTAAAATAATATAAAAGTTTCAACCGAGTACCTTATATTAGGCAAATATTTTTTAGGCCTTATTGTTGATTGTGAAATTGATTTCTATACCATCTAATATTATGTAGCGGTATAGTTTGAAGATGGTCTATTATAATTTATAATCTACAAGTTGTAATAAAGCTAAGTAAAAGCTGCTTTAGAGTGTGTATTAGTCCTCTATGTAGAGTTCTCTGTGAAAATAGCAGCGCTGAAAGGGTAATTTTTTTCATCTTTGTATGGAAAAATTCATGACGCGCGGCCGCTTGCCCATACAAATCACAAAAAATTGCTCTTTCAGCGCTACTACTTTTACAGTGAACTCTCTAAAAGAAACAAATACACACCCTAAAGTATTATCACTTAGTTTTGTTACACCTTGTATATATGATTGGAATGGAGTTCCTTTTCGCGCGTTGTGATAGGGGGCTAGGCCGAAAAAAACGACACTTGACCTCGACACTTTTTCATTAGTACCTGCATGTTAGGGGCAGAGGGCGCTGCGCGTTGACAGTACTCCTGTGCGTCAATAGATGGCGTTTTTTAAATTTTTTTTTTGAGTATATTATTATGTACAGATTTTTTTAACTTATGAAATAACTCCGTTCCATTCGGGTGTCCTTTGACACCTCTCAAGTTTTTTTTTTATATTGAAAATGGCTTATAGTCAGGGTGCCCTAGAACAAATTTTTTGTGATTACTAACAAGCAAATTTTTTGTGTGTAGCTACGTTTTGATAAGACGAACAACATTTTTATTTTCGAAAAATCTCGAAAGTGGTAGCTAACAGAGTAACACTGTAGTCGTATTTGCAGTATTATGATCACATACGTAAGTTATATTTTACCTGTTACTGCTCTCGAGGTAAAGTGATAAGGAATCTGTATAAATTTATTACAATCGTAAAAATTAATAGACGTTGTAATGTTCATACGAGTCTAAGTTATAGGAGATAGCGACTTTAATATAATATTACATATAGATTAGAATGTGATTTGCATATAGTATTTGGAGTAGGACCAGGCCATTTAGCCAAGACGTTTTCTTTATCGATTCGCTATCGCCGATCAAAATGTATGGAATTGACATAATAAGTGTTCGATATTATGAAGTTGACTTTCAACTAGTCTAAGATCAATTCCATACATTTTGATTACACAATCAAAATGTATGGAAAGAAAACATCTTGGCTACAGGCTCTGGGTCGTAAGACAAGTTTTAATATTTGGTTCGACAGGGAATTAAGAAATCAAGCGTCGCTAGTGACATGGCGGCTACGATGCCACAATATAATATTATGCCGTTTTTGATGACGTATTCGTAGACATTTTCCAATATAAGTACCCTTGGCCCTTAGCTAAAATGCTGTCATTATTTATTATTTTACTGTTGAAATTCGGAATCAAATATGTTGTCTAAATGTACCATCGAGGAAATTGATTCCTAGGCAGTTGTCAGACCAACTTCATTTGATCGGGTTATGTCAATTCAATGTTAATTGTGTTCTGTCGGCTGGGTTTGACGTAACGCGACCAAACTACGTAGGTTCCCCATCTGCCTAGGTATCTGCAACTTCTCTAATAGTACGTAGGCGGACTTGTAACTAATAAATATGTCGTATCCGGTCATGAATACAGACACGAAACGAAGCGCAAGTGCGCCACCAAGCGGCGAATTGGTGCAACTTAGAAATGGCGCGCTTCGACAGAGTCGTAAAGCTCTGGTAGGGTGGAGCGTCGTTCACTCTCGCTCCAGCCGTCGACCAGTCAACAAGTGCTTACGAAACTGTCCTGCGTTTCGCTTTGTGTCAGTGTAGTGTAGTGTACAGTGAAGTGTTCTAGTATAGTGTCGAGAGAATAGTGATTGTGTACAGTGTTATAATAATTTAGTGCTCTGATTTGAAGACAAGACTTGATTATTACAAGTTTTGTTCTTTTGTACGATACCCATCTAAGCCCACAATGTCTGAAGGTTCTGATCTAAACTCTGTCCATCCGACATCAGAACTGGGATCAAATCGTGCAAAAGACGCAAATAACCTTGACAAAAACGAAGATCAATGGCGGTTACTTTTTGAAATTCAGAATCAACAAATCCGTGAATTGATAAACATTGAGGACCCCAGCTGTGAGTAATAACGTTATTTCGCCAGAATTTAATCCGGATAGGCAAGACGCGGATGCGCGATCGTGGTGCGCAACGGCCGATCTTTGTTTGTACGGTGATGTTGTCCAAGGCGGGCAACTGATTATGATGCTAAGTAAGGCGTTAAAAGGCTCCGCATCGGCATGGCTGCCACAAATTACCTATCCAGGAATTACTTGGCCTCAGTTTAAAGGGTTATTCACGTCTAGATTTGTAACCGTTGAAACTTCAGCGGCTACCCTCATAAATTTGAATAACGAAAAGCCAAAAGAAAACGAGACCTATTCCGCCTACGCCAGTCGTCTCATAATATCGCTGCTCAGCCGATGGAAGAATGTGAGCGTAGAACAAATTGCAGTGTCAACTGTAGTCGCTTATTTGGCACAAATTGACAGCCGCCTGTAACGACTCGCATTTACAACGCAGCTAACAACGCGCAGTCAGCTGCAACAAGAACTGCAGGCCTTTTCGTTTTTAAAACGCAAGGCTCCAGTGGATTCCCGACATGACGTAACGAACGAGAAACGTATGAAGCAAGAAACGTTTCCGCAAATCAAATGTCATGCGTGTGGTGAGCTCGGACATAAGCAAGCACACTGTCGCACGCAGAAGAATGATATTAAGAAGCCTGCGTCTACTTCTTCTGCGTCAGGGGCGGTACAGCGTTCTCCAGCCAGCAGCAACGCTATCACCTGCTACAAGCGTGGCAACCTTGGCCACATCGCCAGCCGCTGTACTGCGGGTGGATCTAGCGCTGCTGCAACCCCAACAGTGAAGCGTGTCGACCTGTGTGAAGTCCCCCTCCAACTCCATCTAGTACCTGTAAGTCACTTTGTGAGTGTTTTAATTTTCAATTTGATTCTGGTGCCGAGTGTACATTAATTAAAGAAAATATTGCTAGTAACGAGGTAAACGACTAAATAACGTAATTTCTTTAGTTGGTATTGGCAATAGTAACATTTATAGTACGGTTCAATTATTGTGTCCAGTTCAAATCAACGATTTAACCATGGAAATATTATTTCACGTTGTGCCTGAAAAATTTTATACGCAGTGATATTTTGTTAAGACAAGAAATAATTAATAATGGATTTCGAGTAAATATGACTGAAACTGACTTTGTTTTGACGCGAGACAAAATTATTGTTAACTCATATTCCTCGACTGACCTACCGTGTGTAAATGATTTAAATTGTATTGACACAGACATTCCTTCTAATAGAAAAATCGAGCTTTTAGATGTTTTGCAAAATTATTCTTGCTCTTACACTGGTGAATTAGAAATACGATTGATAGACCCAAACCGTATCGTCCAAAGACGCCCTTATAGATTGTCCCCAATCGAGCGTCAAGTTATACGAGATAGGGTTAGTGAATTACTTCAGGCAAAGTGCAAACATAATAAGACCTAGTAAATCCTCATTTGCTAGCCCTGCCATCTTGGTAAATAAACAAGATGGTTCACAGCGTATGTTATGTATTGATAATAGGGAGTTGAATTCTAACCGAAAATATAAGTACGGTCATGATAGATTACGCAGAATGCCCGAAAATCAGAGTATAACTGACGATTTTGAGGAACTAAATAGTAATGATGACATAGAGACTGATAATTAAGTTTACAAATTGATAGGACCGTACCAGAGGTTGTCGTGTAGCCGTAGCTCGATAGAAATCGGTGTCAACTTTGAGTTGTCCGTGAGTACGCGGTAAGCAGTCAACTCTGGTGGAGGTCGGGTTTCGTTGGAAACCAGGGAACCCTAGGTTTAGGGTAATGAGATGTGGTTGCAGACCACAGGGCTGTGTGTTGACAGAAATCAATTATTGTAAGACTTAATTATTGTGTGTAGTTGTAACAGACTTGTGATACCAAAATTGTCAGTTGATACTCTGGAATGATTATGTGATTGGATCTTAAAATTACTTTAAGACTTAGTGATTATCTTCAGTGAATGTGATTAGTGATTATAATTAATTACTGACCAAATTTCAAGGTTATATGGTGCCAATTATTTCAGAAAATTGGACTGTGCCAGGATTCCATTAATACCTGAACAGGCAGACTCGATTGAGCGTACCGCATTCATTTCACCAGAGGGACAGTTTGAATTTTTAACAATGCCGTTTGGTCTCAAAAATGCTATTTTAGTATTCCAAAGATGCCCGAAAGTCAGGTACCTATTGAGATTGATGAGGATAATGAGGTGGAGACTTAAGAAATGTTGCCAGAGTCAAAAGCTGTGTAGGGTTCACATTCAAAAGTGTGGAGACTGTACCAGGATACTGTAGCCGTAGTCCGGTAGAAATCGGCATCTGCCCTATGGGTAGTCCGTGGATAGGCGGTATTGCGGTAGTCCTGGATGGTACAGTTGGATCATGCCGTGTAGCATTGATCATTGAGTCGTGGTGTGACTCGGGCACTCTGTATGAGTTGCTGTGTGTGCGCAGGTTTGCAAACCTATGAACTGAGAATGTGGATCCTAAGGCTGTCATTGATTTGTCATTGAATTTATTTTGATAAAATTCATGATTCTCAAAAGGTACATGATTAGTTAGTCGTAACTTAGTCAATTACTTAGAAGAGTTGATTAGTTTAAACCATTTTTAATGCTTTTTTTTAATAAATCTAATTGCTGAGATAAATTAAAAGTAGTAAATAGTCAGTTTTCATTTCTCTCCATAGTTGTGATTTCGTTTGGGACGTTTGGATGGAAAATGAAGAACGTAACCAAACCAAATTGCATGCCAAATTTAGAGGTCCATTTCAAATTGTAGAACTTTTAGATGATGACCGATATCTTTAAAAGTCGTTGACGAACAAACGTACTTACAAATTCGCTCATGATCCTCTTAGAAAAATGCCTGAGTGCGAAGTACCAATTGATGTTGTTGAAGATGTTTAGTGCATTTGTTTTAGTTGTTTTTCGGAGACTCGGTTCGTTGGGTCGGACTTCGGAGACCATACCATTGTACTGTAGCCGTAGCCTAGTAGAAATCGGTATCGACCCTTGCGGTTGTCCGTGGGTACGCGGTGGGCAGTAGCTCTGGATGCTGTGGTCGGGTCTAGCCTCGAAGCCAAGACCATAGAGTCATGTGACTGACTCGCTTTGTGTGTTGTGAATCTTGACCACGAATGAGTAACCGAAGTTAATTATGTGATTTTTTTGAGAATACATCTCATCAATGGTACTTGAGCGTCTGGTTTAATGCTCTAAGACTTGAGCCGTTTTCAATTATGAGGTTTAATCTTGAGTTTTAGTATTAGTTAAGAATCAAATGATGTCTTTAGACTAATGCTGTCAATTTTTGTTTTTTAAGGTTCTTTTGCGAATAGAATTTATGGTTGGTTATAATAAACAAGTTTGATTGATAAACTATGAACTTCTTTCAACATACATTGACAGCATTATGAAGCGTCAGGAATGGTCGAGCGCATAGGTACTGTGCTTGTTTCAATACTGTTTCAGATTAACGTGCGAGGACGCACGTCGTCGCAGGATGGCCGTGTCGTATCCGGTCATGAATACAGACACGAAACGAAGCGCAAGTGCGCCACCAAGCGGCGAATTGGTGCAACTTAGAAATGGCGCGCTTCGACAGAGTCGTAAAGCTCTGGTAGGGTGGAGCGTCGTTCACTCTCGCTCCAGCCGTCGACCAGTCAACAAGTGCTTACGAAACTGTCCTGCGTTTCGCTTTGTGTCAGTGTAGTGTAGTGTACAGTGAAGTGTTCTAGTATAGTGTCGAGAGAATAGTGATTGTGTACAGTGTTATAATAATTTAGTGCTCTGATTTGAAGACAAGACTTGATTATTACAAGTTTTGTTCTTTTGTACGATACCCATCTAAGCCCACAATGTCTGAAGGTTCTGATCTAAACTCTGTCCATCCGACAAATATTATTACTATTACTTACTAGGTACCTATATTATATTTTGGAAGTTCATTGCATCTATGTTACACCCATTGTGTAGTTTTCACGGTCCTATTCCAACTAGTAGGTAGGACCGACAAAATATGTAAATCTTCTTACTGGGGTTGTTGAGTGATTTAGCATGTACCTACTGAGAGTGGATCGGTTGCAGATTCTCAACTAGGTAGTGAGTATTGACAGATACATTTTATAGAAGTTCTCCGTAGTCCAGTGGTTTAGAGCTTGACTCGCAACAACGATTATGGATTCTCTCGTTGGAACAGCCAAAAGCTTGACACCGTCGGAACAAATGTTCTTGGGTCATTGTACTCGTTTATGGACAGTAAAACATAAAAGTATTAAATTATATAATTTACGTTGTCTGGTACCCGTAACACAAGTCCTTCGGGTACTTACCACGGGGCCAGACTGAAGCGTCCATAGTTATCATAACTTATAATATCTTATATAATATTATATAGTACATATTTTATCAGTGATCAAAACGTATCATTGTCATAATCCGAACTTAAACTCTTAAAGTAACTGTATACCAGATTAAAATTAGTTTAGCGGTTGAAGAGTGAAGAGTTAACAGACAAAACACTTAAAAATTTAGTACAATTGGATATTCTAGCCTGAAACTTGCACCAAAAATATTTTGTGGATCGTAAAATGTACTTTTAACATCCTCTATGGGCCCTAAACGTGAAAGCGAACGGCCGGTCAAACCGACAGTTTCATATTCATGAGTATAACCCTACAAGTGCTGTGGTAACTCGATATATTTTCAACAATTATAATGCTAAGGTAACTTTTGCTTTTCAGTCTTTAAAATTAAAATACTTTACAATAATCCTCTAATTAACAAAATATATCCTCTTATTAATTTTGCATTGATGGCGTACTCCGCAAACTCCGAAAGGAAGACTAATGCTGGCATCATTTTGAATTGATATTATGTGGCGTAGAAAGAACTTTGCGGAAACCAATTCTGCCTCTTAATTTAGCTATACCTACTCGGCAAAATGTACGATACCCGCAACTATTGAACGAAGTCGCGGAAAACATCTAGCGACTTATAGGTTAACGGAATTCGAAAAAGTGTCTAAATTCAAAACTGTGTCGACACTTTTTCGACTTCCGTTACAATAAGACACTTGCCAAGCGAATACACGTAAGTGAATAGAAGTTGGGCGAAGTAGAACTCCCATTAGCCAGGCCAGTAACACCCCACATGCAGAGGGGTTTAACACCCCACACAGGGGTTCGTAACACCCCAACCCCCCTCTGGATCTCTTACTTAAGAATATTTGAGACGTGTGTCAAAAGAATTTACTTTAACAATTTTCGAAGCGCTTTGTGTGAGTTTTGCACGTTCGATGTCTTTGAAAACTCACCGCATCGCTCAGCTGTTTGAAATGTACAGAATTTTTGAGATGTAGAATGTAGGAATTCATAATACTTGTTTAGTGTGAAACGCCTTCATTGTCTAGTGGTTTATAAAGCTTGACTCCTGAATTTTCGGTTGTGGCTTCATTTCCCGCAAACTGGAAAAACTTTAATTTGATAATTAAGACGAAAGGTGATCAATCTTGTATAATGCTAAGTGAGTAAGTATACGGTTTTGCTCGATAGTTTTACTCCAAATCAAGTTAAATAATTACTGTGTGGACCGCAATACTCATAGCTCGAAGGCTCGCATCGAGCCGTCTCGATGGAATGAAATATATCGATTTAGAGTAAAACTATCGAGCAATGCTGAATGTGTGGACAAAAGCCCGAGCCGCGGATTCCGCTCGACGTTATTGCTCGATCGAGCAAAACCGTATGTGAGTACTTAGCGTAAGAAGAAAGATAATGTGTCGGATTTTTTTCGGATTATGCGAAGGTCGGTTTTGTAGCTTATCATTTTGCTAGGTTTGTCAATCATGCTTTACACTTTAATTGTATCTTCCACGTAAACAACTCTACAAAAATAACTTAAAAAACTAGCTAGCTTCTTCACGAGAAGAAGTGGAAAAGATACAACTCTAGCCGAAAAGTAGTTCCGCTACCGCATAGTGCACTTCCATACATAAAATATTAAGCTATAATATGCTATATCTTAAATGACAAACAATTCACACAATTTTTTTGGTTACATGCCCTAAAGTTTTTGTAAAAGAAAATCAAAAATCTCATTTTTAAAAAAATATTAAGTATATTATCTAAGTTTTGGACCAAAAATGAATAGTCCAATCACAGTCCAATGAACGTATATTTATATTTTTAGCGTTCCGTATTCATAGTTTAATTGACGCAGGCGATTCCGGATAATGAGAACTTCTTAATTCAAACATCAAGGCCCTCTTAATTAGCTTTCAACTTCCGCATAAGTTCTCAAGTTTTTTTATTAGATTTTCCCTTGAACGACCTCACTAATGGTTTTAGGGGTCCTTGGAGCAGTTTTGGAACTATTTATAAGTAATTTACTCAAGTTTGGTCTAAGAAAAAATCGTCAATTTGCTTCTACCTCAGATCAAGTAAAAACTCAAGACAGAGCGCTGCGAACAACAACCCCTAGCCTATTACCCTCGTAAAAGGCCGGCAACACACCTGCAGCTCTTCTGATGCTGCGAGTGTCCATGGGCGACGGAAGTTGCTTTCCATCAGGTGACCCGTTTGCTCGTTTGCCCCCTTTTTTCATAAAAAAACTGTCTATGCTGGTGCTGCCCCTAGCGTGAAAACATTGCAGTAATAATATTATATTTAGCTCATTACGTCCCGATTTCACTAGATAAACAACAAATTTTAAACGTTATCTCACAATCATTTTCAATCAATAAAAAACTTTAGTCATAACAAAAGTTCAAAACAGTTCAAAACTAATAAAACTTCGAAAGATTAAAACAATCGAACTAAAGACGCCATTTTGAAGTTTTGAATTTGAATTTAGAATTTGGAATTCGGAATATATTTCAACCCGTTGCAACCAGGTGCTTCGTTTACAGAACAATCGAATATTATGTTCTGCATCGGTGAAAAATTGTTTACCGATACACGCTGTATCGATTTATTGGTGTAAACTCTTTACGGTCTGCATATTATATTTCACGATGAAAAATATCGATACCGTGTATTCGAAAGTTTTATTTGTAAAGTGCTTTGTCCTTGTCCCATAGCTTAAAAAATTGGCTTGTTAGACCAAGATAAAACAGTACATAAAGCGCAATACACACTGAGCCCGCCGGGCCGCCGACAAAGCCCGGCGTCACTACTACAACGATCATCTTTTCATACAGACCGCCGCGCCGCCCGCCGGGCTGTGTCGCCGGGCTTTGTCGGCGGCCCGGCGGGCTCAGTGTGTATTGCGCTTAATAATATTATAATAAATAATCAGGGCGAGCGAAACGAGCAAGTACACTTTACGGAAAAACCATCACGCCTATTGATTTGTGCTTTAACTTAGTACTTACTTAATTTTTATTTATCGTAATATTATGTAGATGTGTTATCATGTCAGTTCAGTCAATGTGTGACGACTGACGACGCGAGCCCTCACAAACATCTCTGCTCTTATTTATTATTAACTAGTTGACCCGGCAAACGTTGTTTTGCCATTTAAAGTATTTCTACTTCATCAGTAATTGATACAAAATCTTACCCCCCCCCCTTTTGTCCCCTAAGAGGGGTGGGAGGAAAACTGATGTTAAGTTGGAAAAACAGTTAATAATATGACGTAAGTCCATTAAAGAAAAAAATTAATACAAAATCTGACCCCCTTTTGGGTCGCCTTAGAAGGGTGGGGGGGAAAGCTTATACACCAGATGTTGAGTTGGAAGAAGGCAAATATATCTGCCAAAACCGTATGCAAATCGGATCACTAGTTTTCGTGTTAAAGCAAAAGTTTGATACAAAATCTAACCCCCTCTTTATTCCCCTTAGAGGGGTGGGGGGGAAAATTTTTATACACCAGATGTTAAGTTGGGAGAAGACAAATATATCTGCGAAAACCGCATTCAAATCGGATCAGTAGTTTTCGTGTGATGCTGGAACAAACATACAGACAGACAGACAAAAAACTAACCACATTTTTAGTTTCTATAACGATTTAGTGACACCCCCCGCTTATTATTTTAAATGAATATCTTTAATGTACAGAATTTTCATTTCTACGGTTTTATTATATTATGTAGAGATTATATTATGTATAGATAGATTTAATAACTAATATTAGTAAAAGGCCTCTGGGCTCTGTATAGAGTGTATACAGAGCCCAGATATATAGAGGCTAGCAGGCTGTTCTGATCAAACTCATCGGATCATCCGACCGATCGGATTTTTATTTATTTATAGGGGCTTAAATTTTTTGTTCTTTAGCGGATACTGTGTTTCAGAAGGGGAGGAAATGTTAATTTAAACGCTAATTCATAGTTAGGTAAATATAGCGAGTACTAATTATTATAGTATAGCCTCCAATTATTGGTGAATGATAAAATGTGTTCTTAGTGTGTTCATTTAAAATTTATTATAATCAACTTATATTAATTAATCAGTCTCACGAGTGACAAATAGCTTATTCGTTTATTTTTATCACTGGTTTACGTATAGCTCTTTTAACTGTAGAACAGTGATAAAAGTTTTGCATATTTTAGTAATGAGTAAAGGCTTAGAAAATAAAAGATAAAGTTATTGTACAAAATATATTCATTTAGTAACACTCTCAATTTCCAAATAAAATTACAGATAACATAGGTACCTACGTAAAATTATTATATGACATTAAAATTAAATAATAAAACTAACTTTTGAAACTCTCGTAATAAAACAGTAAAGTATTTATAACCGAAATTAAGATAAAACATTTTACAATTCAACAATTTTAACAGCTTTTGTTATCCATGAGCATGTTAGTTTTCATTCTAGCATTGTAACTACATTTTAACTTGTTGCTGTACCACAAAAGTATACAAAAACTTAATCATTGAAAAAGCTGCAATGAACTCAGTATTACTATCCCTGGGTTATATTCATAATTCAAGGTATAAAATATGCTTTTGTGTATAGTGCACACAAGGTGACCTGGCCCGGCCACTGTCACTGAAACCACTGTAGGAGGCATTATTATTGTACAGACAAAGGTAATAAACATAATCCTAATATGGTGCGGCTAGGAAGAGTACAGCGCGATCGACGTAGAAATAATTGGCAAGCGAAAGCAACCATTAATTATTATTCTTTATACATAAAAATAATTTTTCAGTAAAGATATCGAGATCTTCAACGAATTCCAAGCAAATACCCATAGTAAGATAAAAATCGAGTACATGAGAAAAAATACGAGCAAAGGTATAAATAAAACACATATTTCCATTTCCAAACTGAATTTTGCTCACCCCAATGGAACTGTAACGAAATTCCAATAAAAGCGAGATCAGAATTTATAGATTTTAGATGTGATTGAGGATCGAAGGTCCCGATATATCAAGAAATATGTATTCATAACTAAAATTGACATTTTGGTAGACTACAAAGCATTTCACACGATAAACTTTGACATGAAAGTCGAAATAAAAAAGCAATCATCTCCATATAAATCGCGTTTGATACGTTTGAATCAGGAAAATTACAAATTGCAATTTAAACACTTTCATAAATTGAATAGAATATGACCAATTCTATCTGATGGTGGAATTATTGCTAGTGGAAATTATTGTAGCTACAGGAATTGATATCAAAGAACATTAACTAATATATAGAATATAATCATAACACGAAATAGTTTAATAGATGCTAAAATATACTCTAGAACAATGTTAATACGTTAAACTAAACTGGATGAATAATTTCAATTACTTCAGTGCTTCTTAAATGAGAATTCAATAAAAACGGCAGTGGGGGATCGTATATCTACAAATATTTACATTCCTTACAATATTTCATAATTTAATCGCCAAAGAATAAATTTCAGAGACAATTTCGCACTACCGCGCCAACTTTTACAATTTTAAGTCGGAACAGTTTCATCCATAACTCGGAGTCGAGTTCACCTGCAACTTTTTATTGTTCAACTTTGTAAAGCGCACGATTGCGCTGCCGGTTATGACGTTCTCCTTCTTTCCCAAACTCTTATTAAATATCGAGGACTTTATCTAGTTTCATATTTAAAAATCGTTGATCTTCATTTGTATCTTTTTTTAAAAATTGTAGGAATCGCAATCCTTACGCTAAGTAGGGTACGTGTCAACATTCGAATGCTTATCAAAAACGTTATCATCTATTAATACTGCTAGGAGTTAAACGATACGGCTACTATCACCTTGTACTAACCTATGATCGAAACATCCGAAAATCTGGGATTGCTCGAGGATATATACACTAATTACAAAATAACATCAATTTGAGCGCCTCAACCCGTCACTCGAATCTACCGCCTATCAAAATATTATGTAAAGTGCAAAATATTATAAACGATCGTACGTGGAACGTAAATTACTTTTGATATGTCGTAAACGAATTTATATATCGATTAATGTGCTATCGGAACGGGTTCGTGCAAATTTACATTACGCCAACAGAAACATTACACGGTGTCGCATCTTATCGAAACGTTCGTATTAATAACCAACAACGTAGGGCTCCGGCACTCAGTACAGTGTTTGTCAATGTAGACTCCAGTCCAAGGGCAGATCCCTGGATGAGGACCGGGAGTGGAGCGTGGGCGGCACGTGCGGGCCGCGGGCTGACTGTCAGTAGTCCAGGGACTCCTCGTCTGGGGATCTCTTGCGGCAGCACAGGCGCCAAGCGGCAGCTAGAGCGCAAACACCGATAGCGATCGCCAAACCGGCGCCCAAAGACGGAGCCAGCCAGTCTCCCCCACCTGTGTTTCTCATGTTTGCACATAACTCGGGCGCTTCGTCGTGAAGTTGTCCCAAAGGAACACCTCCGAGTACATCCAAGTAACCCAACCGGCGCATGCTATCTTCCGAGTATGATTCTCTGGCTCGTTTCTCCTCGGCTGTCCAGTATTTGCGCTCACCGGATGTCACGTTGGGGCAGTTCACTACACCGTTGCAGATAAGTCTAGCGGGAATACATAAAGCTTCTTCCCCGGGACATATAAAATCGCAACCTTGTCCAGATTTTGAAGAAGTGCTATCAGTGAGCCGAGATGTCATAAGTGTCCCATCCGAGTTTTTGGGTAAGTGGTAGAGACCTGTCCATGCTATTTTGAAAGTTGCTCGTGCTGGAGATGCACTACCGATGAATACGATTCTAATTGATCTAGTTTTCTCTTTGTCTAGTACGAGCGGGTCATCCAAAGATTCGAATCCGAGCTCACCAGCCGAAAGAATAGGCAACTCTCTTGCCAGCGAAACATTTTCTCCACAAACAGAAAGATATGGCTCGATTCGACCTGGCAAATAAATCTGAATATTTCCATCGTCACAATGACGAGAAACGAATTTGATGCTATCAAAGTGAAGCCAAATATCTCTCTTCTCTTCGATTTCCAAGTCCCAAATGCATTGTATACGTTTTGGTGGTTCAGTATAGCCTAAAGCTTCGAGATGAGGGTACACTATTTCTCCATCTAAAGCTGCAGCTAGGACAGCAGGCCCGCAAAGTGGTCCGTGAACAAACTCGTATCTGGCTTCGAAAAGAGGTGCTGGATTTTTAAAGTATGAGGCTGCTGCGTGCGCGTTATCGACTATGAGCTGAAGATTCAAGGCTTCCCCCGACGATACTACTCTGTAAGGTCTTGCTCTGGTCACCGTGTTGGCATGTTTGGCGCATAGACAAGATCCTAGTGACTTCTGCACTGCTATATGCAGAGGTAGGGGTGTAGTGGTAGCCCCAATAGAGGAGTTGATAGTTTTACCTCCGGGGTAAGGTTCCCAAATGATAAGTTTGTCCGCCCGATCCTCGTAGCAGTTCTGGCAGGAGACAGGTGTGTACGGATGCTCCTGTAAAATAAATTTATTTAATTTGATACTTCAGATCTTTATTATAGGCAAAATTAACAAGCGGTAACAGGGGAATTTGATGATTACATTGAAATTAATTTACGTAAATATTAACAAGTTCCAACATAGCAAAATGAAATATTTGCTTCCCGGGACGTAAAAGTTATGAGAATTCAATTTCCCAAAATTGTGAAGTGAACGGGGAAATTATTATGGTTTGCATTATTCATGGATTAATGTTTTCTCTTAACTGTTAACATACTTGTAATAATATTTACACCGATTGCATATAATGTGAAAATGTATGCACTCATGACTTTTCGGTACATGGAAAATTGAAGAAAAGTATTGAATTTGTATATACGCATTAAATTAATTTGGGACCAAACTGGTCAACATATTATTCCATTTCCACTAGCGAGTTCGTTTATTTCTATGTCACCTATGTTATCTCAACCCAAAACTATCCTAAAGTATCTCCATATCAAACTTCATATTATTATACAAGTATCAACGGTTTACGTGTGAATAGGTAACAAATAGACCTCATTGTGTTAAAAATGCGTACTCATATAGGCATTAACATTTCTCCGTATGAACACTTACCTTGAAGTTTACGCTCAGTATCGTCAGTATGACCCTCGCGAAGATCCTTCTGTCCGTCACGAATCTGTACAAGCAGTGCACATCTTCTCCTGGAGGCGCCTGTTTATACACCAGGGTGTTCAGAGGAGATCTGATGCGACCAGCCCGCTGCTTCCAGGAGGCGATAACTTCATCACAGGCGGTGTTAGGCACAGGCTCTCCGAAACGAGTGTTGTTGAAGAAGTCGTAGTGTGCCCAGTAGTAGAGTGATGATCTAAGGGAGACATTATTTGGTTTATATCCGAGGAATTTAAGCTAAAACACCAGTCTCTGCTAAGGTCTAAGCGAAGTCACACTAGTTCGTTGCGTTACGGTGCGATTCGTCGTTGTTTCTGCGTTCCGACGCCGTAACGAAATATTGTGGCTTGGCCCTAGCTGCAGCGATTCGCGACAAGACACGTAAGATGGTGACAGTATAGGGCGTTATTTCCACTTCAACAGAAATGTGATGTCCTTCCTGTTCCATTCTATCAAACTTAGAAATAATTTTCACTAATATTTTATAAAGTCCTGAACACAAATAAAATAACAAAATGGAGCCCTAAATGGACAGACTACGGAGATGATGATAATATCAAAAGCTATTACTGTTCCATAACCCAATTCAAAGAGTTAGTAACTTCGATTACCGTAATGGATGCAGTTCGTGAATTGCTACGAATTAGAGGCCTTTTAGTGTGAACGACACGATATCGTATTTACGATTTTTGGCATACGACAGTGTCGGTACTGTAACAGTGTTTTAAATAACCTGGATACTTTGGATTTGTACGAGTGAATTATGGTAGTAGTCTTTACATTAAAAACTTCATTTTGAAAACTTTTTACTTTTGAAAAACTTTTTGGTGTAGTTAGCTATCTCGCAGCTCGCTCCCACTTACTCGCTGTACCTCCCAGTCTTGCTCTCAAATCGCACAAATATGGCGTTGCCGGTAGACACGAAGTCGTGTTTCTCCATCGGCATGCTGAACGCAGAATATCTTGATCTAGCTATCTCGCTCCCACTTACCCGCTGCAGCTACCCGTCTTGCTCTCGAAATGCACGAGCATGGCGTTGCCCGTAGACACGAAGTCGTGCATCTCCATCGATCAGCTGAACGCAGAATATATGGATATAGCTATCTCGCTCCCACTTACCCGCTGTAGCTACCCGTCTTGCTCTCGAAACACACGAACATGGCGTTGCCCGTAGACACGAAGTCAATCAGCTGAACGCAGAATATATGGATATAGCTATCTCGCTACCACTTACCCACTGTAGCTACCCGTCTTGCTCTCGAAACGCACGAACATGGCGTTGCCTGTAGACACGAAGTCGTGTTTCTCCATAGGCCGGCTGAAGGTGTCGCAGAAGGTTTTGATGATCTTCGCGTCGTCAGGTCGTGGCGCGTCGTACAGTGTGAGTGACTCCCCGCAGTCCCCCGTCCACGGCGTGATGGGGGATTCAATGCGGTTGATCCGGAAGCTGGGGAATTTGATTTATTAGTAAATAGAACTAGATGTCCCGGCAAATTTGTCTTACCATAATATTATTTCGGGTATGGAAATCGATTTTGGCAAACTTATTAAATAATCTGACATATTAAATACCCATGTGGTCATATTTTTGTGCAATGTGCATATTTGTACCATCGAAGAAATTGATATACATATAGACAGATGGGGGACCTACGTAATTTGGTCGCGTTATGTCAAACCTAGCCGACAGGTCACAATTATTACCATTGAGTTGACATGATACGACCAAATTACGAAGGTCTGTCAATTGCTTAGGAATTAATTTTCTCGATGGTACATAACTAACACAATCACGAACATTGACTTGAGCGAACCGTTTTATAAGTTATAACGATAAGGAATGTCGGAAAGTAACGGAACTTGCGTTTTTGGAACTAAATTACGCGTTTTTGTAAGCCAAACAGCTGCGTTGAGGCAACGCACGGTTACCCTTCCACTTTATCTCCGATCCGTAACGTCATTCTCTTAAAACAACGTTGCAGCAACGCCGCTGCGACAACGCGCCGCAATGGATTAGTAAAATTATGAATCTTTGCTCATAGAGTTCGCAGCGCAACTGACTTAGCAAAGTTTTGTGAAATAGATGGCTTTGAAATCTTATTATCAATTTTGATTTCAACTTTATCTTTAGTTGCCAAGACATTTTCGTTTGATACACAAATCTATTTAAACTTAGTTAATTCTGTTTCAAAGTTGATAAGTAACATAAATGAGGGGTAGTTCAGTTTTAGAATATCTTTGACTAGCGAGCTTCTCTATTTCTGTCTGCATCAAAGACTTGTTTGCTTAATAATAATATAATGTACATAGAATTATTGTTTGTACATTTATTTACGAGCACGTTATTTTTGTACATCTACAAAAATTACGTGCTCACAAATGAACATTTAAAAAGTTTCCAGTTTGATGATACCTTAAAGTTTTCCCTCCCTAATTCCAGCAATAAATCTCTGAATGCGAAAGAAAATTATAATTTATGAATTTTCTGAGCCCAAAATGTGATTAATGAATGCGATAATAATAAACATTATTAAAATTTATGTTTCGAATTTCAAAACGTCATTAATTTTAAAGCTACATCATTATTCATCTTGATTCCAAAAACAATAATAGCTTTAATGACGTGTTTTATGAAGGTTGGGATAATGGATGTTGCAATATGATATTGGAAATGATTTCATTGTTATGCTTATTACTCTCTTAACATGATACTAGTCTGTTATTGGCTTAAATAGCGAATTGCTATAATTATTATTATTGCTTTAAATTCCACAAGTTACAAAAAATTAGTTACGTTTACAATACGCATTAGTTATTTGTGGTTAATTGAACTTACCTTAAGTGAACTTCAACCAAAATTATACGAGTTGCTGCATCCGTAGAGATTTAATAAACCTGTAGTCCGAATTTTGTGGTACTGCATCATCACACGCCATTTAGATATTATTTATTTAATTTAAAACTGAAAAAAGACAATCAATTGGTTTTATAGTACTTCCGCCTTGCTTTCCTAGATGGCGGTGTTAGTTCGTCCGTCATTCTTTTTAGAGAGGATAATTCATAACATTTTATCATTCCGCAAGTAAAGAATAGGGGCAACAAACTAAGAGAAGTGGGTGGGGTGGGATTTTAAATCTCTACGGATGCAGCAACTCGTATAATTTTGGTTGAAGTTCACTTAAGGTAAGTTCAATTAACCACAAATTATACTTCGTTGCTGCATCCTATGAGATTTAATAAACCTGTAGATGTTCAGCGCGTAATTGCGGAATGATAAAATACCAGATTAATTACATTAAGTTAATTAATTACGGAATTTAAAATGATAGGTATAACATTATAGACATCATAACAATTTTTATTTAATAAAGTATTGTACTTCTAAATAATAATACTACTTAATTAGTTTGGATATGCTATGAATCAGAATTTACATTAAAAATAGCTTCTGCGAAAGCTCTGTCTTGTGCTAAATCTGGTAAAGGTAAGTTATAAAACTTAGCAAAACAAAGTGATGAGCCGGCCCAGCCAGCGCATCGCTTGATAATGTCGACGGAGACTCCCGCGCGGCGCGCCGCCGACGTGGAGGCGTGTCGCGTGCTGTGCGCTGAATAAACGCCAATCTCTATGCCACTGTCCTTGAGGACTCTCTTTATCCAGCGACTTATAGATTGGGAACTGGCATTATGAAAAGGCTTTCTAGTTGTTAAAATGAGCTTATCAGTAGCTGGGCCATTTCTCAGCTCTTTTGTCTTATCTAGGTACACAGATAAAGCTTTAGCTGGGGCTTGATGAATAATTATTGATAGTGATTACGATACGTGAATTTTCGGAATGAACGTCTTCTGTTCTTATGAGTGATAACGTCTGCACCCGTTGTCCCGTCGACAACGAGTTGAATTATTATATATAATTATTATAATATTAGAATGAGAGTTACCATTTTTTTTTTTTTTTTTTTTTTTTTTTAATTTCTAATGATAATAAGTATCGAATCTTACGGATAAAATTTAGATACGTACTCCAAAAGTTTAATAAGGTTCCCTTAAAAATGAATACTTTAGGAAGCTGGGCTTACTCCTAAAAACTCCTTTAAAAAATCTTAGGATCGTTATTGCAACGGGATTTACCAATGATTAGAGACAAACTAGAGTCTAGACCTATAACAATTTAACATTCCGCAACTTGCTTTTTCATTAAGTTTTTCTGTTAAAATTTAAGAATTCGTAATAATATTATATCAGCTACGGATCCTTAATACAAATCAATATTATTACTTTGACAAAAATTAAACCAATGTTTTAATCCTGTATCATACTGATTAATTGTACCTCCCGATAACGGTTTTAGTATGATATTGTCAATAGACATCTCCGGTATTCAGCGTCTTAGGTAGACTTTCCGCACAATACTGCGCACGCCAGAAGGTTTTATCTGGCCTAAAATAAATCTCGTCAGATTTGAGAAGCGATCAAAACAGTGGAAAACACGGCCGAGACACGACGGCCAGTACGGAACGACTAATTTACCAGTCGCTTCCTCTTCTATAATTTTCCTAAGACAGTATGAGCGCGAATGGCGGAAAGGCATAGAAAAAATAATCGTGCCATGAAATTGTAAAAGCAAGGATGATGAAGGCACCTGGGTCTTGTTTCCTAGAGACATAATATCTTAGCAGATAATAATATAGCACTTATTATTAAAGCACAACGCGAGTAAGTACGGTATCAGCCATCAGGTTGTCAGGTTGACCGAAGCTCAATAAGATCTTTAGTAAGTTCCTATCGTTACGTTACGTAAGTACCTAGACGCCTGGTCAGCATCTGTGTTTTTATATAAATAAGAAGCAAATAAATTATATATGCGTTGTTTCTCGCACTACTGCCATATATCTCTCGCGATTTCATTGAGATGATGAAATTGAATACTTCACATTATAATATTAATATAAGATAATATAATTATGGCAGTAGTATTATTTATTCTTAGTAAGACATTTAAAATATTATCACAACGATGAAATGAAAAATGATTTCAATCCCTAGGCAGCCAATAATTCAAGATAATTGATATGATGGCGAGCTTCATCCGCGGACCAATGGCATCTAGTTACTACTCCGTCGCACGCGGCGCCCCAGCCGGTGAGTGACGAGTCTGTGAAGATCTCCAGCTCGTATAAACTTGTGTTTATTCTAATAAAAAGCTTACTTTATTAAAAATAATATTGCACCACCAACTGGTGGTACACATAAGGTTTTACAGGCATGATGGAATCAAAATTATTATTACATTTTTGTGAAGCTAAAAAACTTATCTCGTTCAAAGTATTTAGTACGCGGCCAGTTGTATCAAAGAATATACAACTACACATACATATGCTATTGCTGGTCATGCTGAAATTAAAGTGCCAATGAACTTCGCGAAATCGCGCTTTGTTATGGATTTCGTTGGCTAGTTAGAAAATTTCTGGAGTAACTGCATGACTTGAGTATTTAATATTATGTCAAAGCTAATATAATATCATTGGTCAAAGCCAATAAATCTACAAAGTTGTGAAGGCGTCATACTAGTTTTCTCAAAGTTGATAATAAAACCTAATTGTTTCAATTTTGACCTTAATATATTATATAGTAGCATAATCTTTAGATTTCGATTCGAATTTCGACCACTAGATGGCCCTGCTTTCTTGACCACATAAAAAGAGGCTTTTGAAGCTTTACAAATATAAATGGCACAGAACTTAAGCCGTACAGGAAGGCAGTTAAATTCACAAAGATTATCATGAAATCGAAATCTCAAAAAATAATAATAATAATAATAATAATAAATTTATGTAATGTATGAATCGGCACACCGCACAAGCAATTCCTTGAGATCGATTGAGATTTGAGATTGAGATATGAGGAATATACATTTGGAAAGACCAATTTTATAGCAGTGCGAATATCTTCCATTTTAAAAGTTGATTACGTGCAAATTAAAAATGTATTTAAGTAATTTTGAGTTGAATATAAATCTTAACCCACCGATACTTTTCGGTGTAAGAAAAATGTATGAAATAAATTGGTCTGGCAAATTTTCATTACATACTGAAATAGCACCTAATTGTTTGAGTTCACTTATTGCTTTGCTCATCTGACTCTTTGTAAAAGGTGGATTACTTGGTTCCACACGTTGGTAAGGTGGCTTACAGAAGGGACTTATAACTCAATGCAGAAGGGTATTTTATAATATCCTTTAGCATAAGACAGCACTGCACCGTGCTATCGGAGGTTATTAGAAGCCAATTGCGTAAAAAGAATTGGATGCGGCCAGCGTGAGGTACCTCTAGTAGCGGCGTCTCCTGTCGTTGCTCGGTCTGGCGCTCGCGTAGGGGCGGCCGCGGCGCGGGGGCTGCTGGGCCCTCCTCGCCGACGTGTCGACGGCTGCGGCTCGTGCGGGCGGGCCGGCGCTGCTGGCGCTGGCCTCGCGTACTGCTGACGAGGAGGAGCTCGGGAGTTGCCCGGCAGTGCTTGTTGCTAGCGCTTTTCACCGAAAAGGTAGACGTCGCTTTTTACGCCTTGGATTGTATTATGAAAAAAAAAAAAAAAATTTATCGGTTTTTGCAGCCTGCTGTAGAACTGCGGCTACCTCTTGATTGAGTTTAGGCGCTTGTGCCAGCGAAAAGTTAGTCGGTATAAGAATCTTCGCCACAAGCGACTCCTTGTATTCCTTAGCCAAACCATCGACCAAGATTTTACCCCAACGTTCAGAGAGTTCGGTGGGAATGCGTTCGCCTAGGGCTTTCTGTTTTATTGGCCTTGCCAAGAATATTTAGTATTTCAAGTGGTAACCTGGGAGTAGATTCTTGGTTAGGATCTACTGGCACGGTGGCTTCTGGTTGGCTCAGCGGTGCTGATGTCGGCGGTGCGGCCTGCGGCGACGCCGGTGCAGGCGCGGCCGACTCCATATAATCCACGTCTTCGACGTCGGCTAAAGATTGTGGAGTTCCACAGCAAGATTGAGCCTCCCGCGCGTCGATGTCTTCATCGCGCCTTTTGTCGTCGGATGAGTGCTCGTTATCGCAGCGGCCTTCCCGGGAGGAAGACGCTGATGACTCGGATCTTGTCCGGTGTGAATAAGCAAAAGCATAAAGTTGCTTTCAGGATGATATCACGTATCATCACGACTCAGTTTGTAACCTGGATAATATCGCGTATTACCCCATTAAGGTACAAAAGGTTGACTATCTGGTTAATATCACGTATTAACCCTTAAGATAGTCTTTTTTTAACGTATCGTTACCATGCCATAGCTGAGAACAAAGAAAAAATTCATAATATTTTTAAAAATTAATGCGGGTAGTTTGGTACCTTTTCCTTTGTTGCAGCGTAATTTACTTTCCAATCGCCGTATTTTGCGGCGAATATGTTCGTAATCATCCTTATTCTTCCTTTTCCCAATATTATTCGGCGATTTACACTAATTATAACACTTTAACACTGTAGAAATTAATTTAAAAAGGATAACGTGTTGACGATGCCGCACACGAAAAACGAATGACGGACGAACTAACACCGCCATCTAGGAAAGCAAGGCGGAAGTACTATAAAACCAATTGATTGTCTTTTTTCAGTTTTAAATTAAATAAATAATATCTAAATGGCGTGTGATGATGCAGTACCACAAAATTCGGACTACAGGTTTATTAAATCTCATAGGATGCAGCAACGAAGTATAATTAGTTATTACTTATTAAATATTTGTTATTTTTCGGAAAAATGCCCTTTATTATGTTAAAGTCTAAACAAGTATCATATTGTCTCTAATCAAAATCTGTTTAGTAGTAGGTATTAAGGCCGTCACAGACTAGCTATAATATATATTAATATACCGCACTAAACACACTGAGACCAGAAATATATATTATAGCTGAGTGTGTGGTCACGCGAAAATTGTATAGAAAATATATATTAATATGCCTAGCTATAAATATATTAATATATATTATAGCTAAGTCTGTGACGGCCTTTAACGTGAAAAAGTCACAAACACCGTGGCCTGTCCTTATCAGAACATCTATTTCTTACCTCGGGAAGTACAACCGCACCACCTGCCCCGGGAAACCCTGCATCAGGTACGTGCAGCTGGTGTGTGGGGGGTACCAGTGGGCTACACTCAAAAAGATCCCCTCGCTGTCTCCGGACTTCTTCAGCGAATCGGCGGTGAGCAGCCAGTCGCAGTTCCCGACCTTCGACCCTGGAGCCTCCACGTGGCCGGGCCAGTTGCCTACGTTGAAATGGAAACCCGTGTTGAGGAGAGGACCTGGGGTGAGAAAATTGCATGAGTTCAATTATGAAATGAGACTTTAGGTTCCGTCACATCGCACGAAGTGATGCGACGCATTTTTATATGAGTCAAGAGATACACATTGAATTGACAGATTTGCCACCCGTGGGTGGTTTTGGGTTGGCTTATCTTAGCTTGAATGGCTCCATTGAAAATGCATCACAACGCCTCGCCACGTTGAAATGAGTATTGACCCTTGTAGAAAACACTTCAATAAGTTAGGTTTTTTGCATTGTATATATAATATTCTATAATTTATTGTCATGTTATTGTTGTTGGGTGGTCAATGAAACATTCTTAAAAGGTTTTCCAATTTTACTTAAAAAAATAAACATTTTCATTTCATTACGATACATCTAATACCCACTCTGTGAAGGTTTTCGATATTCATTTGCCACCAGCCCACCAGAGGGACGGTAGGTTCGTTCGTGTCAAATTTCGTGTTAGACAGACATACGACAGCTGTTTGACACGACAATTGACACGATAGACCCTACGGCTACATAGCGCCATTAAACCATCATTGTACTTTCTTTTTTAGAAATTATTCAATCCTAAGCTATCCCAAGCTCCGATCTAAGTTTTAGAGATTTGTCAGCTCGCTCCGCTATTTCTATTCCTTGTAGATTTCCTGCGCGATTGTCGAGCGCTTCTATTTCTTTTAGATTTCCTCCCGATTGTCAGGAACGTTTTTCATCTATTTCTTTGATTGTAAGAAGACGTGAATTGAAAGTATAATGTTCAAAATATTGTAACTTTTGTCCTACAGTTGTATAAATTAGTTATTTATACAACTGTAGGATAGGAAATTAAATATTTCAATGTGGTAAGTTTAGATTAAGTTTGCAAATATCATAAAAGGTAATAGTAGAATAACATTTCATCTTGGTGCAATTAATAGGCCTTCAAACTTTATCTTCCTTGATAAAAGTGTTGTACAGCTGTAGTTAATTACAACTGTACTATACCTCTATTTATATTGCACTACAGCGTAAATGAATGCGGTCAATACTTATCTCTGTCTTGTTTGTAGTATTGAAAATCCTTTACAAGTGGACCAATGAGTTATTACCAACTATTTTCACTCACACTAGTATCACCTCTTTCCTGTCGCATTTATTTTACAATTTTATCGAGAATAGTATTATCTATTTTATATATCTATAGTTAATGAATTTATATAGGTAACGCTCTGTCCATTCTTTATATATATGTTTAAAGTAAACTCACCGGCCGGAGCGCTAACGAACTCCACGAACAGGTCTTGCGAGGTCCCGATGATGGAGTAGGGGAACTTGCCCATGCCGCAGAGTCCACCAGAGGGTCGGTAGAGTCTTTCGTGTCAAATGTCGTGTCAGACAGACATATGACAGCTGTTTGACACGACAATTGACACGATATACCCTACGGCTACATAGCGCCATACAACCCTCATTGAGCCTTACATTTCAATACAACATTGTTACATGTAAACTCACCAGCAGGCGAACTAACAAACTCCACGAACAGGTCTTGCGAGGTGCCGATGATGGAGTAGGGGAACTTGCCCATGCCGCAGAACGTGCCGATCACCGCCGCCGACTCGTCCTTCCCGTCGTAGATGCGAATGTAGTCGTACGGGCAGTTCTCGGATCCTGCGAACAATAGTGATGATAATAATAACTCCCACACCGGTTTCGGTGACGGTGGCCGATTTCATTGCTTCATTGCATTAATTTTATAGTGCCCAAGTGTGTGCAGTACACAAGAGCACTCTCTATTCCTTTACTCTCATAACCCAGTGGAACGGACGACCGACACGACTGGCAAGAGATCAGAGTGCGTAGTGCGAGTTTTATTCGATCATACTCATCGAGAACGTTAACGCGAATTTGTATGGGATCAAAGCGGTATCCACGTAAGCCAGTAGGTGGCGCTGCTTTGATCCCATACAAATTCGCGTTAACGTGTTCGATGCGTATGATCGAATAAAACTCGCACTACACCCCCTGGTGTAGGACCGACTTTTTACATGCTCATCCGACGCATGGATCATTTTACTTGTCAGGCAATCGGGTGATCACTGATCAGACTGCATTGTCCTAACCAAATTTGCAAGTAACAATATGTTTCCAACGCGGGAATCGACCCACGACTGAACCACTGGACCACGGAGGTGGTAATTATTTATATTATTATAATATTACTAACATTAGACTCAGGTTTAGAACAGAAGCGCATAGTTATTACAGCGAACCGCGTCTATTAATTATAGATAATGCATGAGTAATTAATATAGATTGTATGTAATTAAGTCTTGCTACGGTTAGAATAATGCATAGTAAATTACAAACACCTGAAAGGGCTTTTCAAATGGAGAAATTGATTCATAAACCAATGTAATTTGCTTGAGTTATGTTAACTTAGGACCCGTATTATAATAATGTATATACTTTTATCGGTTATACGTATAAATTTGTATTTATGATACTGGATTGTCTGTAATAATAATAATGCTTTTGCCTGCTAAGCATCTGCTCTACCATATTATTTTGATTGATTCATAGGATCCTTTGAAATTTCTTCGGGTCATCTTATCAAGTAGTACAGCCGACAGATAAGAACTAACATTGACTCTTATATATTATAATATAAGATTATAATACGACCAAAGAGCACAGGTAATCCGACCATCAATTTTTATCCGACGGTGTATAGGTACCATAGGTGTGGAAAAGATGATGATAATACTGCCCCAGCAATCTGTACCCTAATATCCTCTCACCACGAAAGTTATTATAACGCATGATATATGCCCGCCAATATTCGCAATAGGCTTTTTAAGTGAGGCAAAGTATCCAATAATTTTTCTATCGCAAGGTGAGCCCGTAATTTATTATGATCATAAATAACATCGGACCAATAATGGCCGACAGGAACTCGAACATTCTCTACTGTCAAAAGTTTCCAAAGATGGCCGATATTAGCCGCGTCCGCGTTCTTACAAACTTGATATGTCCAAGAACTGATATTAGCGATTTAAAGTAATGTAAATGAAGCATTTTATCGTTTAAAGAGTCATTTTTTTGAGAGTCGAAATCTAAAGAAAATTCGTCGACAACGCTTAAAGTGCAACTTGACAGTAAAACTAAAATGTAATTTGATGCAACAAGTATGCGTATGAGTGTATGACACTAATATTTTGGCAGAAACAAAAACATACAAATGTTGTATTTTGGAACACGACCTTATAAAATAGGCCTTTTACACTAACGACCACTGGAATCGCCGTCGGGAAAGCGAAACACAACTACAGTTGAAGGTTCTCCTGATAATAGTATTTTATTTTGAAGCAGCACATTTTGAAATGATGGGCGGAAAGCCTAAAAGGACACTAATTAAACATTAAAAATAGCAAAATCTGGTAATAATTATAATATTATAATATCTTGATTTATAATAGTGCTGCTCATAATATTATTACAATTAAACTAAAAGATCGCAAAAAATGTTGTCCATGATTGTATGTAAATAGAACGTCAGTATTTCGAGTCTTCAAAAAAACAGCACAGAAAAAGTAAACACGAATTCGGAAACGAGGATGTTCCAGTAAAGTTGAAATTAAAATTTCAAAGTCGTGAATAATTCGACATCAGTTCTTTGAATAAACATTTCGACTTTGTGTCGACCGTTTCATCAACGTCACACCGGGAGTTATTAAAAAGTGAAAAAGTGCGGGTATAACTGTAACTCTTGTGAATGGGTTTCTACTTTTCAGAAGTTTATTTCTTGTCAGCCCTTTATTAGAAATGCCTTTAGGCTTGCTACTCATCTAATAGATAATATATTGATATAATTATGTAATGTAAAAGAACGAAATAATTCATCGTCAATTACTTTAGGAGTGCTGGCAGAAGTGAAAAACAAAACAGCTGGTGTAGGCATTTGCGTCTGGGGGCGATACCGGTCCGTCCACGTCGTGTCCCTGGGCACCTCCCCCGTGCCACCGTGAGCTTTTTCACGGTGGCACGGGAGGGGTGGCTGAACGCCGGTATGGCGTGTGTTTGTGTGCGTGCTTGTTGTGTATGTCTGGCAGAGCTCGCTGTGTGACGAACGAGCCCGCGACCCGGGGTGTCGGAGTTAAGAATGATGGAAACACGCAGCAAGCAAAATAATCTCCGGGTGGGTCCCGGCTCCGAAGGGGCCGGAGAATCCCATACGTCGCCTTCGGGCGGCGGGCGGTCCGTGTATACGGAGGGGCCACTTTCTGCGAAAACGAAGGGGGAGAGAAGGGAGGAGAAGGACGAAAAGAAGGAGGAGAGGAAGGGTAGCGCTAAGAAGCGCGCGGATCCCAAGCCGGTGCACCTAACCGCACCGGAGGGGGAGCCGCCTACCGATGATGACAAAGACAGCGAGGTCTGCTACTCGGCGTCCGGCAGCAATATGTCGCTGGACTCCGTGGGGTTGCCCGCACAATCCGGACGAACGACTCCCCTAAAAAGGAGACACCTGGACGAGACTGACGAGGCGCCGTCGACTAGCAAGTCGACGGTGCCGGCACCCAAAAGAGGACGTGGCCGTCCTCCTAAGACCGGCCAGTACGTCGGCCTGACTAAGGCGCAGGCCGACTACAACCGTGAAAAGGAGGAGGCTCTCCGGCTTCAGGTCGAAGAAGACGTTGCCGCACAAGTGAGCAAGGCGAGGCTTGCGCATGCGTGTCTCAGCGCCGCCTTCAGAGAGTCCGAGCTCTCCGCCTCTTCTCCTTCGGGAAAAGAAGTTGAGAGGCTATGGACGGGCGCTGATATCACCAGGACGGTGGCGGAGACATTGAAGACCATCAATATGGTCGCCACGAAGTCCACGAACCTTAAGGGAACATATCAGAAGTACCTTAAGGAGTCGGTGGCGACCATACAGATGGTCTTCAACAAGTTGGCGGACCTCTCTACAACAGAGCAGGTGAAGGAGCTGGTGGCCCGAAACACGCGCCTCGAAGGGCAAGTGGCGGCGCTACGCCAGGAGCTGGACGAGGTGCGGAAGAGGGCCTCGCAACCTACCGGAGACGACATGCGTCAGTTGTTGGCCGAGGTTTCCCGTGCGAACGCGGAGACCTTCGGCAATATGCTGAACGCCAGGCTCGCCGGGCTGGAGGACCGCCTCCTGCCGGAGCCGAGACGGAGGCCACCGTTGGCGTCGGATGGAGTTCGGGATAGGGACTTCCCAACCGCCCCCGCGAGCGTCGTTGCGCCCATTGAAGAAGAGTTGCTGGGACCCCCTCGGCCGAAAAAGGCGAAAGGGAAACCGGCCAAACCGGAGAAGACACAAACGCCCGTTGCTGTAGCGGCCCCTACAGAGGCTCCTGCTGCACCCACGGCGCCCGGGCCTCCAAAGGCCAAGAAGAAAAGAAAGAAGAAGCGGCCTTCAATGGCAGCTCAGGAGGCGGCACAAGGGGGAGCAAACACAAGCTCCCCCAGTACTGAGGCCCCATGGACCACAGTTGGTCCCAAGGCCAAGAAGAAGAAGGGGGCGGCTACACCATCTACAGCCGCCCCTAAGAAGAGGAAGAAGCCAAGGCTTCGCGTCCCCGCCACTGCGGCCGTCGCTCTCACTATCGAGGAGTCGGCCGTGAAGGCGGGCATGACGTACGCCAAGGCGATCGAGACGGCCCGGCGGTCGATGACCATTTCGGAGTTCGATATCCCGCAAGTCCGCTTCCGCCGGGCCCGAACTGGAGGTTGCCTCCTTACTATCGCCGGTGAGGGGGCAGAGAAGAAGGCGGACGCCTTTGCCGCAAGGCTCAAGACCGTCCTGCCTGAAGAGGTTAAAGTCGGGCGGCCAGCTGCATGCGCTGAAGTGCGTATCGCCGGCCTTGACGACTCAGTGACGGCCGCCGAAGTTAAGGAAGCGGTCGCACTCGAAGGAGAGTGCCTGGCCGGCGGTGTCCGGGTGGGGCCAATGAGAGAGGGGCCACGGGGGGACGGATCGTGTTGGGTCCGCCTCCCAGTCGCGGCCGCCAAGAAGCTTTCAAGCTCTGGGCGGTTGCGTGTTGGCTGGGTGTCGGCGAGAGTGACGTTGTTGGCCGCGAGGCCCACGCGCTGCTTCCGCTGCCAAAACACCGGCCACGTGGCTGCCAAGTGCCAGTGCCCGGTGGACCGTAGTGGGACTTGTTTCCGGTGCGGGAAACCAGGGCACAAAGCGGCGGAGTGCGGAGCTGCAGAGCCAAACTGCGCTCTGTGCGAGGCCGCTGGCAAGGAGGAAAGGGGGCACGTGCTAGGCAGATGTCCGTCTGCCGCTAAAAAGCCGGCACCCTGAGATGAGAAGGCCCCGTCCAAGAAGGCCCGGCGAAAGCCGAAGCCTAAGGGCGCACGGGCTCCGCCCGTCTCTGCCGCTATGGAGACGGAGGCCTAGACCCGCGGGCGGCGATCGGGGGATCCCGCCCGCATCAAGGGTCCCGAGACGAAAAGCCCCCCTATGGCCCGGGGGGCTCTCGGTGAGGTCAGCGGCTCAAGCCGCTTGAAGAAAGTGCCGGTTGCGGCAGCGCGCGGGAAGGGGCGGAGTTGAAGTCGCTCTGTGGTACCCGTCCCTCCCGCACTAGGCGCATGACGGAGGGCTGGGGGGGTTTTAGTGGGTAGACCTCTTGAGGGAGTCCCACATACCCCCGCCCCTTCCCCCGAGGGGGTGGGGGATACGTTAAGTATTTCCCCTCCAAAAAAAAAAAAAAAAAAAAAAAAAGGCATTTGCGTCTCGTGGTAGAAAAAAGGGATGATACTAATTCCTTTATTACTTTCCCTGACTTACAAATTACCGATCAGGTTACAAGTCCTGAGATGAGTGTAATTTTTCCCCTAGGAAAAGTGAACAACAAAAAAGTTTTCACTTAAAAATGTTTAATGCAACAGTTCTGCGAATGACTCAAGACAAAAAAGCATACCAAAAACTGCAACATTTTTTTTCATGAACGCCAAAAGCGAGTAACTCACCGGAAGTGATGGGGCGCATAGGACAAGTCATAATGTTCTCGCAGCGCTGCCCGTCTATATTGAATTCCTCGTTCTCTATGTACAGCTTTATGTACGGCAAACGAGTGTTCAGGTGATACCTGGAAGAGGAAATATTAATAAAATGGTGGAAAATGTTGAAATTTTATTACCTAGTTCCTAGTATTTTCCATTAAATGTCGAACCAATGTATAAGACCGATTTGGTATATTTCAGTCCAGACCGCTACCCGATATTCAAAAACGCTTGCTAGAATTTTATACATCTCGGACAATCGGCGTCAACGGTCAGCGATTAGTCTAGAAAAATAGCCTAAAGTTTGTATGAGAATACAGTTGAGTAATTCGATGGGAAACAGACTGGATCAAAACAGGAATGAAGCTGCATTAATTTTGGAATAAAATAGTAAAATCTTGGTACAGATTTTTGCTTAAGCGAAAAACTTTATGAAAAATTATTTAATTACCGACTAAGGCTGCGTTTCCACCAGAGCGAGGAATACGTGTTTTTGAGAACCAATAGAATCGCTTCATTGACGTGACCTCGCTCAGCGCAGCGATTCTATTGGATCTTAAAAACACATTCCTCGCAACACATCTCTGGTGGAAACGCAGCCTTAATTTATCTTTTGACCTTAAGAGTATCCCATACCTGCAATGTAAGTTACGTGGGTAGACTCCAGGGTAAGCAGCAGATTGGACGTAGCAAGTCTGCAGTCTACAGTCCCGAAACACACGTTCGCAGTACGACCTGCAACAAAATGGGCATTATTACAACGAATGTGAAGTGCAATGAAGTTGGTGTTATTGCAATAAAATATGTGAAGTGCAATAAAAAAAGCGTTAGTGTAATAAAATGGGCGTTTACAGATTGTAATGACGTAGCTAATGCTAATTTTAAGAGCTGCAATAAAGTAAGCGATAGTGCAACTTTATAGATGTGAACTACATCCTTTGAATAGCATTAAAAATGGCAATTTTTAATATGACAAGTCACAAGATGATTTCAGTGTTTTATTGTAACTCAAAATGTATGAAAGGCATCAGTGATTGGAATGTTATTTGCAATTATTTCAATTTTTAAATTTACCATCAAGGAAATTGATTCATAGGCGGTGGACCTACGTCATTTGGTCGGGTTACGTCAATCCAAAGTTAGTGATCTGTCGGCTGGGTTTTGCATTACGTGACAAAATTACGTAAGGCCACCATCTGCCTATGAATCAATTATTGACTCGGAGGTCGTGGGTTCGATTCCCGCGTTGGAAACATGTTATTTCCAAGTTTGGTTAGGACTATGCAGGCTGATCACCTGATTGTCTGACAAGTAAGATGATCCATGCGTCGGATGGGCATGTAAAAAGTCGGTCCAGCGCCTGATCTCTCGCCGGTCGTGTCGGTCTGCCGTCCCACTGAGTTATGAGAGTAAAGGAATAGAGAGTGCTCTTGTGTATTGCGCACACACTTGAGCACTATAAAATTACTCCTGGGTAGCTGGCCTGGTTTCAATGAAACCGGCCACCGTCACCGAAACCGGTGTGGGAGCTATTATTATATTAATAATCAATTATTTCGATGATACATTTTGATTATGAATTCTGACAGTGAAATCAACGAACACATTTTGATGAACAATCCAAGAAATCAGGATAAATTAGAATAGAGAATTACAGTCTTCCACAGTGCGTTTTTCGCGTAACTTTTTGCCACGCACTGTAAAACTCTGGAACGAACTGTCACCAGCAGTATTTCCGGACCTATACGACCTGCAAACCTTCAAGAAAAGAGCGTATTCCCTCTTAAAAGGCCGGCAACGCACCTGCAGCTTCTGATGTTGCGAGTGTCCATGGGCGACGGTAGTTGCTTACCATTAGGTGACCCGTTTGCTCGTTTGCCCCCTTATTTAATTTAAAAAAATTAATACAATTTAACAGAATATAAATAAATTCTACAATAAGTACGGTCTACTGAACAATACTAAGTTAAGTCTTTTATTTCTGTAGACAATTATTGCTCAACATCTCGAAATCTTAACATTCACGAACAATACAAGTACAACAAAGGCCGATTCATTAAATAGGAAAATTTTAATCTCCATTTTTGGTGTTATTACGTAGATAAATAAAACTTAAGAGGGGCCATTATGGTTTTGTGCAATCATTAATTTCTTCTAACGCTCACTTAATCTGCCGGAATGTTTGTGGTTTATCAGTAAAACGGCAGTTAAATTTAACTTAATGAAAATATTTTGTTTCTGTACTCGAATTGAGGCGGCTTATTCTGCGCCCGAAGTTTAATGTTTGAGGTAGAAATTTACGGATATTTGGTAAATAAATTATCAATATAAGGAAAATTATACCAAGAATATAACATTATAATATTATAGTTAATGTTTATGGGAGAAATATAATGAATTAGTAAATTGCTACATGAAATTTTCTTTTTGATTCCTATAGGTAATAGATCCTTTTATACTAGTGGATTGATTGATATAATATATGCACGGAGCAAAAATATGTATTATTCCTTAGTTTTTTGTTCACATTTTATCTTTGTTTAGATCAAAATGATTAAAATGTATTCGTATACGTCTAGTAAAGATTAATCTTTTTATATCAAGCATCAGACGGTTGCAGCAAAGCGTGTTACGTCGGTTACCTGTCATATAAGGCTTCCACCTCAGGCTAAGCCTACATTATGCATCTGTTGAGGAAAATCGAATGAGGTACATTCGGGGAAAGGAAAATGATCAAACCTAAACCCTTTAACTATACTAACATAACCGTTAACAATAATAAAGTCCACGCTCTACATTATGTACGAGTTATAGTCAATAAAATGTTTTGCTCAGTGTTTCAGTTTCAACGTGGATCATAAGATCCATATATTTCTTCATTATAAAAATATGGGTGGAACAATGGCCCGCTTTTTCTATCTAGACAACAGACTATACTGGAGATACTTTGTGAGACGGGAAAGGACAAAGGATAGTTTTAGACAACTAGACAACAGACTAATCTTAAAATGTTGTATTTTTGTCATGCCCGTTTTAAGCGTTTTAACTTGATTAAGTTATGCTAATCATTGGTCAATATTGTTTTTTTTTCTAATAGACTATTGTTGACGTGAATCACTTACTAAAGTCCAAAGTGTGTCTGTTTATCTGACTGTCTGTCTGTCTAGTGTCTGCTTATCTGTTGCCATTTTACGCTTAAACGGCTGAACCGATTTGGATTAGGCATGGAGATACTTTGTGAGACGGGAAAGGACAAAGGATAGTTTTTGTGGAGGAAAAATGTACGGCCCGTACAATAAATGTACGGCCTGTACAATAATCCCGAGTATTGACTCGGGATATCAACAAACACAAAAACGCAGTCCATCCATCACGGACATCATCAAAAAGCGCGTCAACGTAAATCAAACCCGACAAACCCGACCGCCCCCGGGGGCCATCTGCTCGGCCCCGTCCCCCTTACCCCTCAGCCCCCCTCCACCCCTCACCGCCCAGGATCACCTTTACTCAAACACTTGATTACGAGACATAAATCAAGTGGGCCAATAATGGCCGCCATTCCCCCGATTTATTCGCCATTTGAGTCACGTCCCGAAGTGGCCATTCCGCCACAAAATGATTTCACCACCGTGACACAATGGGGTGGCTTTTTTAATACGAATCGTGATGGCAATACGAAGCATCCTTGTAGATGTGCGTGTACAAGGATGTTGAGTGATGAGGATTTTGTATCCTTGCCTGTCTGAAATAATTTTTTGTACATAATTCATTTTTCACATTCATAATTCATGACTCAGACCAAATAAAAACTCAAGACAGAGCGCTGCGAACAACAAAGTGAAGCCGATCGAAAGTACGCCAGCTGTGTATGTACACGCTTACGCCCACATACGCAAAACGAAAGTACGCCAGTTTTCGTCGTATATATCGCGACTCGTGATTTTAGAAAATAATTTGTAAACACTTTAAAATGCCGAGCTGTGTCGTGAAAGGGTGTAAATAATATATCATATTTATTTCATTGATTTTAGGGTAAGTAATTTGAATAACATTGCAAGTTGCAACACTAGCCCGCGCAGTACGCGGCGTGCACACATGCTTAAAAAACCTGCTTCACTCGCGTTGTTCGCAGCGCTCTGTCTTGAGTTTTAATTTGGTCTGAGGTTCATGAGTGGAATATATTTTCAAACGACTGTTGCATAGCTGTCGTGATGAAGTGGTAGTGAAGCGTCAACTCACCCAGCCACGACCTCGCCTCGTCTGTTGGGGTACAGCTCTGGGTGCTGGCCATACCGCAGGTACACCTCAAACTGCTGCTCCGCTCTGCACAACAAAATACAATATTTAGGGTGAATTGCATTAGAAGCGTAAAGTTAAGGTTAAGGTTATCGTCAAATATGGCGACTTTTGCTAGGGATTTGACAGTTCATTTTCTTATGGTTAAAGTTATAGTTAAAGTATCCCGGTGCAACCCACTCTAATTTAGTTAAAATGTTGTAAGTCACGTCCCTGAAACTAAAACGAAAAGAGTCACACTATACGTATGGGCCGTATGGCCATGTATGGCCGTTTAAGGAATTAAACAATTTTTTATTCTTGTCCGATTAGAAAAGTACCATTGAAGAAATTGATTCATAGGCAGTTGACGGACATGGGTTTGACGTAACGCGACCAATATACGTAGGTCCGCCATCTGCCTATGAATCAACTTCTCTGATAGTACATACTTGTTAGGCATGTAAACAGCAAGCCCGTATAACACGTAGCCGTTCTCAAAGTGTGCTCCGTGGAGCCCCGGAGGTCTATTAGGTCGTAGTTTGTCCGCGAGCGATACATTAATTGCTTTTAGAAATGTCATCAGAAGGGGGACAGGAAACAATTAATTCGAAGACTAAACATTATTTTTTGGAGAGCCACCAAATGAGTTAGAGAACCGCTGTTATAACATTACAAGGGTATTCTACTATAGTAATGGGAGATAAGGTCCCCACCTTGCATTAAGATTCTATTTGTAATTCATTTTGTTGTAAAAATACACGTATATTATTATTATAGTGAATACAAAAAATTACTATTATTGAATATTCAATTATATTATATTACTTATATCAAAAGCCTGAGAAAGTTTCGAATTTTATTTAATAAAGACTACACAACAAAAATATACTAAATTTATTGTTTTTAATCATCACTAAACATCAAACGATACAATAAAAAAATAATATTTCAAAAGCAACAATCAAATACAAATACACGGAATATCTTCCTTTTTCTGTTGTAAATATATTTTAATTTTTATCGCAATCATTTTTACAAACATAAACAGATACTTGTTTTTTGAAGCGTGCTTCTTTGAAGATTTTTTCGGGGGAATATGACGTCACAAACGGGGTCTCCCGTTTTCTTTGACGTGTTTTTGTGTGAAAATGTCACGTTATTATTGTTCATTACGTTTGAAATGCCCATCTTTTCCTCGAATATTATGCTCCTTTTTATGTCTTGCGTAAAAAGAGGTTGGGCGAATGATGGAAACCTTTATTAAACTAATATTACAAATGCAAAAGTATGTCTGTATTTCTTTTTGCTTATCTATAATATTATGTAATGTCTTTACGCTAAAGAGCTGAATCGATTAAAAAAAAGGTTGTATACCGGAAAAAGAATAGTTTCCGCGCGATAAACATATTTTGGCTCTATGAATCTGTGGCCTGCGGGCTATGTATAAATCCATTACAATGTACAAAATAAAATCTATCATATTTTATACCAGATAATAACTAAATCCAGCAGCCATTAGAATAAAAAAAACTTTTTGTATGAAACAAAAAACGCGGAAATTCGACGCGTATTTTTCAGGCCGGCTTCACCGAACACTGTCATTAGTTAACTGTAGTTTAGATCGGTCTGAACCATTAGTTTTATTTGAATAACGTTGTGACAATATACTCGTATAGTTGGATTTTGTTCAATACAGTTGCAGTGGTAGGTTGGAAAAAGCATTGTTTAAAATATTGGGCTAGAATTGTTGACGGTACATAACTCTTATATTACGAACTGAAATAGTGAAAAAGTATTGAAAATAAATATTTACTTTGTGTCCACGTAATCTGTTTGGAAACTAATCCAATTAGAAAATATTAGTTAGTTTTTATAATATTAGTACTTAATAGTAGGGGAGGGGAAGAGGTGATTTCGGGAGTAGCTCGAGCGTGTCAGATTAATCTTGTATAGACTTCCGATATTGTGTCTAGTTATCATGGTATAGAAATCAGATTTATCACGTGGTGGGTAATTTTTTTTATGTTGAATTAATGTCATCGAATTTGTCAGATTAAGATAGGGGATGTTTAGTATACCCCAAAGAAGCTTCCATATAAAGCTCTGATGATTCAAAGGTTAGGTAAGCCTGTATTCCGAACTAAGCTCCACAGATATTTTATTTTGCACTAAACTAAATGATATTTTAGTCCTTGTTGTATAAAATATATTTATAATTTACCTAAATAAGCAATTTTATGAATATATTTTCTTTTTCAAAACTTTAAAATGGCTGCAGTTTCTGAACCCACCTCTAAAATAAAAAACGCTCTTATTTTTTTATAAGTATTACCTAATGTAAGAAACCTACTAGGTGTCCATGACGCTCGAGTGACTACACAAATAGCACCCTCCCCTCCTCTACTATAACTTTGGCAGGACGAAAAACACGCCAATGCCTACCTTTAAAATATGTAGAAATGGACCCAAAATTGGGACTGCACAAAGTGTTTTTCTTTGCCCATTTCTTAGCCGACGATTTTTTGTCTCGACTTTATTTCTATCTGACGTCCATGGATCGCATTAATGTAATAAGAAAGTAATTATCTGTTAGATATAATTTAGTATCGTATTCACTTTAATGTTGATAAAAGAACCATGAGTTTATATCCCACTTGGTTATAGATCATCTAAAACCAATCTTCCAACGTAATTTTACATGCTACAATGTACTTTTGTAACAGATGTATCTTTTGTTGCTTCAATAAATTAATATTATTGTTATTATTATTACTTTAAACGCAGGTTTAATCCCAGATTACATGCTTAGATGTGACCTGCGTTTAAATGTCGTTTAGGCTCTGTGACTTAACCGCCGTTTGATCGTTCAGATTCACCCTCGGTAATGATAAGTCAAACGAATATTTACTCGAATTATATCTCGTTCACTCAATGAAGCAGAATCGCTCGAATCAATGGCTAATTTCAAAGTGAATTTGAATAATTTCGATATTACCCGAGCATGAATTCATATTGAGACTTGACAATTTCGAGATAATTTAGTTCGCGATACCGTTGGGGTGTGCTGGGGCACTGACGGAAATAAGGGTGAGACCACACTAGACGTAACTACACTGTAGCGGAACGACTGTAACCAAGGATCAATTTAGACCGCAATCCGATGAGGCGAGGTGAGGCGCGGCGCGGCATAAATTTGTATGGATTTGACAGATTTCAATTGCGTGAGACGTCTTGCGAATCTGTCAAATCCATATAAATTGAGAAATGCATCGCGTTCGCGTCGCGTTGCGGTCTGAATCAATCCAGGCTGGCCGCATGCCACTGATTTCTATTAAATAAGTACGCTGAATGCACACCTGCTTTTTGTGCCTATTTGAAGCGGAATCAGCGCCGCCATTATTCGGGTAGAGAACTTTTGACGTAACCACAACCAATAACAACAGTTGTCATCACTAGTATTAGTTCCAAGTACTCTCACTACTGCTATCAGCGCCAATATGGCGGCTTTCAAACGTCATTTTTACGTCAGATTTAGTTCTCTACCCGAATAATGGGGGCGCTGATTCCGCTTCAAATAGGCACAAGAAATAACTGTCATTTCAAAGGGTATCAGCTATCCAGCGTACTTGTATAATAGAGATCAGTGCCCCATACACAATATTATGTTTTCCGTATTTAATTTCCAAATTCGTTTTCCGTATTCGGAAATCCGAGTGTATTGGTGGTGCATACGTTCACTTTTCTCCGGACGAACGGAACGAATTCCGCACGTACGTTTCAAGTGCGTTCGCGCGTGAAAAAAAAGAGAGTTTGCTCTAGTTTCACATTAATTCCATATTAGGAAATTGAATAAAACGTATAAAACATGGAAAACGTATGCCTGGAGCCAGCCTCAATGTTCCATACCGGCTGAGCTGCCAGTCCCCGGTAGACCGTAGCGGGAATTGCTTCCGTTGCGGAAAGCCGGGGCACAAGGCCGCTGACTGCGTGGAGGAGCCCAGCTGCTTCTTCTGCGCAGAGCTCGGCAGAGAGAGCAACCACGTGCTGGGGAGTAACGGCTGTTTTACAGCAGCCAGCAAGCCTCCCAGCACGAGAAGGAAGCGCAAGGCTCGGCCGCATAAGCGGCCTGGAGCCAATAAGGCCGGGGCGAGTGAAACCGCCCCCGCCATGGAGGTCGAAGCCTAGGCCTGTGGGTGGTTGATCGGAGGGTCACCGCCCGCAACATAGGCCCCGAGGAGAAAGGCTCCCCCGATGCCCGGGGAGCCCCTTGGTGCAGACAGGCGGCGGCAAAGGCTGCTGCAGCCGAAGAGGCAAGCGCTGTGGAGGACGCGGTTGAATGCACTGCGATCCCACTCCTTCACGTGCAGCGTTGACGAGGGCATGGGGGGTTTTAGTCGGTAAACCTCTGCGGAGGGAGAAAGGCTCAATGTTCCATAGTACTAGAGCACCGTACTTTTCGCTGCTGCCTAATGCGGTTTGCCTCATACGAGTTCATATAAATAGGTGACCCGGTGTACTTTGAATTGCTTTTCTCCTAATATAAACCTTTCCTCGACTCGATATTTCAAGACTAAAATTAGTCAAATCGGTTCAGCCGTTCTCGAATTCTAGCGAGACATATAAATAATATAAAATTCTTTATTTTGTAGTATTTCTAGTACATTATCTAGCTAGTATATTATGTCACGATAGGTGAAATGTAGAAAACGGTCAAATCATCAGAAAATCAAATAAAAATAAAACCTTTTCAACTACCAACAAAAGAGCAACTTCGCAACGCTACCTCGATACAACCGAAACGCTCAAACTAAAACAACAGAAAAGTATAAAAATATTTTAAATATTCATGATATAAATTGAAATTTTTCATTTTCGAGCCGAGAGAGAAACTTTGAAAAGGAACGTCGAAGTAAACAATGGAGAGTTTACAGAAACTTTTGAATTCAGCTAAATTGACTGCAGGTAACATATTTTCAAATAAAACGGACTTGGAACTTTCATAATTCAGCAGCTGAAGCATTGCGTTAAATTGCAAATGGGGTTTTTTGAACCATTTTAAAAATACTTTTATATTTCTGCTGAGAACTGAGTGCGATTGTTTACCGTAGGAATAAAAATATGGTTGAATTCTAGTTGAATCACATTGAGTACTATAGCTTAAAATTAGTTTGAAAAAAAATTTTACTAAAGAGGCTGATAGTTCACAGGGGTTGCGACGAACAGTGCGAGTTTTATTCGAGCATACGCATCGAGCACGTTAACGCGAATTTGTATGGGATCAAAGCAGCGCCATCTACTGGCTTATCCCATACAAATTCGCGTTAACGTGCTCGATGCGTATGATCGAATAAAACTCGCACTAACCCCTCTGGTCTTAACACCCCCACTCTCACCAACGCCGTACTGCTGTGCGGCACGGTGTTTGTGTGCATGTGATAAGTGATTAGATAATATGCGCCTTGTAAAATTGCGTAATTTGATAAAAAATGCTATGCATTATGCAATGGGTTTACCGCAGCAGTTGCCCCAATCGCCACACGTATTTTTAACCGACTTCAAAAAAAGGAGGTTATCAATTCGACGCTTAGGTATGTAATATTTCCAGAACTGTCCAGTTTTTGTATATGTTAGTCTAACATAACATAATGAACATATTATGTGCCAAATTTCAAAAGTGTATGTATGTATGTATGTATTTAGGTATGTATGTATGTATGTTTTTATGTTTGTGTTCGCATAATATCTCCGGAACTACAAGTCCGATTTCAGTAATTCTTTTTTTGTTGTACTAGGTATGATTCAACTTAGGGAACAGTGCAAGTTTCATCAAAATTGCTACAGTAGTTTTGGAGATAGGGAGTTTTAATTCTCAATTACGTACAAATTTGAAGTCGGTTTTATCTTTTTAAAATACAGTTATAATTTCATTCTATTTTCAAAATTACTTCACATCATGTTTATCATTCCATGTTATCGTTGAGTACCACTTAATTATCCTATCATCCATCAATCCAGTTAGTACATACCTGGAATCGAAGCTGAAGTAAGTCTGATCAGTGAAGTTGTCAGCGTGGAAGACGATTTTCACGAAGTTGGTCTCGCTGATAAAGGTCTGCGGCTGTTCTATCTCGCCGCAGAAGAGACCTGGCTCCTTCCGGTTAGAGACATCGGTCTTTGCGTTCCCGTCTACTATCTAGAAGAGAAGATAAGAGAAGATCATAGTTGGTTTGAATCAATTATGAATCTAAAGGCTTCACCTGGCAGCAAATTAAATAATACGGAAAACCCTAATTAGTCTAAGAAACTTAGTTTCAAAATCGTCGATCAGACCGAATTATAATTCATTTAGTTTTGAAAGTTGGTACAGTTACTTCTAAAGGTATCCAGATGAATATACTAAAAGTCCCCGAGGGTGGGACACGAGCCGGCGGTGGGTCTTTGCTTTTGACTCGAAAATTATTTATCATATCTCTTTAGTGACTTCTATATTAATTATTATCTACATTCAATTTCCTATAAATTATGTCTAAATATTTTTACTGTACGATCATTACTTTAGGAAATACAGAGTATCAATTGTTTTGCCATACAAACGTATTCCCCATTTTACTCCCTGGACAATGCGTGGTTTAGGCTGTACGTTGATAGATCACTATGTCAGTCAGTCAGTCACCTTTGAGTTATAAATATTTAGAATAATAATACACGTAAGTGATACTAAAGAAAAGGTAATAAAACATCGCTTCATCGCGTCCCCTGTCGTTTCATGAACAACCTTTCAATTCAAGCATTCAATCAATCTACAAATGTATTAAAATGTTTCCGAAGTTTCTCAAGTTAATATTCTAAACGGGACAGGATTATGCTAAACCTTCGTTCTGCAAGTTGTAAAGTTGTGATCGAGTCTTTACGCTTTGCCAGTCCTAGTAATTAATTTCAGAAGTTGAAAGAAACTTCGGAAGTCAATTTGTTGGATTACTCGAAGTTTGTTCAGTGGGGCAAACATCGTAATTGGCATGTAACTACTGTCAATAACATGGTTTATACAACGTTAAATTTTAGTGGTTGTTCTCCCGCAGCAGGACGATTTACCTACAGTAGTACTAGATCGAATCATGCATTGAGATACTATAGTAGGAGAGAGCCTTATATCAGTGTATCGAGGGAGACAACATTATATCAACGATTAACTTGTTGGAGGAATTGGCACTTAGTGTGGCAACACTAAATCGCTTGTTAACTCTCGTTACACACGGCGAGCTCGTTAGCGTCTTGGTCATATAACCGCTTTTATTCAATTTTACCCGCTCCAATCCGGGATTTTCCGGTTTCATCCGCTTTTATCTGGTTTCATCCAGTTTTCATCGAGCTTTGAGGTCATTATGAGGAACAGTCGATGGCCCTCCACGCCACAAGAGTTCATTAAAATTTTATTGATATTCGCAATCCGAGTGCTTTATAATAACACAAGCCTCGTCGACATATTTTCGAAATGTTTCATGTAGCCGATATTTTGATTAAAATCGGTAGATTTCGGCTTTATGGTTGTCGTTCTTTCGATAAATGTTTTGACAACAGATGCATAAAGTCGTGCCATGTTTTGTGGGCAAAATTGTTTTCTTTACATCGTTATTACAAATACCGCATAAAAATAGAAACCCAATTTTAACATGATATACAGGGTGTGACAAAGCTAAGTGATAATACATAAGACGCTATATTGATAATTACGTCCTTTTTAGGGTTCCGTAGCCATAAAATGGCAAAAAAGGAACCCTTATAGATTCGTAATGTCTGCCTGTCTGTTTGTCTGTCTGTCTGTCTGTCTGTCCGTCCGTCCGTATGTCACAGCCACTTTTCTCCGAAACTATTAGAGCTATACCATTGAAACTTGGTAAGTAGATGTAATCTGTAAACCGCATTAAGATTTTGATGCAAAAATGGAAAAAATATTAAAAATTTTAGGGGTCCCCATAGGTACAACTGAAACAAAAAAAAATTTTAACCTATGCGTGTGGGGTATCTATGGATAAGTCTCCGAAAATCATATTGAGGTTTCTCATATTATTTTTTTCTAACCTGAATAGTTTGCGAGAGAGACTCTTCCAAAGTGGTAAAATGTGTGTCCCCCCCCCTCTAATTTCTAAAGTAGAGGCATGATAATTCTAAAAAAAAATATATGATGTAGACTACTATAAAAACTACCAACGAAAATTGGTTTGAACGAGATCTAGCCAGTAGTTTTTTTTATACGTCATAAATAGTAAAGTACAACTGAAACAAAAATTTTTTTTTTCATCTAACCTATGCGTGTGGGGTATCTATGGATAGGTCTCCAAAAATCATATTGAGGTTTCTCATATCATTTTTTTCTAACCTGAATAGTTTGCGAGAGAGACTCTTCCAAAGTGGAAAAATGTGTGTCCCCCCCCCTCTAATTTCTAAAGTAGAGGCATGATAATTCTAAAAAAAAAATATATGATGTAGATTACTATAAAAACTACCAACGAAAATTGGTTTGAACGAGATCTAGCCAGTAGTTTTTTTTATACGTCATAAATAGTAAACCTTAATCTAAATTTCATTAAATCGACTGAAATATAAAAATAAATCAAAAATATTTTAATTTCATAAAAATTAACCTTATTGCTGCTGCGGAACCCTCCATGGGCGAGTCCAACTCGCACTTGGCCGCTTTTTGAAGTAATGTACTATAGGACCCTCAGAAATGTTACAAATCTGGTAATGACATAATATACATATCTTCATAGCCTTATCTAGGTTTGAGAAGAACCAGAAACACGATTAATGTATTTTGCCTCGATACATATTTTCTTGATCGAAATGACCTCTTAAAAATACGAAATTTGAAGATTATTTTTAAACGAGAATAGATGTATAGTAGGAAATTAGTCTAATTAATAGATACCTTTGCAACCCAAAATCGTATAAAAGCATTTTGCTTAAATGCTCCTAGTTATTGTTTAAATAAACAAAATTACGTTTTTTCGCATGTTTTCCGAGCGAGCCGATAGCTTCTGGCCGCAGCGTATTCACTACTTTATAGCCATACAAATGAAGTATATAATTGCCCTTGCGGTAAAATTACTATCAATATAACGTCTTAAGGGTGTTTATATTATGAGTGCCCTATTTAGAGTTATAGTGAAAGTAACAGTGCTGTAAGATCAAATATTTTTTTGTGATTTGTATGGGCAAATTCATGATTTTGAGCCGCTTGCACGTACAAATCACAACAAAAATTGCTCTTGCAGCGCTGCTACATATACATAATATTTTATTCCCAAATATGTTTTTCATATAACTTTAATCCTTATAATTTCTAAATAAATAGAAATTTTGAATTTACAACTGGAAACGAATGTCTCTTGAGACTTCCAAAGTCTTCCTCTAAGGCATAAACTATTGTGTCACACATCTTAATGAGGAGAGGTGAGATCGCGTATTTAATTATTTGTAAGTTGACAACCCTAGCTCGTGGTAAGCGATTATAAATTCTACCCACGTACAAATATGGTTTAATTTATATTGTGATAAATACCTGCATGTATCCTTTGTGGCACGTAGTCCCATTAATAAGGGTTCCCACTTTGAATTTCTTGAATCTAATCCTAAGTATCCAGTCTTTTGGTGATCCTCTGAACGCTCGAAACCTGAAAAGGATTATATTGAATGGAATGACCAATGGAAACAAAACTTGTTAAATAAAAAGTTATTTAAACTTTAGGAAAAACAACCTTTTATACTTGACCAATAGATAGGGCCAGTTTTACGCGACGTTAGTTTTTCAGGCCCAAAAGAGATCTTAGACACAATCATAACTGACTATAATTATGACAAAGGTCGTAACCTACATAGCTTTGAACTAAAAAAAAGTTGGAAAATAATTATCATTTTAGGAGTTACCAATAGGTTCCTCTTTAAATTTTTATTCTTTAGATTTAACAAAGAACATGTTTCTGTCTGTATTTAAAAAGTAAAATTTTTTGTTTTTTAAAGTAAACAGAATGCTATTGAGTTTTTTTTACATCGCTCCTAGACTAGTATAGTCAGTGACCGCTTGTGCTTTGTTTAATTTTGATTATTATAGTACTTGTAAGCTTATACTGTGGAAACACTGAACTCTCACTCAGTCCTTCAGGTAAGTTTTAATGAGTTGACAATTAAAAGGTGATGCCGTGTTTAGAACTTGTTTACGACGATCAAACTTGTTAATAAAATCAGGCGTTACTTTGCGGAAATCCATAGCTTAAAGTTTAGTTTGTTATTATTTTTAGCAATATTCCGCGAAATAAACCTCAACCTTTAAGTAAATGAGTGTAAATGAGACTCTACGAACAACGTTCGTCAAGTGACTTGACGAACGTTGTTCGTAGAGTCCACATCCTGAGGATGCTCCGGTGTTGGGGCGAAACGCGCGTCGAGGTTTTCGACCTGTATGGTGGTGAGGGGCCTTGCACGGATTTGCCAACATTATTGCTTGTGTGGTGGTGGTGTTTGCAGGTTCTTGCATGCGAGTGTACGCATAGGCAGTGTGGGAGAGGAGGGAGGTGCTGTACGCATGCCTATGCGTGCACTCACTCATTTACTTAAAGGTTGAGGTTTATTTCGCGGAATATTGCTAAAAATAATAACAAACTAAACTTTTGATCAAACTTGTCGTTGTTAGCAACATCTCAATTATGTCTTTTATTTTATAACAATGTTTTTTTTAACTACTTACACACAAAAAAATGTTCTTCTTAAGGTGCTCCCTCACGGGGAGCATTCGCTTGTAGTGTAACGTTACAGAGTCAAGCATTAATTACATCAGTGAGGGAGGAGAGCCGAACATTACAATGCGCACCTTGTAACGATACAGTCAGTAATATCTTGATACAACTTGTTACATCTACTAACTATGGAATGCTTAAAGTCGAGTGTTACATTACACACGAATGCTCGTCAGTCAGGGAGGTAGTGTTGTAATGTAATGCTCAAAGTCGAATCTTTAATGTTACATTACACGTGAATGCTCTTCGGTAAGGGAGGTATTTTTGTAATGTACTTAATGCTTAAAAACAAATCTATAATGTTACATTACATGCGAATGCACGCGTTTAGGGAGCACCTTTAGCTAAACTATTTTAGCATCTTATTTTTACATTTAAGAATAGTACAAGGGCTAGGCTAGTTAAAAGCATAAATATGGATAACCAAAGTGTTTAAAAACTGTTGGCAAAAAAAAGATAAAAGATTAATAGCATTTTGTTTCTTTGCAGGCGTTTGAATACTTTTTTGTTGTTCCAAAGTAAACGGACTGGATCAACACTATTGATGCTTCAACAAATTAACAGATACGGGGAAATAATGATGATGGTGTTATGATCATGATAATGAAGACTCACCTATATGTACACGTGAGTGGGCGGCCGAAGTTGTCTGGGGTGACGGGCGGCGAAGATACATCTTCGTATATCTCCACTGTCTTGTTGCAGTGGTCCCTCTTTGAATCTGTAACAAAAAACTCCTGTTATAGTCTGTCAAGAAAGTCATGACAGGCGGGAAAATTTTCTAAGCGTAATCACGCTTAAAAGGTGTATTTTTTTCTTTGTATTTTCACAGAGAACGCTTATTACATTTTAAATATTGTCACCTTGCACATTTTTATCTCAAATTAATAAAGTTCTCATATTTTTTATTTCATTTCAAAATTTTCCCGCCTGTCATTACTTTCTTGACAGACTGTAATTCATGTGCTCATAGATGGGATGTAAGTTTTTGCTTTTTCACGAGAAATTTTACAAAGGATTTTAGAATTTTAAAGGATCTTAATGCTACTCTGTGCAAAAGTGTCTGTCTGTATGTGTGTTGAAACTCTTGATGCTTAAACTACTCAACCGATTTCGATGTTTGTCATGGAGATACTTTGAGTAAAATGTGTATGTAACAGCAAAAACCTGACAGTTTGTCAGTTTTTGATGCGGAAAAATCTACGTAATCTAATTCGTTTAACAACCGAGGTACGGTTGTTAAACGAATTTTGGATCAACAAAATTTAACGTAATTACAATAATATTATAGTGCTAAAATAACAAAACAACTAATCTTCAGAACTGCTATCAACAGAATATCAATTACATCCAAAGAACTCAAAAGCTGTATTTACTTTGACGTAAATACAACTTTCTTTTCCTATTTCCCATTTTCCCACCTTTCCCTAACGGGGTTGGGAGGTAACAATGGCCGCTTGTCAAACAAACTTAAATAGATGTCGGACCGGAAAATTTTCTTTCACGCAAACAAAATTAAAAAAGACGAAATAAATTTGCCAACATTTTCTGGTCTGTCACCTCAGTCCACGTGTCACCACGGCCACCGGAGAGCAGCCGAAACGTTGGGAATAAAAGCGCTTTGCCACAAAATCTGTGATTTTATTATAATATTATTATAAATGCGTGTCTTACTGACTGTCACCTATTCACACTTAGACCGCTGTATCTTGATGAAATAAACCAATGATAGTTTTTATAGCAATAAAAAAAATGCTTAAAAAAGACGGGTTGCACTCCGGGAGTGCCGGCAGAAGTGAAAACTTGATTATTAACGTTGTGCATTTTTACTACTCTCCAACCGTCTTGCGGTTTTTCGATCAGCATACGTGACCTGACGCGAGTTTCACAGTTTTTACCCATCCCATAAAAGTGCTCAACGCCGTCAAGTTTTCACTTCAATAATACAAGATTAAACGAAACAATATTGGGATGACTCACAACATAAAAATAAGGCGATTGTAAATAAAATATCCATACTAATCTGTATGTCTATTACCTCTTCATGCCAAAACCGCTGAACCGATTTTGCTTTTTGGTATGAAGATACGAAGTTTGGCGTAACAAAGTTGCAGGCGTCATCTAGTGTAAAATCTACACTACTATTATAAAGAGGAAAGATTTGATTTTTTGTTTGTTTGTTTGTTTGTTTGTTTGTTTGTTTGAGTCGAATAGGCTCCGAAACTACTGGACCGATTTGAAAAATTCTTTTACCATTGGAATCCTGCATTATTTCTGCTGAACATAGGCTAATTTTTATTTTGGAAAAATATAAGGTTCCGTAAGATATTTGGGATTTTCGGACGCAAGGTGTAAAAAATCAACCAGAAAAGTTACTTATTTTGCGTACGCTGCCTAAACTATAAAAGATAGAGGCATAAAATGTTCTAAGTAATTATAGATCTTTTAAATATCTACAAAAAAGTCCGCGACACACTATACCTATCTATGTTGAGTGAGGCACAATAACCATTTTTTTATTAAAAAATCTTGAATTTTTTTTGGACTATATTTAAACGCGTTTATTTAAATAATGCTATTGACCCTTATCAAAATAAATTATTTCGTCACTAAGTACAGTTAATGTAGATAATATTTGGTCTTTGAATGATTAAAATTGGACGTTTGGTTTTAATGTTATGGCGAAATTAAAATATTACGATTTCTGCTGCACGTTGCGAATTGGGCGTCAAGGCGCGACGCGCGGGTGTGCGTGCGGCAGGGGAGAGATTTAATTATCAGTGCCACCGACTCGCCCGGAGAGTCCACGTAAATATTACCTCGATCGTGGAAATCGCAGACACAATAGATTTTCAATAGTTATGCGACAGCCGGGTGCTGCTTTATTGATTTGATATAGACTATCGTGCTTCATTATTATAATCCTAATTTCAAAAAAGCTTTAAAAGTTATGTCTAAGAAAGTAATATTTTTAGAACTTTTTAAAATACGTTTTGAATGACTATTATTTTTGATTGCTATTATAATTAATTAATAACGATAAATCTATACATATAATAAAACTGTAGAAATGTGAATTCTGCACATTAAAGATATTGAAAAAATAATAAGCAGGGGGTGTTACTACATCGCTATAGAAGCCAAAACTGTGGTTAGTTTTTTGTCTGTCTGTCTGTCTGTCTGTATGTTTGTTCCACTATCACACGAAAACTACTGATCCGATTTGAATGCGGTATTCGCAAATATATTTGGTGTTCTTCCAACTTAACATCTGGTGTATAAAAATTTTCCCCCCCACCCCTCTAAGTGGACGAAAGAGGGGGTTAGATTTTGTATCAAACTTTTGCTTTAACACGAAAACTACTGATCCGATTTGCATACGGTTTTCGCAGATATATTTGCCTTCTTCCAACTCATCTGGTGTATAAACTTCCCCCCCCCCACCCCTCTAAGGGGACCCAAAGGGGGTCAGATTTTGTATCAAATTTTTTCTTTAATGGACTTACGTCATATTATTAATTGTATTTTCCAACTTAACATCAGTTTTCACCCCACCCCTCTTAGGGGACAAAAGGGGGGGTGTTAGATTTTGTATCAATTACTGATGAAGTAGAAATACTTTAAATGGCAAAACAACGTTTGCCGGGACAGCTAGTATTTTATACATCTACACATAGTACTCGCTGCACTATGCACCGTATGAAAGTTTTTGTTTATGTCCTGTGGGGAAGATCATCCATCATAATACATGTATGTTTTATTACCACGTGTGTGGAGTTAGTTGGAGAATTTTCTATATGATCGATCGTGCTTCCTGCATGATTGATACAGCTAGTACTTAGGTTTAGTGATGTGCCTAGATAACCTAGGATATCGATTTTTTGACCCATAATATGTTTTTTTGTTTGTTGTGTAATATTTACGATATAACTGTAAGGTGTGTGATTTCAAATAGTCTAGAAACTAGAGAGGTAAATTTTGAGCAACTTGTACGCAACCTTGATTTTTTTCTTGCGGTGTTTTGTCTACATTTTGCGTAAAAGATAATAATTATACAAGACAGCTCCTAACCGTGAATTAATAACGCGATAGGGCAAAGCCGATATAATAACCTTTTGACCAATATATGGCTTTAAAATCAGCAGCTAGAACAATCTGCTTTGTGTAAAATTTATTTTACTATAACTCTGCTTCTATAAAAATAATTATACTTACTTTTGTCTTAGTTTATTATTTCAATTATTGCTCTTATTAAAAACTATCGATAGGTACTCGATAATACAGTAAGGCACATCTCTACACATAATAACGATGCGCTATTTTGTACTGCACTTTCGTTATTAAGCATACAGCTTGTTCGAATTAATGTATGTAATATTCTAGAATATAAAATACTTTGTGTAATATTCTAGAATCAGCTGTTTTAGTTTTTTCTTTTTTAACTCCACTGTATTGTTTACAATATTGTTAAGCTTAGCGATGGTTTAATGAAATTTTCCTATATTTTATTTTTATTCATTAAGTAGTTAAATTGAAACTTTAACATAACGACTAATATTATAAATCTACCATATAAAATCTATAACGGATCTAAGATATTAAACTTTTCTGTTTTTAGACAAGTATCAAATACTTTATTTATACTTAATACGTCTTGTAGTTGATACAAGTGTAAATCATAATAATATCAGCTTCTCTTTTAATCCACGTTACATAATATCAAACAAAAAATCTCGTAAGCATTAAACAAGCCTTTTAATGTTATTTTAACATTGAATGACAAGACGAGCTTTTGCCCGCTTCGCTTCGCTCGCGTTAAGCATTATTATTATATATACAAACTTTCATCCCCTATTTGAACCCCTTGGGGTAGAATTTATCAAAATCCTTTCTTAGCGGATGCCTACGTCATAATATCTGCCTGAATGCCAAATTTCAGCCCGATCCGTCCAGTGGTTTGGGCTGTGCGTTGATAGATTACCATGTCGGTCCTTTTGAGTTTTATAATATATATAGATAGAGTTGGTCTAATGTTCGGTTATTAAGAAAATCTATCCAGCGTTGTTACGCTTTGTCGCTTATCAATAAAATAAACTACAGTCGAGGAACGTCAAAAAATGACTGAGAGTACTGACTCTATTTTTCTAATCATGCTGTTATTGCAGAATCGTAATCGGAATAGTTTTAATCGATCGAACAAGGAATAAGGAATAAAGGTCGTCACAGACTTAGCTATAATATATATTAATATGTTTATAGCTAGGCATATTAATACATATTTTCTATACAATTTTCTCGTGACCACACACTCAGCTATAATATATATTTCTGGTCTCAGTGTGTTTAGTACGGTATATTAATATATATTATAGCTAAGTCTGTGACGGCCTTTAATGCCACATAATTTTGTAGAACTAAAAGTAACTTTCAGAACCTTTGAAGTAGTTGAAGACTATGATGGGACGATGACCTTGGGACTACTGGATATACTAGGTATATTAACTTTATGGTTTCAAATTGAGCCGCAGCACGATCGTACGCTAACATAGCTGTCAGGAGTGGGGAAAAGCCGTTGATATCGAATTAGTTCGAAATTGAGCCACAGCACGATTTTCCGACTCGGTAGTAACAAAAGCTTTGAATTCGAGCTGATTCGATTCTGATTCTGTCGGGAGTAAGAGCCAGTCTACACGGCGCGTTGCGTCAGCGTTGCGTTGACGCAGCGCTGTCGTTGCGTTGTTTTACATACAAATAACCAAGGTATTCACATGACGCGCTGCGTCGTCGCAACGCACACATAACGGACAGCAGCCCCCGAGACGAAGCGGGAGGGGGTGTTGACGTTAAGACTACTTCTTCGTAATAACGCTGCGATGGCGCAGCGCCCGTGTGGCCGGCTATGCGTCAAAATATTTGCGTTGCGACGACGCAACGCGCCGTGTAGACTGCAGGCTCTTAGTTTAGGCAGCAGCTCTGTCGGATCTATGATCATACTGTCAAATATATATCTAAAAGGTCACTAAATAATTTAGTTAACGCCGCTATAAATATCGCGATATCGGTATTCGGGGTATTAAGATTACCCCGTTACCCTGTTTGACCCTCAATAAATTCAACCCTACGCCGAATCTATTAAACTATTTAAACTATTGCCAGCTGTAAATCAAGAGCCCTAAACGTATACAAGGGACGTCCCATATATCTAGGGATGCATCCCTTAAGCCTATGACAGGGTGTGTGAACGCATAAACATACAAGGCGTAACAAGACAAATCGATAACACATTACGGTGTGTATGAGTCCCAAAGTTCGCAGTGAGAGTAGCAACGCTGAAATAGCAATTTTTTATGATTTGTATGGGCAAACAACCCCGCGAAAAGTTTTTTTAAAAGGTACTCTTTCAGCGCTGCTACTTTCACAGTGGCTTCTACATAATAGGGGACACCTGCCGGCCTAGCATACGCCAACGAGATATCTCACTCTCGAGATAATTAAAAACTACTCGTCTCATAATGTCAAAATCTCGACATTATCTCGACAAAACTCTATAAAAATGTGTTATTTGATGATAGATCTACGCGAGAAAAAAAGTTTGTCATGCTAGGGTCAATAGAGATAAAGATACAAACTATCAAACATCGAGAAACATGTAGAGTGAGATATCTCGTTGGCGTATGCTAGGCCGGCTGCACACCTTAAATATTATCATTAATTTTTGTTTTTTAAAATTAGATAATAATATTATATCCTTTTCTATAATTATTAGAAAAATATAAATTGTCAAAATACATAATATAATCCAAACAGAGACAGCTAGACTTTCGTCATTTTATAAAAGTTCTATGGAACTGTAAAAATCCGTCCGAATTTTCCTATGATGCTTTTGCTAACATTATATTCTATTTTTCTCCAAAGAAAAATCAGTCACCGATTATGGGCACAATACTTAAAAAAAAACTAGGCCTTTACATCCGTTGTGGATGATTTATGCAGTATTTTCAGAGCGAAGTAACCACTCCTCAAATACTGTAGTGCCTGGGATAAGATTTTTAAATGTCCGTATGGTTGCCCAAGCACATATTACGGCATTCTCGCAACACAGTCGGCCTAGTCCAGAGGAAAGAACTAGTCAATACGTCTGGGACCAACTATGTGCGGGTTTCCTCACGATGTTTTCCTTCACCGTATGAGCGACCGTATTATGTACTTGAGATCAGAAAATGTCTCAATAGCTATGTCCACATTGTGCCCTTTCATCTTCAATTTTCATAATCTTTTGACATTCGAAATGTCAAAAGATTATGAAAATTTAAGATAAAAGGGCACAATGTGGACATAGCTAATGGTACACGCCTCCACCCGGGATCGAATCTGCACCCTCTACTGCAAACCAAAGTTCTACCCATTAGGCCACGGACGCTCAAAAAAAACCTTTAAAATACAGTATGTTGCAGTATAATAGTAACATTATGTTGCAATTTAATATTATTGACTGAAAATTAAACGACTCTTTAATACAGACTGTTGTTAATTTGTGTATTAATTGGGTCACAGCGCTGCGGTTATTAGCAAAATAAATGAGCATACTGCTCATCTGATAGTACCTAAGTAGAATGCTAGACATACTATAATATACACTATACTTATACTGGAATAATGAAACGGGTACAAGAGTGTGCTAGAATGGGCTGAATTGCATTCCAATGCATTCCAGCGGGGAATCATGAGATGAATCATAATATTATGATTCATTTTTTTAAATCGCAAAATGCAACTCTGCTTGCAATTCATTTCTGTATTTTTGTACTGATTTGACATATTATTTTGTCAGTTTTGACAATACATTTGCTGAATTGATTGAAAGGATTGCTAAATGTGAGCATTTTAGCCCCGCAGTGCCCATTTATATTAATCTAGTAGCAATTCAGCGATTTCTGGATTGGATACTGGATTCGGAATAATGATGAAACATATTTGCCAATACTGAAAATTTTAGAATTTAATGTCACTTCAGAGACACTCAGTCTTGTCATTTCGCCAAGGATAGCGTGCTATTTAAACGAGCCCTTATTTTAAGTACGATTTTAGTATTTAGCCGTTAAAATTCACGATATTTACTTTAACGGTAAAACAGTAAAATGATAGCTAATAACTTGGACAAAGTTGCTAGTCATCATAATATTCTGTTAAGTTTTTGTGACAAAGGTGGCAAAATTGTACAAATTATGGGCTATGGATAATTGTATAATTTTATGAATATCTTTATTCTGCTTATAATAATTATGCAATATCTCCATAGCCGCAGGGTTGCCTGGAAAAATGAAATGAAATGAATGAAAAATGAATGAAAAAAAGGTTTATTCAATAAACACTTACAACACTAGCAAACACCTTTACTTCTGCCAAACTGCATTGCAGTTTGTAGGCAGAATTAGCTCACAATACCTTACAATTTATCATATTATTATATAGCTAGTATGTATTCAGTACACAGTATACAGTATAGCTAGAGATGCGAGTATGACTATGTCTGCATGACCTACATGAGAGCACCTCAGGCGTCCTAGCCCTACGACTCAGTCTTGGGATCAGTGTGCAAAACTACTAGGATGCCTAAGGTTTGGTATTTCTATGCTTATTTAACATAATTACAAATTCAATCTATTATTGAGCAAAAATCTCTTGACATTTCTAACAAAAGTTTTCTTTGTCATAGTAGTCTTATTCTTTAACAAATCTTTAGGTAACTTGTTAAATATTTTTGGTACTAGATGTTTTCTATTTCTTTCTCCATAGTAATTATTACAGGAAGGAACAACCATTAGATCATAATCTTTGTTTCTTAATGGCCTCTCTCGCATTATATAAGTTAGAAACTCATCACTATTCCAATGTTCAGCTGCTATCGATAACATAAGTCGCTCATGTACCGGTAGTATCTTACATTCTGAAAATAACTGTAGGTAATCCGAGCTTTTACATCGTATCTTAGTATCTTTGTCTACTAAAAATTTCATAAATCTAATCTGAAGCGCTTTTATTTTATCAAGATAAGTTTTGAAAGTACGGCCATAGCTTGTTAGTCCATAAAAGATCAATGAATCAACTAGTGCATAGTACACAGTGTATAAAGTTCCCCTATCTAATATTTGGCTAAGATGGTGAAATTTAACAAGCACCATTCGCAGTCTATCACATAATTTTTGAATTTGCAGTTTCCATGAAAAGCTTGAGTCCACGACTAGTCCCAGATATCTGTACTCCCTGACCACTTCAATGCTAGCACACATACAATTTGAACCATTGTTATGAATACATTCATATGTATGGCCAGAGATCGCTTAAAGCGATAAGGCCGCCCTTGCCCACATTTTACTGTAAACATGTTAGTCGAACTAGTTATAGTACCAATTTGTGAGCAATAAAGAGTTATCTATCTATCTATCTATCTATCTATCTATCTTTAATGTAGGTAGAGAATTTTCATTTCTACAGTTTTATTATATGTATAGATTAAAGTAGTTGATTAAATATTTCTTGATTATCTGCATTTACCTGTTTAACCTAACTATAATCATTAAGGTGACGCCTTGATAATTTGGCTGTAGCGATGTCCATTTTTCTCAGCAATGACTAAGACCACACTAAGACTAAGAAATTACAGTTCACTGTCAGTATTCATCATGTCTTTGTCTTTGAATTACCCATAGGATAACACGATTGGTCAACTTTTATAACACAGAATAATCAATCAAAAAGACCTCTGTAAAAAAAGGGATTCCCATTTTGCCAACAGAGGAGAGTGACATAAGCTTCCAAAATTTGTACATAAATTGGTTCTAGTATACACTTTAATTTGTCCATAGCTTATATGAAATTTATTTATGGTTTTTAAATTACGCGACAAAAACCATTTTGTCGCTACGCCCTTTCAATTTTTTGCTGTTCCATTGCTTGTTTTCTATGAGAGGCCGGGCCAGCCTCGCATAGAAAACAAGCAATCTAAAACACATCCAACACGGTTTTTTACTTTAACATGGCGTCACCTTAAAGGTATTTGCTTATGTATATTTTTTTAATAGCTAGGTAGAGTAGGGCGCCGCGCCGCGCCGCCGCCGTGACAAAATATTGCGGCGTGTGACCGCGCCGCAGGCTGAAAAAGTTTGGGAAACCCTGCCAAAGGCCTTCTCTTATAATACAACACCTACTGGGACTTCTTTTATGATAACAACTTTTTATTTTTAACGACGTTACTTTTTACGAGTTTTACAACCGAAATGGGAATCTGAATTCCCTTAAAATCTTAGCATTCTGAATATCATTTTGCTTACGACTTTGTTTGCATGAAAAAAATATTACATCTCTCGAAATCGATTTTAGTGTTCATTTGGTTCGAATGAAACCACGTCAGTTACGTTGAAGTATTTTTGTACTATCAGAGAAGCTGATTCCTAGGAAGTTGACAGACCAACGTCATTGGTCGGATGTCTGTCGGCTGGGTTTGGGTAAGGGTTGATTCAGACCGCAACACGACGCGTAGATGCATTTCTAAATTAGTATGGATTTGACAGATTGGCAAGACGTCTCACGCTGACGACATCTGTCAAATCCATACAAATTTAGGTCGCGTCGCGTTGCGCCTCGCCTCGTCACGTTGCGGTCTGAATTGACCCTAACGCGACCAAACTACGTAGCTCCCCCATCTGCCTAGGAATCAACTTCTCTGATAGTACATCAAGAGTTATGCGCAATATATACATGAACATTGTGTTTCTTTACTCACGCTAACTGTGGAGCAAAGCAACACGACCGACGAAAAATACAGCACGTAATATAATTTGTCAATATTTTACAATCCCTCATATGAACTGGATACTTAGTCAAATGGCATTTGTCGGCAGCGAAGCTAGTTATTCAACATGTAGACTACATGATTACAGTACGTCATGATGCAGAAGAAAACTTTTATAGCGTGATGCATAGATGGTTTATATCACAAAGCTGTAAAAAAATATTTGACCGTAAGCAATTTGTTCGCATCACACAGGTATAATATACGTTGTCAGGTTCCATAAAATGACCAAAACCACTGCAGTACGTCCGCATTGGTTACGGGCAACCACAAATCATAATATTAAAACCAAACCGCATATAGTATACTTTATCAAGTCACTTATAACGGCTCTGCGGCTAATGTTCGCAGTTTGCCAAATAAATCCACAAATTCGCTAATTAATTATACTTGGTTTTCGTGTTAGTTAAACTGTTATCCTCAAGAGTAATTTGATCCATACATTAATTGTAATTATGTTGATAATAGTAAAGCAAATTTTCGATACTAATATTATAAATGCGAAAGTGTGTCTTCCTCTTCCGTCCAAACCGCTGAATCAATTTTGCTGAAATTTGGTATGGAAATACTTTGAGTCCCGGGAAGGACATAGGGTACTTTTTATCCCGGAAAACTGTACAGTTCCGGATTGATATGCAACGGAGCTGCGTGCGTCTCTGGATGGTAAATATAATGTAATCTTGCCTCAAAAATTAATCGCATTTCTGACCGCCAAATTCCTTAGTAGTAAATTCGAAAGTATGTGTATCTGTCTGTCTGTCTAATAATTATATACCCGCTGGACCGATTTGAGTGTTGGGCATAATAAAATTAATTACATTCCGAGAGACGACACCTAAGATGGTTTTTATTAATGCAAAAAATTAACAATTCTCACTTGAAAGATAAATAGATGCGTCGGTATCTTGGAAATGGACAGTATTAGGACAGTTTAAAATGCAATAATGGCGGGTTTTCGAAGTTTCTTAAATAACTAACGTAGACATTCGTAACACCTCGGAGAATTCCGTGATACAGTACAGAAGTAAATTGGAGTAGTTCTCTTGACACAGTCTATTTGTAATATGGTGTCTGTGTATACCCGTCTCACTCCCACATCTCTCCGTCTCTTTTCCCCGGGGAGCGTTTATTATCCTCAATGAAATAATATCTTACTAGCTGTCCCGGCAAACGTTGTTTTGCCATTTAAAGTATATTTTCTACATCATCAGTTGATACATGTTTTACCTTCTCTTCTGTCCCCTAAGAGGGTGTGGGGGGGGAGGTCATACACCAGATGTTAAGTTGAAAAACACAGTTAATACCTAATATGAAGTAAGTCCACTAAAGAAAAAAGTTGTATACAAAATCTGAGGGGGGGGGGAGGATTTTTATACACCTGCAGATGTTGAGTTGGAAGAAGACAAATATAATATATCTGTGAAAACTGTGAAAAATCTGTGAAAACCGTATGCAAATCGGATCAGTAGTTTTCGTGTTAAAGAAAAAAGTTTGATACAAAATCTAACATTTATTGGGTTCACGTCGTACAAAAGTAGGTAATAATGATATTTTTATGAAGCTTTTGTTGGGAGCTTCAGCTAATCCCAAAGTGAATGAACTTTTCATACCCTGGACGTGACTTTAAATGAAAAGCTCGAATAATAAGCTCCAGTAAATGTTTTCATTTTAAAATTATTTTTCATAGACCCTAAGCTTTCGGTGAGCAACGATATCTCATCGATTAGCCGATCAAAATGAATAGAAACGGAGTCCACAAAAATGTATTTAATTGAGATAACTGCTAAAGTGACCGCAACAACTGCAGACATAATATTATAGAACGTGATATATTATGAACTCGCTTCAAGCGATTTTCATTGTATACAGCTCACTTGGTGGCTACTTTGTCGTCATACATTATACAATATTAATATGTATATATTATATCTAATGTATATCTTCTTCATATAAAAATGGATTTTCAAATGTGTTAGTCGCGCTAAAACTCGAAAACGGCTGAACGGATTGGGCTGATTTTAGTCTTAAAATATTCGTAGAAGTTAAGGGAAGGTTTTAAAGTGTCACGAAGTTCACCGGGACAGCTAGTATACAATATTAATATGTACCTCTATATTATATGCCCTAATACTAATGAACATAATATTATATTCACAGCATTAGCCTATTCAAAATCCTCTGTCTTTATCTGTCATGAGAGGTTTGTTTGAGATTGGTTGAGGTTGAGTACAAAGAAAAGCAGACTTTATATAATAATTATTATAGCTGTGCTAATATTTTTATTAGAAAGATTAGTTTACTAGGTGAAACGCAGTAAAAATTTTATTCCACAGAAAATCTATACTATTTCTGTAGACATTTGCGTCGAAAAAATCTGTAGAATTTTTTGTAGAATAAAATCAGATCCGTTCTACACGATCAGTCGTGAAACTTTAACTGGCAAATGTTTAAACTGGGATCCCATATAGATTGGATAAAAAGAAAAGCCCAATAGTAATTCGGTGCATTCGATGCAGCTCTACGTTACTTCTGGTCTCCTAGTACATTTTTAAAAGTTTGGTAGAGATGGTAAAAAAAATGTTTTTTACTAGGAAAAACCAGATTAATTTAAATTTAAATTATATGTATAAGAGTGTGATGTTCATCATAATAGCATATATCCGGCCAAAATATTGTTTAGAATAAATCTTTTGTTACTTCTTCATATTAACTTCGTAATAATTAAACCATAGAAATCATACTTCACAGCTTTTATTCGTAGTAACTACAAGGAAATGCATTTCGCTTTGTCCGTCCGTCTGTCCATCCAAGTTTTTGTCTGTTCGTCTGTCCGACTGTCCTTCCGCAAGTCTGTCCATCCACCAGATTGGTAAAATAATGTGCGGACGTTTTACTATAATTGGATCACAAAAAATCCAGACTTTTGAAATATAATGTTGACAACGGAAACTAAGATGCTTCAATCCTTTTATTTTTATGACTAGCTGAGTTCTACAATATTTAGTAGGTATTCTATTTGACCTTACATAATAAAGATCCGATGCAAGGGAATAAAATATGAACTCACGTTTAATACGCTATGCAAATACGGATTGCAGAGATTGGTTCATTTCAGAGAAGATTTGCAGATTAAAAATGTATAAAACGCTGAAAACTAGTCAGATTAAGGGTTAGTTCACAATGCAACGTGATGAGGCAGTGCTATGCATTTTCGGATTTTTAAGTTATTGCATAGTTTTTATCGTGTGCTTTGAGTGCGGTGACCGAATCAAGAAATTCCATAACGAAAAAACCTAACACACTCCGACCGGCACAGCGGTGCGTCGTGCCAGACTTCGTCACGGTATTTGTTTGCGTGTGACTAGACGTATGACGAATTATAATTACATAAGATTAAAAAAATGCTGGCAATTACAGCTATACCACGGCGGTTTCCGAGTGCGAGTTTTTTTTTTGTACGCTCTTCGCCTTGCGTAAATAAAATGTCTTTCAAATAATTTTTTTACACAGATTTCATACGTATTCGATCATAATTTTTTATTCGACAAAAAGGTACTGTTTTTGAGCGTAGAATTTTCTTTTTGTGCGAACGAAATTCCGGACTAAAATTGGTATTTTTATTTTCTTCAATGTGCGCAAAATGGAAGTTTAAAAGATCATAACCTGCATCTGTGCAAGGTTGTACCCAAATCTGCAAGGGACTAAGGACAAGGGTTATGTAAGCTATATAAGGATTATATCCCATTGAAGAGATTGATTCAAGCAGTTGGCTTACCTATGTTATTTGGTCGGGTTATTTCAATTTAATGTCAGTCGTGATCTGTCGGCTGCGGGCTGAATTTGAGGCAACGCGATCAAATTACATAGGTCCGCAGTCTGTCTATGAACTAATTTCCTTGGTCGTACATTTAGAAAATATAGTAACACTGCTGTCAATAAAGTACATACCTGCAAATATTACAAATGCACAAAGTACGTCTATCGATGTCAGATTAAACTGCTTAAGCTGCTGAACGAATAAAATTTGGTATTTTTACATATTTTATAACTGTGCCAAAGATCGTATTTTTGTGATTTCTTTAATTAAATAATGTTTGAGTAATATTAATAGATAAAGTAAATAAAGGAGCCTCGGTATACTCTCTGTAAGTGAGGGAATATGCGTGGAGGCCGCAAAGGAAGATCTTCCGACCGAGCGAGGTGTTATGCTCGTCGCTGACGTCATTTCAGACGTTGAATATTATATCTTGCCGTTCTCCGAAACATCGATAGCGCGATGCAGGATGCGAATTGTGGGTACTGCCACATAAGTAATGGAGTTAAAACTGGCAAAGGTGATCGCGTAGTTTGGGTACGTTCCCTCAAATAACAGACAACACTCCCGCTTTCTAATAAAAAAGTTGGACAATCGAAGCGCAAATATATTGTAAAGTTTATTCGCATTGAGGGAGATTTATGATTTTCATTAAACGAAAGCTTCCCGACAAAAGCGCAAAGTTTCAAACAGCTTTAAAAGCTCCCTGTTAATTGAAATGACGATAAATTGACTTCGATTTTCTCAATTCGTTTCAAAGTTTACACTGACTAAACGTGTTTTATTTCAAACTAGATATCGCCATTTTGTTTGTGCATCATACATTTAGTTCTGTATATTTCTCCTCGTCCTTTCCTAGGACTCAAACGTAACTTCTAATCTAATTCCATAATAATAATAATAATAATAATAATAATCCTTTATTTGCAAAGAATGTTGTTTACAAGATTTTATAGTTAAGTATATATTATTACAGTGTCAAACATTCTGCTTTTGAAGCATGCAAAAATTATAAATATTTTGTCAATACAGCGATTTTAATAACTAAATTTAACCAAACTAAATTTATCATCCTAAGTCCTGACTGACCACTACAACAGAAACATTACAACTACAACTAAACTGAATACTAGTATTTTAATAGGTCCATGATAATAATTAGTAAAATCTAATAATTATAATAATTATAAAAAACATACAATTTTAAGAACATGTCAAATTTCAGTTAGAATAAAGTCTTAGTATAGGTACACAATTTTGATGTCAAGTAAAATATCTAAATGTCAAATAGAATAATAAATAAAATTACAAATTTTGATGTCAAGTAAAATATCTAAATGTCAAATAGAATAATAAATAAAATTACAATTAATATGTCAGTCAATAATAATTATTTAATAAATTCATTTAGAGTATAAAAACACTTTTCTGCCAGCCAACTAAACAATTTTTTCTTAAAAATAGATAGTGGATATTCTTTTATGTCATTGGGTAATTTATTATAAATTTTGATTGACATATTATAACATCCCTTGCTAGCTAAAGTTGTTCTTGTGTTAGGCAATACTAACTGTTCAGGATACCTAGTATTTCTGTTTAGAAACTGAGACTTTTTTGTGTAAAATTCAGAAATATGTTTTTTGACAAATATGCTTATCTCGTATATGTATAAACAGGGTAGTGTAAGAATATTTAACTTTCTGAAAAGGGGGCGGCATGATTCCGTAGGATGAACTCCACATAAAGCTCGGATACACTTTTTCTGTCCAATAAATAGTCGTGTTATATCGACAGAGTTTCCCCATATAATTATGCCGTACCTGAGTGCCGACATGACAAACGCGTGATAAGCCATTAGAGCTGTTTCCGCAGTGGCGGTTTTGTATAGGGATCTAAGAAGATATTATACATAACGGTTTATTTTTTTGCTGGTTTTGTCGATATGTGCCTGCCATGACAGGTTATTGTCAATAGTTATTCCCAAGATAGTCCATAACTCGGAGAATAATTTTAATGATACGTATAATTTAACTTGAATTTTGAAGACTTTGACAGACAATATTATATGCAGTCGCGTCGTTATTTACATATATGTACAGCATGACTGGTGAGTCAATACCAATATTTAAGGAGAGTATTCAGTACTCGATTCTCATTATAAATATGTAATAAAATTAGGTACTTAATTTTTGACCAAATTTCCCTTCAAACAAATGAATCACGGACACTGTAAATTACTATGCGGCCGCGCGTCATGCACCCCCCGCGCCGCGCCGGCGCGCTACACCTCCTGCGCGCGGTGTCCATGCGTTGGGTAAATAATTATTTAACTTTAAGCTACATTTACTCAGTGATCAATTGATATTATTTTTTTATATTATTTTTTTTCAACTACTATAATAGCCAAATATCACGTCCTAGAGTATTGAACATGTCTCACCAGTCATGCTGTATACCTCTCGGTGTCGCCGTCAAACCGTGCGTTTGGGAGGACTCAAGTAAATCGAGGCTTAAACATTATTTTAAACATCAATATCGTTAAGATATACACGAGGTAATAATAATGTCGTGACCCAATAAAGGTAATACAAAGGTCAACTTTCAAAGGTACGTCTAATGAATCCCTCGCTGGCGTCAATTTAGAAATTTAATCAAAATATTATCGTATAAATACGATGGCTCCTTTATTAGATAATAAACTTTTAATGAATCTATTATACCTGTAGCTACTCTGTTGATTTAGAAGATACAATTTTGAATTTGGTTCAGCATGTACCATCGGGGAAATTGATTCCTAGGCAGTTGACGGATCTACGTCGTTTGGTCGGCTTATGTCAATCAATGTTAACTGTGATCGGTCGAATGGGTTTGACTTAACGCGACCAAATTACTTAGGTTCGCCATCTGACTAGGAATCAACTTGTCTGATGGTACATAGGCTGAATAAAATTGAAAACTGATTCGTGGATAAAAATAATTATTATAGTCCACTATGATATAATTTCTCTAATAGTACTTTTATTTGCTGACAGATCACGACTATCATTGACTCGACTTAACCCGATTAAAGCCCACTTGCGCAGATCTGAGTTAAAGTTAACTCTGAGTTAAGAATGCTCCAACTTTTTAATTAGCAGGTCGGATGTCTGTCAGTACGAATATCGACGTTAATAACATTAAAATAAGATTCATATTAGCGCGCCTTGTACTGTGGCGGTTACGACGCTCGCCGCGTTCTTGATATGGCAAAAATGTATGAAAAAAATGGAGAAATTTTCTTATTTTTCTTATAACTGGAAAAGTTTTTTATTTTTATATAAAATTTTTAGCGGACTTTATAGACGACTAAATAAGCAACAATTTTTCTGTATATTTATTTTCCTCAGTTCAGTGTATTTAGATATTAAGGTACCTAATCAGACCCCATTTTTTTCATATTTTGCGATTTTTGTGATGGTTAAAACGTATTTTATGTGAAAATTTTGTATGCTATAGAATTTTTATGGTACAGTCGTGGAGATTAATATATTATCTTTCATTTGAAACCAAAATATCCTCGCAGTTTGACTCCTATTTTTTTAATAGGGTACCGGAAAATCGCTGATATTTGTAATAGCGTCCTTAAACATCATGTCATATCTGTCACTCACCAAGTCAGTGATAGAGATGACATGATGCTTAACTCAGTATATCTGTTATTTGCTCGTAAATCAATTTATTTACATTACGACCCGACTGATTTAAAAGAAAAAATATAAGAATAAATATAGCATAATATATTACGATGTCACATAGGTGCGTTTTCTAACCATCCATTGCAATAAATCTTTTAATTATTTCCTAAAAGAAAAGTCCTAGGGACTATTGTAATATCTTTCTTACTACAACATATTACCATAGTCCATTACATAACTTATACATCCACAGCCTCTAAAAAACTAAACCAAAACCATATTAAAACCTCAACAGAGTTAAGGTGACGCCATGTTAAAGTAAAAAACCGTGTTGGATGTGTTTCAAATTGCTTGTTTTCTATGCGAGGCTGGCCCGGCCTCTCATAGAAAACAAGCAATGGAACAGCAAAAAATGGAAAGGGCGTAGCGACAAAATGGTTTTTATCGCGTAATTTAAAAACAATAAATTCATTTCATAAAAGCTATGGGCAAATTAAAGTGTATGCTAGAACCAATTTATGTACAAATTTTGGAAGCTTATATCGCTCTCCTCTATTGGCAAAATAGGAATCCCTTTTTTACAGAGGTCTTTTTGATTTATTATTCTGTGTTATAAAAGTTGACCAATCGTGTTAACATGCTATGGGTAATTCAAAGACAAAGACATGATGAATACTGACAGTGAACTTTAATTTCTTAGCTTTAGTCATTGCTGAGAAAAATGGACATCGCTACTGCCAAATTATCAAGGCGTCATCTTAAAACTCATGGATTATTCATAACCTTACTACCCTCTAGTTTTAACTTTTTCGCATTGCGGTCGGCGAAACAATGCCTGAAGGAGCTTGTTAGACGCTTAGAGTGCGGGTTTATTCAAAAACATAACGTAAACCGACCTGAACAGCCTATTGACGATGCACTAATTAATTACGTACACGTATGTCTCACGTGAAATTAACGTGAAACTTACGTATGACATAATAATATTTATTACGTTTTAGGTCTGTTTATTGAAACGTGAAAAGGTGATGTGAAACTATTGCGTAGTTTACAAAGAAAATTTAAATGTTATTAGTTATTACATTTTTAATAGACATACATTACATAATATTATAAACACAAAAGTTTTTCTGTCTGTCTGTCCAATGTCATTGAAACGAATTCGATGAAATTTGGTATAGAGACACTTTGAGTCCCGGGAAAGGGCTTATTAGGATTATTTTCATCCTAAAAAGGTGCGGTTACCGCGCGATAAACGAATTTTTATATCATCTAGTCTCTTATAACTTAAAAAAAGGCCGGCAACGCAACTGCAGCTCTTCTGATGTTGCGAGTGTCCATGGGCGACGGTAGTTGCTTACCATCAGGTGACCCGTTTGCTCGTTTGCCCCCTTATTTAAAAAAAACTTAAGCTTATACCAGGATAACATAAAGCAATGCTACAGTTCTAAGTATGAGGAGCATATACTAATACTTCGAAATTCATAGGAAAATGGTTCTTATGTCGTCAGAATAAAGATTCGTTGAGAGGTAAAATAGCAATGAATGCTATACACTATAGGAAATGAAGTTACTCGAAGCTTCCCTTCGCTAAATGAATCGAAGGGGCCCATAACTGCTACTTCCGTTACGACACAGTTCTAATAAATAGCAATAGTAGGCTATAGTGTGTATAGGAAATAGGTGAAGTTAAGGACGCTATTACAAATATCAGCGATTTTCCGGTACCCTATTAAAGAATTAGGAGTCAAACTGCGAGGATATTTTGGTTTCAAATGAAAGATAATATATTCATCTCTACGACTGTACCATAAAAATTCTATAGCCGCATACAAAATTTTCACATAAAATACGTTTTAACTATCACAATAATCGCAAAATATGAAAAAAATGGGGTCTGATTAGGTACCTTAATATCTAAATACACTAAACTGAAGAAAATAAATATACAAAAAAATTGTTGCTTATTTAGTCCTCTATAAAGTCCGCTAAAAATTTTATATAAAAATAAACAACTTTTCCAGTTATAAGAAAAATAAGAAAATTTCTCAAATTTTTTCATACATTTTCGCCATATCAAAACCGCGGCGAGCGTCGTAACCGCCACTGTACAAGGCGCGCTAATATGAATCTTATTTTAATGTCATTAACGTCGATATTCGTACTGACAGACATCCGACCTGCTAATTAAAAAGTTGGAGCATTCTTAAAGTAAGTAATATTATACAGGATGTTACAAAACTGAGTGAGTAACTTAGGGATTGTGTGGGTGCCCCAGAGTCCGCTGTAAGGGTGCGTTTCCACTGACGCGAAGCGGGGCGGAGAGGAGTTTGGCGGTGCCGAATTGACCAATCAATTGACCAATGCTCGAAATCTTTGCTCCGCTTCAATGGAACAGCACGATTGGTCAATTCGGATTTCGGGCACCGCTAAGTTCCTCTCCGCCCCACTCCGCGTCAGTGGAAACGCACCCTAAAGGTAACAGCGCTAAATTATTAACTTTGTTTTTTACTTTTGTATGAAAAAAAATTGACACGGGAGCGCTTGTCAAATCACAAAAACAATTGCTCTTTCAGCGCTGCTACTTCTTCAGCGAACTCTAAGTGACAAATCGACGCCCCCACCGAATAACCGGACAATCGAAAAAATGAAAATGTTCAGGAGAGCCAAAAAACTGATTTTTGTTAATAACTCCGTTAAAAAAAAAGCTTCAAAGACTTTTTATATCTCAAATGAAAGCTAATTTTTTTGCCCATCTTGCTATTTCAATAATATTTAATTGCCACCAAAGGTTTTTCTTTAATAAAGCAAAACGCAACTTATCGTTCTGGAGTAGGCCAAGCTCTGATCATCATTGTCTATTGCATGGTTATTCGGGTAATTTTGCGTTTCGGCTGTAATAAAATGCACATATAATATCTCATTGCAATATTATTCGGGGAAATTGTTTAGGATAAAAATATTGGTAAACACCTATTACTTTACTTTTCGGTGATTAAAAAATATTGTACACTTTATAATTATGGTCATTGTGGTTTATTCCAATGATTTTCTACTATAGGTAAAATAAAAATAATATGTATTTTTGTTTAAATACATTCATTATTTGATGTCATAAATGACATTCTTGCAATCGAATCAGCTCTAGATTCGAAAAAATACACTCTGGAGACTGGCTCTATCATTTTAATAGTACTTATAATCATTGCAGTTAATTACAACGTTAGTCATAATTCATAACCCTCATCGCCACCTGAGTTGGTGTTACAATAATCAATATCATATTATGTTCTAATAAAATGAATGATAATGGCAGGAATTTGCTTTAGACAGTGTTCCGAGAGGATCGTAGGCCTTTTCTTATATGATGGTGGTTTAATTGTCGACTTCTATATACATCGTAGTACAGTTCAATGTAATCAGGATCAAAACTATGTTAAAAACTTCTCAAGTTACAATACAATACACACACACAATACTGTAGCAGCACATCTTATAGTAGCTAGCAATCGCATTCCTAATTAAATACTGAGTTGGAACCCACTAGGACTTGCAGGCTGCAGGACCACTTCCATGAATAACGTTTGACTGTCTGACAACAGCTGCTTGCAGGCGTGAAGCTGTAACAAGTGCTGTCGTGACAATTTTAAGCACTTCTTAGGAGTATTTGCGAAAGAAGAAAATATCTAAATACGTTCTCGTTTATTTGTAACAAATCTCGCTGCTTGTCGGTCACGTTTAGTTTATTTTGTAGCAAGTATTGCCCATACATGCTTGTTTGTGAGAAAACCCGCATGCTCATTACAAAAATCGAAACAGATTATGATATTAATATTAGAAATGTACATAATTTAACGAATGTAAGGAAGAACTTTACCACTTGATGTCTTCCAAAATGATCGCTGGTCGTTCTTACGTCTATGACGACTTCAGACATTAAAAAAAAAGCTAGCCAGGGACAGTCAGACATTCTTATTTTTTTAATGAAGAAAGTCTCACTATTTCTGACTCTTGGGTCCCGTGTAAACCTCTGCGATTACTGATCTGATGCTGGTCTGAGACTGGAGGCTGGAGGTGAGTGGACTGAGATGATCACCGCGATATGATGGTCGTTCGATTCAGATTCTACAAGTTGTCCAAAATAAAACCTAACCAATATGCCTTTATGCCACAAAGGTGCACCGAATACGCCCTCTATAGGTTAGTGAACCACATCAGAAAGAAGAGAGAGAAGGAGAAAATTTATATTATGGTATCGCTGGACACAGGAGAGGCCTTCAACAATGCTTGGTGGCCAGCTGTAATGGTTCGGTTAGCTGAAGTTAGGTGTCTGGGGAACCTGAGGCGGGTAATCAGCGGCTACCTGAGTGGAAGGAGTATGAAAGTGGGATGTGCAGGAGTGGAAATGTGCAGTAGGCAGCAATGTATTTACCCGAATAATCATTCAATATTCGTTTATCGTCAAATCGTTTTGACATATTTTTTCGCAATAGCCTATTGCCCGGTTTTTGGTGTAAAATACAATTTTAAGTATTGTTATGGAATAAACACATAATTTTTTATATCTTTGTAAATATCCATAGGAAAATTCTGAAAAAAATTCACATGATGTATTTTGACTTCTAGATGCCAAAAAACGCATAACAGCAAAAACCCCACAATAGCACATTGTCCGGTTATTCGGTGGGGGCGTCGAAATATAATTATAATATACACCCTAAAGTATTATCACTTGGATTTGTGACATTCTGATAATGAGGACCAGATAATATTATCACAATGTGACATATTACTATAGTTTTTGTTAGGGAACAATGTACGGTTCGAATGTAGTCAACATGCTGCAAAACATCTGCGTGCAACATCTAGTAATAATACTCCCCACACCGGTTTCGGTGACGGTGGCCGATTTCATTGAAACCAGGCCAGGTACGCAGGAGTAATTTTATAGTGCCCAAGTGTGTGCGCAGTACACAAGAGCACTCTCTGTTCCTTTACTCTCATAACCCAGTGGGACGGCAGACCGACACGACCGGCGAGAGATCAGGCGCAGGACCGACTTTTTTACATGCCCATCCGACGCATGGATCATCTTACTTGTCAGACAATCAGGTGATCAGCCTGCTTGTCCTAACCAAACTTGGAAATAACATGTTTCCAACGCGGGAATCGAACCCACGATCTCCGAGTCAAGAGCGACGCTCTAGACCACTGGACCACGGAGGCGTTGCAATACATCTAGTAGTTCACGGTTAGCTCACGGCTGGTCATCAATTCAGTACCTGCAACAAAACGAGCCACGTTAGGACAATCTGCGGACAAACTGGACTATTAGGTGGGTCGTACATGTAACGATCCCGGACAGATAACATAGACATACGAAGTGCAGGACATGCCATAACAATAATAATTTTTTTACATTCAAAGTCTTAATGATTATTAAGTCTTTGGATGTAAAAAAATGTTTCATCTACGTACCAGGGTCACAAAGTCGAATAAAATCTTAATTTTAGGAGTGTCTGAGAGTAGAAAAGGACTGTCAAAACTGCCCGGCAATGGAATACGAGATTCATACAGTAATCCGGAAGAAAATAAGATAAAAAAATAGCTTTATACTTTATCGAAGGTCAGGTAGACCTTCAGAACTGGATATCTCCTAAAGTAACCGCGACCGAAATTTAATAGTTTCTGATCGTTTTCATCTCTATAGCGTCTACAGAAAAACTATCAGCTTTTATAAAATGACGTTGTCGATCCTGCATCGCGCTATTGAAGTTTCTGTGAACGACAAGACATTATATTATTATAACGTCTGAAATGACGTTAGTGGGCTTCGCCGCTTCGGTCTGATAGAGCATGCTATCTCACTCGAAAAATCTTCCTTTGCAGCCGCCTCACATATTGGCATTATCGTCACTATTTCTTACTAACTCTATGGTCTAGTAGTAACACTGTAATAGTGTAATAATCGTTTAGTTGTAGTGTTAATCCGATTTGACGGTGACCAATTTAGTTCATTTCATCTTCTTCAGTACTATATTAAAGCCGGCTTACATTATTCCAATCCAGTAATTCAATCCAGCGCCACGGATACTGAAATACATTATGGTGCTCCCACACCGCAGTTACAAAATGTTTAGTAACGTTAGTAAACATTTGTTAGCAAACATTTAATCACAAATGTTAAAAAATGTTAAAAATGTTTTCATGTTACAAAATGTTTACGTTAACAAATTATAGCAAAACAAATTATAACAAATTAAAACATATTGTGTTACTTTTTGTTTGTTACCCTTTTTAAAGGACGACAGGGTATGCGGTAGGCCAATACCAGATTTAAATTGTTATAAAGTGTTAGTAAACATAAGTAAACATTTTTTATTAGTGTAGTAGCACTTAAAACATGTAACAGTTCCTAACAAGATGTAACAATTGACAACATTTGTTAGTAAATGTTTTTATATGAATGACGTTCCAGTGCATTCTTGTGTCTATTTAAATTATTCCTATTATAATCCAATGCTGGATTGGATTACTGGATTGGGATGTAAGCTGGCCATAAAATGAAATTTTATGTTTTCCTTGCGATTGTCCAAAGGTGACGGTAGTTTTCTCGTTTGCCCCCTACTATTATAGAAAAAACACCCCATGTGTGGTTACTTGAAAACACGGTTTATAACGGATATTACATAAGCCGTCACATCAAAACGCGTTGCTGAAGTATTTAGGTCGTAACAAGTTCGGAAACTGAATATCATCTCGTGATAAAAAGTTGATGTCATATACATGGAGTCTTTTTAGGGTTCCATATAAAATTATTATTGCACCCATGATTAATAATATTTAATATTTTGACGTGGGAGAGCCATGCTTCGGCACGAATGGGCCGGCTCGACCGGAGAAATACTACGTCCTCACAGAAAACCTCCGTGAAACAGCGCTTGCGCTGTGTTTCGCCGAGTGAGTGAGTTTACCGGAGGCCCAATCCCCTACCCTATTCCCTTCCCTACCCTCCCCTATTCCCTTCCCTTCCCATCCCTACCATCCCCTATTACCCTATTCCCTCTTAAAAGGGCGGCAACGCACCTGCAGCTCTTCTGATGCTGCGAGTGTCCATGGGCGACGGAAGTTGCTTTCCATCAGGTGACCCGTTTGCTCGTTTGCCCCCTTATTTGATAAAAAAAAATTAAAAACCCATTTTTTTGGCTCCAAAAAGGCTTTTAGGGTAGAGAGTGGAATCTTTATATTATATAAAACTCAAAGGTGACTGACTGACATGGTGATCTATCAACGCACAGCCCAAACCTCTGGACGGATCGGGCTGGAATTTGGCATGCAGGTAGATGTTATGACAGGCATCCGCTAAGAAAGGAATTTGATTAATTCCAACCCTAAGTGGTTAAAATAGAGGATGAAAGTTTTCATATAATAATACTTCTTAACGCGAGCGACGCCGCGGGCAAAAGCTCGTTTAATATAATTAGGTAGTATTTTGTGCTGTGTTGACACATAGGCTTTATATCCTAAGATTGATACGATTAGTCTAAGGAACTAAGTATTAAGAGCCGTGCTATTATTATGTTGTTAGTAATATTATACAAAAATTGTTTTATTTCTGAATAAATTTGAATCAAATGTTTTCAGAACGTCCTACAAGTTAATATCTACCATTGGTTCGGGAACTAACCCGGCGAAAAGAACCGGTTACCGGCCGGTAGGCTTATAAAATGTTGATAACAGAACCCATCGTGCTCTAAACCGACTCGCACTTGTGTTAGAACTTCATCCGTCGATGAAAAGTTAGAAAAATGTTCCTGACTTGAGAAATTAATGGAACTTTATTTAATAATTAGCTTAATTTTGTTAACATGAGTTCGCAACTTTTGCTCGCACGTGTTACATTTCATTTTGTTCATATTATCTACCATTAATTAATTATAATAGTAAGTTTCAATTGTTATTATTCGTTATTAAATGTTTTAATATTGAAGTCATTATAACTGGAATATTGTCCGTGGCCTATTAGTTAGACCTTTGGATCGCACTCGAAAGGGTGCAGGTTCGATCCCGGGTGAAAAAAGGATGGTCCCAGACGTATTGACTTGTTCTTTCCTCTGGACTAGGCCGACCATGTTGCGAGAATGCCGTATGTGCTTAGGCAACCATATTACGGTATTTAAAATCTTGTCCCATGTACTTAGTACAGTATTTAAAGAAGTTACTTCCGTCTGAAAATACTGTAGAAATCATCCACAATCGACCGACCGAAGAATCGACTGGGCAACGCCGTGCTAGCACCGCTGATGTACAGGCATAGTTTTTTTAAACAGTAATAATATAAAAAGCTTTTAAAAATATTTTTTAGGGTACCGTACCCAAAGGGTAGAAACGGGACCCTATTACTAAGACTTCGTTGTTTGTCCGTCTGTCCGTCTGTCAGTCTGTCTGTCTCCAGGCTGTAACTCAAGAACGGTAATAGCTAGAGATTTGATATTTTCACAGATTATGTATATCTGTTGCCGCTATAACAACAAATACTAAAAATAAAATAAAATGAATATTTAAGGGGGGCTCCCATACAACAAACGTGATTTTTTGGCCTTTTTTGCTGTCTCCAGGCTGTAACTCAAGAACGGTAATAGCTAGAGATTTGATATTTTCACATATTATGTATATCTGTTGCCGCTATAACAACAAATACTAAAAAGTAAAAATAAAATAAAATGAATTTTTAAGGGGGGCTCCCATACAACAAACGTGATTTTTTTAGCCTTTTTTGCTCTATATATTATGGTAATGGCAACAGGTATAAGGTACTTGAATTTTCCACAAAATCCTTAGTTATGCTTGTACTTTAATATTTAATAATAATATTAAAATAAAATAAAAAATTAAGAGGGGCTCCCATACAAAAACAATTTTTGGTCTAATTTTGCTCTATAATGGTACGGAGCCCTTCGTGCGCGAGTCCAACTCGCACTTGGCCGATTATTTTATTTGGTCGTTCAATGGCAGTTCACAGTTCAAATAATTAATTTTACGAATACATTGATTTTGCATAATTTTTTATTTAACCTGTTTCACAATCGCCTATATTTTAGTCTTTGCCGCTCAAAATAAGCTACTACACTTCGAATCATATTTCACTTAGTACGTAAAAGGAAACATGCCCAATTCTCATACCACCAAATTCGATTTTGTTAGTTTATCTTTAATTAAAATGGCACCAAAATCGGGCCCAAGACCCCTAAATAATTTGCTTTCTGAATTTTTATTATATAAGATCAATTTTATACACGTGTCCGCCGAGTAGACATAAAAATATGATAACCCCAGGATAAACCAATACGTGCTGATTCCGAAATTATGCTCCAATATCCCTGAGTGGTGGATTATTCGAGATACTAAAATTTATTTATGTAAGCGAAAGGTTTATTATAGATATAGAGAGTGGAGAAGGTTTTGAGTTACGCGTCAATACAAGGGATATGGTTTCTGATTTGAGTGTATTTTTTTCAGGTGTAATGTAGTTTATTTTCAAAGATTAATTGTAATATTACACCAGCGGGGCTAAAATGGCCGGCACATTTAGCATGGCCGCACATTGTACGACAGTTCTGATCAGAAACTGTTGAACGTCCGGGCTGTCTCTTACATTTTGTACTGAGCCGAGTGAGCTAGAACTCGCCGGAAGGATATTTCGGATAATGTGCGGGGTGGCGGTCCGGCGGAATTCAACTGTTTCTGATCAGAATTCGGACAATGTGCGGCCGGGATTAAGCAATTCCTCTCAATCAATTCAGCAAATGAATTGTCAAAACTGTCAAACTGACAAATGTCAAATCAGTACAAAAATACAGAAATGAATTGCAAGCAGAGTTGCATAATATTGCGATTTAAAAAAAAAAACATATTATGATTCATCTCATGATTCCACAAAGCGACCATTTTAGCCCCGCTGCTCCTGAATAGTCAAAATAAAATACATTACACCGGTAACCGAATAAAACATTAGGTGGTCCTAATCACATTTTTGCCATTCTATAGAACAGAGGTACATTACATTTATCTATTTCTCTTATTATTGAACGTTTCTAAGGTGTTTAAAGTCTGTACAAAACTTAAGTTAAAAGCCAATTAACTAAATACTATGTAAATACTTAAAATATCCAAGGGCATAACTAAATAACAAGTTCATAATAGTTACACCCACTCATGTGGCCATCCCGAGATGTGGCTACAAATTGTTCAATCGATCGTCGTCATGCGAACCCCAATAACTCCAATAGAAAGATTAATGAAACGTCTTCTGCACCAGATAGAAACCAGAATTACTCATTTTCCAACAACACAGAGGAATATCCACCTTGTTGCGAAGATACAAAGACGAGAGTCCAATATCTGGGTCATGAATTAGAAATAAGCCAAACTCGATCGGAATAAGTAGATTGTTTACTAGTCTTAATTTATGTGGGTATTGCAAGAAATGGCTGTCATAGCCAGTGTTTAAGGCTCGGTATACACAAATAGTTAAGGGCCGTTACATAATAATTTGCTATAAATATTTTAATAGTGATTGTTATTGTAATAACTGGCTACATGTTTAAGAGTGGGTTGCACCAACTTACTTTAACTATAACTTTAACTTTAACAAAAAGTCTATTGAAAAATCAAATCAAATCCCTAGTAAAAGTCTATTATGGATGCCATATTTGACGATAACCTTAACTTTAATTTTTACTACGCCTCTGGTGCAACCCACCCTAAGAGTTAAGATAATACTAACTAGAAACATCTAAAAACGTACTTAACTGATTTTTTAAACGTAAAAGTTTAGTAATATACGGCCATGTCCTTTGGGCGGTGCGTCGTTGTAATGAAATAAATAATTAATAAAGTAACAGTTATTTTTTATTTTTCGTAGGGAACAGTACTATTGTCATATCCTCTCTATTGTATTCGTCAAAAAATCTCGTCAAACGCATGAAAATAACAACTGTCATTAATCATAAAATATAGTATATTATTAATTATATTAAAATAAAAATATTTTTAGCTTATAATCGTAAACGTCACTGCAGTGGCAACGCTACAGTGTGGCTTCACTTTAAAAATTGCAGCGTTTCTTTTTCACAATGTTTTATAATGCTATGCAAATTCTTCTGAAAGGGTTAACCGGTTTAATAAAGAGGGTAACCTCAGAGGGACAAGTTTTATTAATAAAGAGGGAAATCTCGGAGGGGACAATTAATCACGTCGCGGTTAGCTCGTCTTGGCACTAATTAATTAAGATATAGCTGCAGTTGCTATACTAAACTATTATACAGTACAAAACTGAGTGATAATACTTCAGAGCAGCGGTTCTCAACTTTTCGGTGGTGGAACCCTTTTAGGAAGTGACATTTTTGATATCAAAAATGATTTGTGTCCATGCTGGACGTATCTGTGTCATTTCTAATAACAATTTATGTATTTTGGAGCCCCTACAAGGTCTTTGTGGAGCCCCAGCGGGCCTAAAATGGACTTTGTGGAATCATGAGATAAATCATAATATGATTCATTTTTTAAAATCGCAAAATGCAACTCTGCTTGTAATTCATTTCTGTATTTTTGTACTGATTTGACATTTTTGTCAGTTTAACAGTTTTGACAATTCATTGGCTGAATTGATTGAGAGGAATTGCTTAAATGTGACCATTTTAGCCCCGCAGGACTCTGCGGAGGACACTCTGAAAATGGCTGTTTTAGGGTGTGTAATAAAAAGTATTGTATAGAGTTCACAGAAAAATTTTAAGGCTGAAAGAGTTAGAAACATAGAAATCAAAAGATATCGTATTAGAAATTATATTTTCGCATAATATGTTGAAATGCATTATGTATAGTCTGTCAAAAAAGTGAAGAAATTAAAAAGTGCCAACATCGTAGTGTCATCCCTTTCAAATCAATCTAAGAAAAAAGGGATGACACTACGATGTTGCCACTTTTTAATTTCTTCAGCTTTTTGACAGACTATACGTATTACTATAATACAATTTTACGTTTCAACACTCTGTTCAAAATCCGGGATAAACTACAACTTTTTAAAGGCCATTGTTGACAAAAGCCTTTAAAAATAGATCGGCCTTTGTCAACTTCTTCTATCTAATCAAAAAATTTAAAAACTTACAATGTAACATTGTGCACTCGCCTTAATTCCATTTCTGTGCCGCTATTGCTAAACTGTCGCCCAACGATCGCCGTGAAATATTATAATTTTCCATTCCAGCAGACGTTGTGAATAAATCTCACTGAAAGTGCCATTTTTTAGGAGCGTCTCAAATGTATTGTGCTTAGTAATAGCTGCATTTTAGCTGAAATGAGTGAGCGACGCATTCAGACATTTTCAATTATTCCTTATAATGGTTTTACTAGGTATAGGTTGTTCGTAACTTTGGTCACGCATTGATTTATAGCGCTGTAACCGTACATTTTGTGGCAATGGAAACTATCCTTTGTATGTTCATGGATTTTGCGGCGTCTACTATCCATATTGTATCTGCTACATACAGTATTCCCAATTTAATAATGCGCATGCAAATCTTCAATTATCGTAATCACGGAAACACCCGAATCTATGAAACGTAAGAGCCCCAAACAATGCATTTGCATTTTCGACTCTGTTACGACCAAGCAATGCAACCTGGGTTACACGTTTTGTAACAATATAGTCTAAATTAATCTACTTGATGTAAGCTTTGTATAAAATTCAGAACAAGTTTTCGACCGAATTATTCCATAATAATACATTTCGCTGTCCCCTAGCGTGCTTGTCCCCTAAGTTTTAAACTCATTTTTGCAAGTTGACGTGTTACAGGTTACAGCATTTTGTCCTAAGAGGGCCGTTTTGCACCTTGTTCGAAAGAAATACCTATATAATTATTAATTGTATATATTATAACCTTTCCTGAATATAACAAAATTAAATTCATTTTATTTATGGAAAAATAGATATAGATAAACCTACCTAAAGAAAAGAATCAACTATGATATTACTTCTTTGATTAACATTATAATATGATTTCTTCATTTCAAAGGCTTCTTTGTTCATTATGTCTGTCTGTCTCCATATTGGATTATTCTCCTTAATTCTCTGAATATAATAGCCATTTTCTTCGACTTAAAGCTGTACGAGATTATCTGTTTATATTAAAAGCATTTAAGATGAAACTCACTTTGTTTTCTTAGTTTTTTTATCTCAATTACGAGTATTATCTTAAACAGCAGACATTTATGATATAATACTTTCCTAAGTACCTACTTCGAGTTTTCTAGTTATAATCTGCTTTTTCGAGTTACAAGTTTAAATCTCTATAATATAGAGATTTAAAATTGTAACTCGAAAATATAAATAATATTATTATAGCCTGCTTTTCCGACTTGGTGACCGTTTCAATTCCTAAATTGATGTAATTGTAAGCAATGCTTAAAGATAAATTCTGCACGATAAACATTATATTATTATAGTGCGTTTTTCGCGTAACTTTCTGCCGCGCACTGTAAAACTCTGGAACGAACTGTCACCAGCAGTATTCCCGGACCTATATGACCTGCAAACCTTCAAGAAAAGAGCGTATTCCCTCTTGAAAGGCCGGCAACACACCTGCAGCTCTTCTGATGTTGCGAGTGTCCATGGGCGACGGTAGTTGCTTACTTTAAAAAAAAATTAAAGTGTGACAATGTTGCACGGCAATGTTGCTGGGCGATATTGCGGCGATGTTTCATGACAAGCTTTCTACGAAAAAGTTGAGTGATTATGATGTTCTACAAATGCCGCGATAGTGTTGCGTGAAAATGTTGCGGTCATAACGTAGCACAACAAACTTTCGGCAAAAATGTTGCAGCGATACAAATGTCGCACAAAAAGTTTAATGCTGCTATAAGTTTCCAGTTTAAATTATATGCAAAGTTATATAGGCGTACAAATAACAAAGATTCTCTGATCTGACGTGGGAGACCCGAATGGGCCGGTTCGACCGGAGAAATACCACGTCCTCACAGAAAACCGGCGTGAAACAGCGCTTGTGCTGTATTTCGCCGAGTGAGTGAGTTTACCGGAGGCCCAATCCCCTACCCTATTCCTCTTCCTAGTCCCTACCCTCCCCTATTCCCTTCCCTTCCCGTCCCTACCCTCCCCTTTTACCCTATTCCCTCTTAAAAGGCTGGCAACGCACCTACATCTCTTCTGATGCTGCGAGTGTCCATGGGCGACGGAAGTTGCTTTCCATCAGGTGACCCGTTTGCTCGTTTTCCCCCTTATTTCATAAAAAAAGATACGACTATGTGATGTCACATGTCACTGTACTTATTTTGCCGATGTTTGGAGGGTATTAGTCGGAGGATGTTCGTCGTTCGCACGATTACTGTGATGAGACGTTTCCGAGGGGGGCCAGACGATGTCCCGAATACATTGATATTATTGTGGATTACGTTACGTGTTACGATCAATGTATTGATCTCGAATCAAACTATGTACTATCAGAGAAGTTGTTCCTACGTAGTTTGGTCGCGTTACTACAAACCCAGCCAACAGATTACAATTATTAACATTGAATTGACATGATCCGACTAAATGACGTTGGGCTGTCATCTGCTTAGGAATCAATTTCCTCGATGGTACAAGAGTGTAACGTGCGTATGCGTAAGCGTATCCATTAGAGCAGCCTCCAGACTTAGTAGCAAACCAAGGCTGCTCACTCCGAGGCATGAATCGAGGCATCTTCGTCTTATGAATTTTCATGTTTTGTCCTCGTTTAACGTTTTTACATATCTCAAAAGTTATCCAGTGAGTTTTCATTTAAAAACAACAGAATTATTAACAAATAGGCCACATCATTCTACCTCAAAACCTAGTCCTTAAAATGGTACAAACTACATTCAGGTTGTACAAATATTAGATCAAAACTAAACTATTCGAAACTGAAACATTCAGTATTGATTGTAAACGCCATGCTGGCATTTAATATAGCATTTTTGAGCTGACCATTTATTTTCAGCTGGATACAAATCCAGCGCAGTTTGTATGAAATGTTTTGTTTGGTGTGGTACAAGTGATAAACGATATGCTCTGAAGATAATAATTGGAATGATGTTAAGAATACTGCACCTTCAATATTGTATTCTTTTTTCGATATAGTACAATAAACAACATTAAACCACTGTGCGTTGAGGAAAAATACTGTATAATATTACGGTCGTTGCTTAAAAAAAAATCAAAGAATAAAGTATTTAGGTACAAGTATATAATTATCTGTGCCATGTCCGACACATTACGCCAATTATTTTTATTATTTGGGGTACCAATTATGTAAATAGAGAACGCATACATCATGCGTGTTCAACATACCGAACCAATCACGTCGGGACCTAGCACGAACAGAGCACGTAGTTTACATAAATGTGGGTACCCAACATTTGTATTAATATCAAATTATAGTATACGATGCAACCGAAATTTTCATAACCGCTCCCCGCTCATGTCTCGCACCTCGCATAGCACGAGCTTGCACTTAAGGCATTGTTTGACGCCGAGGCGAGGCATTACCGCCTTAATATCCATGTCAACAGACACGAACAATAGACTGTGCCATCGGATTTGTATGAATTTTAATTGCAGCCATTTTGTATGGAACGCTGACGCGTATTTACGGGGAATGTGAGATTCATCGACGATTTTAAGCGATAAATTTAAATTCTAGTAATGCCTATGTACTTGTTGTATGTCGTAAGGATATTTTTGTATTCATTCATAACTACAACGATAAATATTAGAAGGTGTTTTACTTTGCAATCAGAGATATTTAATGATGATTAAACTTCAATTTAATAAAGAGTATGACGAACAACGTATTCGGCTTATATAGAAGTCTCCATTTCATTACAGTTAATTTTGAAATTTAAAATTCGTCTTTGAGTGCGGCAGTTAATCTAACATCAGCATTATGGCCGTCACAGACTTAGCTATAATATATATTAATATATTTACAGCTAGGCTATACTATATATTTCTGGTCTCAGTGTGTTTAGTACGGTATATTAATATATATTATAGCTAAGCCTGTGACGGCCTTTATTCGAATGATACATACAAATTACACATTCGAAATATACCTACCTATATATACCTATACCTATACCTTTAAAGTATCTCTGTCTGTCTGTCTGTCTGTCTGTCTGTTACCTCTTCACGCTCAAACCGCTTAAACCCATTTCGCTGAAATTTGGCATGGATATATTTTGAGTCCCGGAAAAGGACATAGGATACTTTTTATCCCGGATAAATGAAAGGAATTGCGGGCGTCATTTAGTTCGAAATATTTTTCTATCATCAAAAAATATTAATGTAATTTTAAAGACAACAGAAAGAATAATGTAATATTATTCCATAATCATGTAGCCATTTACGGCGCCACAATACATAATGAATGAAGACAGCCCCGCTAAAAGCAATGCTTTTAGCGTGTCATCAAATATACATTAATTTTTATCATCCCTGCGCTTAATCCTTATTTTGTGATGGTGGTAATTAATATTATATATTTTATATAATTACAATATACAGCATGACTGGTGAGACATTACCGGTACTTATGGAGAGTACTTAGTACTCGATTCTCATTATGATTATGTAATAAAATTAGGTTCTTAATTTTTTCCGAATTTCCCAAAAATAAATGAGTCATGGATACTAAGTAAATTACGCGGCTAGGCAAGTAGGCATACTATGCGGCCGGTGCAGAGGCGTGCGCTACCAAAGAAACACCACACAACTACCCCTCCCGCTCGCGGTGTCCATGCGTTGGGTAAATAATTATTTAACTTTAAGCTACATTTACTCAGTGATCAATTGATATTATTTTTTTATATTATTTTTTCCAACTAATATAATAGCCAAATATCACGTCCTCGATTATTGAACATGTCTCCAAAATATTACTTATTCTGATGTAAGATTAAGTAATATTTTGATTACAAGTGGAGAAAATGACTTGTGATTTTCTCCACTTGCATCGTGTCACTTTACAACTTGTGAAGTATAGCCGAATCGGATCAGCCGCTCTCGAGTTTTAGCGAGACTCGAGTTTTTTTAAATAAAAATATGATGGATTAGGCATATCATTTTCAATTTAATTAATTTATTAATAATCACCATGATTACTTTCAACATCCCCTCTGTCTTTTAACTGTTTCAATATCAAAGGCCACTAAACAACTACAATAAAGAGAAACAGAAACAAGAAAAATGGCGCAACCGGGAACTCCGACTGGCGAACTTCGTAAAATGTTTTTATTCCAACACTGCATGGTACTTTTCTGTTTAAAAAGTCTGTACATGTTAAATATCCATACTAATATTGTAAACTTATCTGTCTGTCTGTTACCTCTTCTAACGCTGAACTAATTTTGTTGAAATTTTATATTGAGATACTTTGAGTCCCGGGAAGGACAAAGGATTCATCCCGTTCCTACACGATAAAAGGAATTTCGGCGCAACGGAGTTGCGGGCACTAACTAGTCTTTACATAACAAGAGGGGTATTTAGATTTTATATTATTTAAGCCTGGCCGCACATTGTACGACAGTTCTGATCAGAAACAGTTGAACGTCCGCGCTGTCTCTTACATTTTGTACTGAGCCGAGTGAGCTAGAACTCGCCGGAAGGATATTTCGGATAATGTGCGGGGTGGCGGTCCGGCGGAATTCAACTGTTTCTGATCAGAATTCGGACAATGTGTGGCCGGGGTAATAAGCTAAATAATAGACGAGGCTTACAGTATACACTTATATACGGTACAGCATCACATAACTAAGAAGATCATAATATTATTAAGGTCTATATTAAGCAAGATATAACATTATTACAAATCTGTACAAGTTTAAATTGTTTTCGAATACTTTTCCCTGTCATCATCAAACACTAACAATCACCTACTAAAAGCTCGTTATAAGAGGGTACTAAAATGGATGCTAACTTTAAAGTAAGTATCGAATTTTTGTTTTTCGGTGGGTGAAATATTAGTCACGTGACTATTTAAAACATATTATTTCAACATTAGCCCGGCCGCACATTGTCCGAATTCTGATCAGAAATAGTTGAATTCCGCCGGACCACCACCCCGCACATTATCCCTGAAATATCCTTCCGGCGAGTTCTAGCTCACTCGGCTCGGTACAAAATGTAAGAGACAGCGCGGACGTTCAACTGTTTCTGATCAGAAATATCGTACAATGTGCGGCCGGGCTTAAGGTGCGATTGTCATTGACCATTGTCAGTATGTTTATTTTATGTACTTAAAAGTTATACAGCATACGAGAAGCTTAGAAGTATATAATATTATGTAATCCTATCTATCTAAAACTAATTTCAGAATCTAGAAATGTTTAGCGAGGCGGTAAAATCTAGTTATAACTAGTTCAGTTTTTTGGGTAATAGGTTAGACGCCATCTTAGAGAATACGAATCCAGTCATGTTATATTTTTAACCAACTGAGGCTCACTTGCGCCAATCTGGGTTAAAGTTAACTCTGAGTTAAACATCATGTCATATCTGTCACTCACCAAGTCAGTGATAGAGATGACATGATGTTTAACTCAGAGTTAACTTTAACCCAGATTGGCGCAAGTGGGCCTTAAAATAGGAAGTTGTGCAAAATACATTCAAAGGGTTGGTTTCTGTGCGTGTGCAAAAGGTTAGCACGCTCTTGTAGACGCTGTAAACGACATATTTTCAAAGTAAAACATAATATTAATAATTATAAATGCCAAAGTGTCTTTGTCCGTCTGTTACCCCTTCACGCCCAATCCGCTGAACCGATTTTGCCGGGTATGGAGATACTTTGAGTCCCGAAAAAGGACATAGGATAATAATTTTTACCACGAAAAAATGCGCGGTTCCACGCCATAAACAAATTACGTCGCATCGGAGTTGCGGGCGTCATCTAATATCTAGATAAATTTCAGTCTCTTCCCACGAGACTATGATACTAATAATAATATCTATGGACGCTTTACACCACGTCAGTCTGGCCCTGTGGTAAGTACCTGAAGGACTTGTGTTACAGGTACCACACAAGTGACAACGGAAATATATTTAATACCTTTATACTATACATAATATATTATAATATAAATTATTTAAGATTTTTATTATATCATACACATATTTAATACGCACAATATCCACACCCGGGAACATTGAAAACTTTTTGTTCCGTCGGCGGGATTAGAACTCGCGACCTCCGGCTTGAACAGCCACACACTCAACCAATTAAACCACAGAGGTCGTCGATATGGTATGAAAGGTATGAAAATATGCATATAGATTTATTGCAGTCTCTTCCCACGAGACTATAATATGTCTGCTCATTGTTATAAAACTGCACATCTTAACGCCATATAATCCGAATTACGCTATTGTATACTTATATTAGCTTCAAGACATAACTGAGTTAAAATTATGGAGTTGGGACGAGAAATAACTTTTGGAATAATTTCACTGGGAGCTGCATAATCGCAGTAAAATGAAACAACTTTAAATAGATTTTCACGCTGCAGTTATTTCTGTTTATTATTTAAATGGAGCGATAAACATCGCTTTTAGCGATATAATGGATGGTAGGAAAGATAATTTTTAAATAATTTTATATTGTTTGTAAACGAAAATAGGTAGGGAGATGGAAAAATGAAAATTACAGCCTGAAACATTCTTGCACCCCAGCTCATTTGTAGGAGCTTTTTTCATAATACAATTTATTTTAAGTATTTTTCTAAAATAATAAAATAATAAGTATCTTCATGTTTTTATCATTATTTTGTCTTTCATACAAATCTTGCAAAGGTAACACATTGACAGAAAGAAAGAGAAATGTTATCTCTACATGAAATACAGCGCTTTAAATTATTGAAATTGTTTTTAAAGAAATAATTATATTTATAACATCTTTAAAAGCAACAAAAAGTATAGTCCCTGCAGGATTTTATGGTACCTCTCATAGTTTCCGTCATTTTCACCGCTTTTTATGATGCTGTAAATAAAAGTTAAGCGATTCATAACTCGACTTAAAAGCAAAATATACGGTTACTTGAAACTTAATAAATAATATTAAAACTTTGTAGGTTTTCCTTCAAAGTTTGAGAACTACGACTTAGCAGAACTGACTTTGGGATTTGCATTCCAAATGTATTTACTCTTTAGGTTGTTTTGATTGGCACATATTTTCTTACTTTTATGGAAATTATGAAGAAAAATATAATTTACGTTTTGGGACAAAGAGTGGTTTTTTGTCCATGTAACCATTTATAACTCCGAAGTATTGTTCACTACTTTTTCGCGTTTTAAAGCAAAACTAATATTAAAAAAGCAATAAAAGGAAATACCGTTTTTATTACGCCATACGATCTTGCGCGATTTACTAGATTCTGCACGGAATCGCGGGCAACTTGTATAAAGATAAAATGTTTAAATAAACATTTCCCTTAAAATGAGCCCTTCGAGATAGCGCCCATTAAACTCTATTATCTTGGAAAACTTCCATATTACAAAATATATAATACTTTATTATTAGTGGACCCGATATTTTAACATCATAAAAGTTAAAGACTCTTTTACTTATTAATAGGACGCTTGCCTATATTTTTTTAAATATCAGTATCCTATTTGGATATTGATTATGAAAGGATGTACTAAAAATCGTTACATAGAGCACATGAAAATCTCCTGATAAATCTAGGGTTTTTGTGACATTCTAATATAATGTGGCTTATTCTCGAAAAGTCGCTTCGAGTGCTATTTTACCCACTGTAGAATTTATGCACTCTTGTAGGGCGAGTAAATTAAACACAGAATACTGTATCACTTAACACTACGTCCACTCCGGCTGGTGGATGATCAAGAAGAGAATATCAGGCGACCATTTCTTTGATATCATCCCCACCACCAGTGGGCGTGTCTGTCTTTATTTATCAATACACTACACCCACGCTCATGCAAGGAACACCCACATCACGTGTGAATGTGATAGCCTGTGATCGTAGTTCGAGGCATGAGAATAGGAATAGAATAGAATAGAATAAGCGTTTATTTGCAGCTAAAATATTTTATAAGCTACAAAATATTATGAAAAATATTATGAATAGGACTCCAAAATCAATTAGGATTCCAATCGAACTGGCTTCCTCGGTTACACAACAGCCTGAAAATATAATGCTCCGAGCCTAAACCACTTAAGCCCGGCCCCGTGCCAAGATATGCCAAATGGCTTAAACTTTTGATTACATTGCTATTACACACGACGACGTATGATATTAATACTTGTGTAGGACTTTCAGGCGTATAATATCTTGTATTTTAAACAAGACAATATCGGTAATATAATCAGATCAGCAGATTTTCCATCTCAGAGGTCTTAGTTCTGGTAAACAATGCCTTTTTACATTATTCAAAAGACCATGTTTCTTCTCTCCTTGAGTTCCTTAAAAAGATCAGACATATTATAACTGCTGACGATTACAAAGAAAAGTTAAAATGTTTTGACGAAAATAGACACCACCAATTTCCTTTTCGCTACAAATGAAAACAGCAATCTCTATAACCTTCAAAAGCAGAAATAATCACCGAAATTGCTGAATAAATCATTATTACGTATTATTTCCACAGAAATGTTCATTATTCAGCGGCGCAGTTTAATTTTGTCACGACACGACTTTGTTACACTTAAAATTCATGTTTGGTAAACGTTGTTTAAAACCAGAGGAATATAGTCCTTAATTAGAAGTCATTAAGGTTCATTATAAACTACAGAAGATGGAAACAATATTAGATGGCGTAATTTAAAAAGTTGTCGTTTTGAAATTTTGATTATTAAATTCGTTATTAAATTCACTGTTTAAATTGTGTTTGTTATAATTGTTTTTATTGAAATGCGAAATTGTGTCTGTCTGTTAGCTTTTTACGCTCAAACTATTGAACGGATTCTAACGGTTATGTCTTTATTTAAAGTTTCGGGAAACACATACTAAAAGTTTTTTGTATCGTAAAAATTTACGTTTCTTCTACGCAAACGTTGAGAGTAACATTTGATAAAATGTAACTTTAATTAAATAACATTTTATTTATGCTCTAGTTATAAAAAAAAAAAACATAATAAGAATAATTGTTCGAATACTATAAAATTCTAGTAAAATTAGAAAAATAAATCAATAATTCAATACGAAGATAACATTTGGATAGAGCAATAATGGTGGCGGCTCAGTCAGCAGTTCCGACCGGGTGATTCCAATCAAAACATCAATAAAACACAAATTTCAATATTCCCTACCCTTTTGCGGTTAGGGTTGTCAGCAAAAAGAAATATCATGTTCTGTATTAGGTAATACGCGGGGTAGCCCCAAAAGGAAGATCTCCCGACCAAACGAGGTGGAATGCTCGGTCAGGCCGAATAACTTTTATAATATACATGTAGCTGTAAAATAAATTAGGTAAATAAGAAAGTACACACACCACAATATAATCTAGGGACGATTTTTAAACCCAAAAAATCTGGAAATGTTTTAATGTTATAGAGTACAACTCGTTATTATTTCTCTATTTACTATTAGAAAATTCCTGACAAATTATGAGATATCCAATATCCCGGCTTGTTCATATCAATGATGTGTTTAAATCGTCACATTTATACGCACCAGTTCAGAATGCGTATAAAATATATGACAAAGCAAAAAATCTAATAAATAATCATTAAACTCGAATTAAAACAATAAACAGCGCCTAAATAATTGATCGCTTCATTCGCAGCCCTGAGTGATTAATGAACGGGAATCATTCAATGTCAGGGCATTAACCGTTATTTGTTCAGTCATTCACTCGTTCGCTCAGTGACGTCATTAGGGTTGCCAACAAAGTGTAAGCGATTTTTTATTTCAGGGTTAATTTGTTAAGGGACAGGATTTATGTTGCGAAGTGAAAACAATTTGCAGCCTGGTATTAAATTCTGCGGATGGCTGTATTTTTCAGTAAACTATGGTCCGAGCTGCGAGGCTAGTCAGTAAATTTTTAACTTGATGTTTGTTTTTTCGCTCACATTCTGGTTTAGACCATAGTTATATTAATTTATAGTTCTTATTATAACTAGTTCAGCAAATATTAAATATAACGTTATGTTTTCTAAATAATCGGCCAAGTGCGAGTCGGACTCGCGCACGAAGGGCTCCATACCGTTATAGAGCAAAAATAGGCCAAAAATTGTGTTTTTGTATGGGAGCCCCCCTTAATTTTTTATTTAAATATTATTATTATTATTAAATTAAAATTATATTTAAGGCCTTTATGAAAGTTTCAAGTGCCTACCTCTTATCATTATTGATTACGAGCAAAAAAGGGCAAAAAAATCACGTTTGTTGTATGGAAGCCCCCCTTCAATATTAATTTCATTTTTATTTTAGTATTTGTTGTTATACACAATCTGTGAAAATTTCAGAACTTTAGCTATAGCGTTTCTTGAGATACAGCCTGGAGACAGACAGACGGACAGACAGACATCGAAGTCTCATGAATAGGGTCCCGTTTTTACCCTTTGGGTACGGAACCCTAAAAGGAGAAGATTTTCCGAACAAGGGAAAGCAAAATCCACGAGAACAATAAATTTTATTTGTTTATGATATTATTGCCAAAAGCTATCAAAACCAGTCGCACAGTTGAGAGAACTCTACAAACTAATGTTTCTTTGTGTATTAATTTTATAATATGTAGAAAATATAAATTCACCTCGTTAAGTCTTATCTAAACTACATTTTGCGTATGTTTAAGCGTTGCCATAAAAAGTATGAGCATGGCATAAAAGACAACCATAAAAAGATAATATAAAACAATTTATGGGCCCATAACTCCGGCAGTAAACGCGTTAATAAACGTTAAAAAACCGACGATAGTTAGCGAAGTGATACAATGTTAATACTTTGACGTGATAACTACTAAACTGTAAAAGGTGATACTTTGTAAAACTGACACATAAATGCTAGTAGAGTTTCATTTAGGGCAAATCACAGCATACCATGCATACAATATTTAAAATTATAAACACTAAAATTTAACCCCAATAAATCCATATTTATTTTCAAAACCACCCGAATTATATCACACTTATTTATTAGGTAACTAGCTGACCCGACAGATATTGTCCTGTCTTAACGATGATTATTTAATTAGAATAATATTGTATAATTAAGAAAACAATAGATTAAAATTAGTATCTCCATGCCAAATTTCATCAAAATAGATTAAATAGTATAGTCGAAAAACGTAAAAGTTTATTGTGCAGGAACCGCACATTTTCCGGGACAAAAAGTATCCCTTGTTCTTTCCCGAGACTCAAAGTATCTCCATACCAAATTTCATCAAAATAGACTGAATAGTTTACACGCAAATCATAAAAGTATATTGTGCAGTAACCGTACATTTTCCCGGGATAAAATGTATCCTTTGTTGGTCTTCGGGACTCAAAGTATCTCTATGCCAAATTTCAGCAAAATCAGTCCAGCCATTTACGCGTGACCACGCGTATATGGATTCATTTTTATGTATAGAGATTATAAACGGGCGTGTTAGTGCACTCGTGATTGTGTGTTTGTAACTGTTACGCAACTACTAAACGGACTTAAATGCAGTTTGTTCTCTGGATTTGGTTCTAAAATAATTTGCCATAATAAGAAAAAGCTATTGCCAATTTTTATGAAGGACAAAAAAGTAAATAAAATAAAAATGTAATTAAAGGACAAAAATAATAAGTGACTTGGATGAAATTTAGTATGAAAAATATTTAATTCTCTAAAAAAAATTTAAGATACTTTCTATTACAAAAGAATCTAGTGTTCCTTCAAATAAATGTACAAAATTATGGACAGCATTATATAAACTATTATAGTGATTTCAACCCTCAAACCCGGGATGAGCACGTCAGACCCGGGGGAGAAGTGACAAGTGACAGTCGAAAGTTTTTATGTGCTCAAGTGTGAGCTTGTAAAATAATTATCCATACGTGTGAGTGTTTTATAAGTGTTACATGAGAGTTAAATGCTGGTTTATAATAGAAGTTAAAACATAAGCCTGGGTTTAATAAAATATGCAGGTTTAGCAAAATAACCTCGCGTTATGAAGACGTTGCCTGTAACTTCTCTTCGTTAAGTCGTTTACCAACATTTGCTATTGAAATGTGTAGACTGTAGCTCTTCATAGCAATTTTTAGTACAACGTAGCAATGTGTAGCACTACGTAGCAACATAAAACACTTCGTTGCAATTAAAGGAGCACACCGTAGTAATGCGTAGGTAGCTCTTCGTAGCAATTAGGAACACTACGTAGCAACGCGTAGCTCTTCGTAGCAATTAGTACCATTGATACGTAGCAAGTTGTAACTCTTAGCAATATTAGTAGCACTACGTAGCAACGCGTAGCTCTTCGTAGCAATTAGTAGCAGTACGTAGAAACGCGTAGCTCTTCCTACTATTTCGTAGCTATCTAGTACTACATAGCCAAGTACCATTGCTATTTGTAACAGTCTAGCAAAAGTTGCTACTTTTACCTTTATTACGTAGATCATAATATCATTATGTTATATAACTGTGTTATCCTTAATTTTTTAGTCAACCAAAAAAATTAAGGTCAAAATAGTTCCATAACGAGCTCGTTATAAAATTACGACATAATTCGTAATTATCGTGTTGCTAAGTTATAAAGTTTTGAACAAAAATTGGTGCAAAAATAAAGTTGAAAGTGAGCTGTTATTTCTTCTGAACATGCTAGCAATTAAACGTCTTAAAAATATTAACTATACAGTATATTATGTATTATAAGTATTTTACATAAAACTTACAACATTATCCAGCAATCCTTGTTTTGACAGTCATATTATGTTGGAAAATTGCGCTTATTTTGTCATGGAGACATGAAAAATATACGATTACGCAATAAACGATTTGGCGCAAAAAAGTTGCGGGTGTCGTCGAGTATTTAAATAACTTAAAGGAAGAAAAGTGACTCTCAGACACTCAATACAAGGTGAATTTTTAGTGGTTGTTTTCCCGCAGCAGAACGATTTACCTATGGTAGTACTATCGAACCATGCATGTTATTTTTTGAAAATAAAAAATATTTTGACGTACTATGGAAACTTTATGCCGATAGGCGCGAGTTACTTACTATGGACCCGACCAAATTTTTTTTTTGATTTGAACAAAAAAAACTTTGCAAATATATTAAACAACCATTAAAATTTCACACTGTATAAGAGGCACACGTAAATTCACCATTTTAAAAAAGCAAAAGACTAAAAATTACACCCATATGGATAAACGTAATAGCGGATTTACATTTTTTCAATCCGCATTGGGGTGCTACTGAAATAATGTAAACGGTCACTGGAATGCACTGGGATGCCATTCAGTGTATTCCAGTAAACAGATTGGATTACTGGATTGGAATAATATAAACTGGCCGTAAGCATCTAGGACTAGAAGGACTAAACACCTCAAGAGATTTGTGTCCCTGCAGGTCTGTATAACCCAACCCACATTGACCTTGTGGCAAATCCACGACGCTCTATTTTACATCGATTGTTCAAGAGACCTGACATATTCCTAACTGCTCGCACGTGTATAAATAAGGTTACACGTGGAATTATTTAATGTCTCCAAAACACTTTAAGCTTACATTCAACCAGAGTTCTCCTTACGTCGTTTTAAATCCGTCGCATTAACACAGACATACATGAGCTTTTTAAGCCTTCCTTAAGCTTTGAGCTTACGGAAAGTCCTTGTAAACCTTTGTTTATAAGTATATATCTTTGTTTATAAGTATCATATAATATCTTTGTTTTTTTTATACGTTACCTGTGCTTTAAGACTAATCAACGGTATAGTAGTTCCAATTATAAGTCTGTCTGTACCATGCACCACCTCCTCACCCTAGAGGACCGTCGTGTCATTGCCGATGTGTCTTTTCTTGTAAAAATTTCCTCGAATAATCTAGACTGCCCAAACCTATTATCTAAGTTGTCTTTTAAAATTCCTACTAAGTCCTACCGTCGTCATGTCCCTATCTTCTTACCCACTACCCACACCTACTATAGACAGAATTCCTTTATGTATCGTGCTAGCAAGCAACTTAACTCAGTTTGTTCTAATATGGATTTAGATATTTTTAATTGTAATATTTCAGCTCTAAAGAGATCATTATGCAGACATTTTGTTGATCTAAATTAATTAATTGTTTGTTGATGTTTAGCTCCTCTGTATGTACTTAATAGGTATTGTAATGTCAGAAATAATCAAACACTAATCATAAATGTTTTCATAAATTCTTGTTTAAAATAACTGTAATTCTTGTTTAAAATGTTTCAAAATTTTGTTGTAGTAGTTACTAGGTATTCATTAAACATTTGTCAATATTTTGTAAACTATCACTATCAGTGAAAACTTCTAATTGGCTCCTTAGTATGTATTCCGTTTTAAAATTTCATTATAACTATAGCTGTAAGTTTTCCATGTATCTTAAAATAAAATAAAAAAATAAAATAAAATAAGTATCATCAGCACGTCTGCTAAACCTTTTGAATGTTATATAGTACCTGCTTATAAAGTACCTTGTTAACTACTTTAAAAGCAGCATACATACATTTTGTCAATTTTTACCAGACACTAGCCTAATTCTATAAGAAAATAAACTTTTACTATGTCAGAAAAAGTCGTAATATGTGTCTGTATAAACATAATACTTCATAAATTCTTACATTAATATTATGAGGTGGAAAGATTTGCCATTGGCTCCGATATAATATTTCCTTGATTGCAATCAAATCGTCATAAATATATAAGGTGTCACAATACTAAGTGATAATTGGTGATAATACTTTCCTGATTTTCCTTTCCTTTAAGAGTTCCTGTGGAAGTAGCAGCGCTGATATGATGATTTTTTTCACTTTTGTTTGGAGAAACTCGTAAGGCAGGGGCGCTTGCCCATACAAAAGTAAAAAAAATTGGTCTTTCAGCGCTCATCACGCTCATCCACATTGAAAACATTTAATGATATAAAAAATATATAAATTAGAAACGGTGGATTGAAAAAGCTATTATGCTAGCATATTCTTTAGCAGCAAGAGCTCAAAAGAAATACTTGTATACAGAACTCGCGATCTTTGTTTCTCGAAGAAATCGTGAGCGCCTCGGCTTTTGCACTGATGAGATCCTAAATGTGATTACTGTGATATTATCTTCGGAATGAGACTGTAGGTACCATGTGCTTGTAGATTGAAGATATTATCTACAATCTTAGATTATCTAGATTTCGAAGAGTTTTTCACAAGGATATTAGGTATTAAAAGAACTAGTTGACCCGGCAAACGTTGTTTTGCCATTTAAAGTATTTCTACTTCATCAGTAATTGATACAAAATCTTACCCCCCCTCCCCCCCTTTTGTCCCCTAAGAGGGGCGGGGGGAAAACTGATGTTAAGTTGGAAAATACAGTTAATAATATGACGTAAGTCCATTAGAGAAAAAATTTGATACAAAATCCTTTAGGGGTAGGGGGAAAGTTTACACACCAGATGTTGAGTTGGAAGAAGGCAAATATATCTGCGAAAACCGTATGCAAATCGGATTAGTAGTTTTCATGTTAAAGCAAAAGTTTGATACAAAATCTAACCCCCTCTTTCGTCCCCTTAGAGGGGTGGGGGGAAAAAATTTTATACACCAGATGTTAAGTTGGTTGGTTATTTTGTAGGAATAATAAATTATTGTTCTTCACAAAAAACAAAATAAAATTCTGCTATATAAAATCTCTTACCTATTTATGCAATTTACTATCACTACCTTACTAAGTCTCCAAAATTCGTACATTCGAGTCGTATTTAGGGCAAAAAACAATACTCATTACTATTAATGTAGGAATTATTAACATGATATAGTTTACGGGCACTCGGCCAATCTGCACAAGGCCATAATATTGTTTTGGCTTAATTTCCGAAAGTACATAAATGTGGGTCATAAAATATGACCTAATACATTAGTATTATTACATGGCTTTTGCCCGCATTTTTGTATTGTTTTAAAAATTAAATGCTTTTCTAGATTCATTAATAAATTTCAGTGTGAAAGTTTCTCTTGATATTTAAAAATATGTTATTTAATAAAGATATGTAGTTTAAAGGCCAATTGAGATTATTGGCTATTAACAAAATAAAAATGCACTATCTAAAAAATTACTACTTGCAATGTAAACTATAAGCAGAAATACACTTAACAGCTCCGTTAAGGACGTGTCGTGGACGCACACATACACACACGAATACCTTGTAAACTACGAACCTAGTTTGCAATCGTTGCGGTCACTTTCTTAAAGTTCGGCCGTTCAGAGAATGCGTTCCTGACACCTGTCAGTTAGTCACGACTAGTGTCACAAAATTATAACATTCACATTGATATAATAATGTTCTTTTAATGCTCATCGATTGTTAAAACGGTAAACATCCAGCAAAAATATTTTTATCATATCTGCAACGCCATTACAAAGTTACGTCGTCAGTCGTTCAGAGAATGTGTCAGGAACGCATTCTCTGAACGGCCTCAAGGCCGTCACAGACTTAGCTATAAGTAATATAATTATATTAATATACCGTACTAAACACACTGAGACCAGAAATATATATTATAGCTGAGTGTGTGGTCACGCGAGAATTGTATAGAAAATATATAGTAATATGCCTAGCTATAAATATATTAATATATTATATTATAGCTAAGTCTGTGACGGCCTTTAGTATAGTGTTTCAACGTTCAATATTTCAAGGCGTAGCAAAGAAATATTTTTATAGCACGTTGATCTTAAATGTTTCGATATTACGTTTGAATTCAACAAAACTTAGACAAGTTAATTAAACTTAGACAAGTTAATTCGATATTACGTTTGAATTCAACAAAACTTAGACAAGTTAATTAAACTTAGACAAGTTAATTCGATATTACGTTTGAATTCAACAAAACTTAGACAAGTTAATTAAACTTAGACAAGTTAATTCGATATTACGTTTGAATTCAACAAAACTTAGACAAGTTTTGTTGAATTCAAACGTAATATCGAAACATTTAAGATCAACGTGCTATAAAAATATTTCTTTGCTACGCCTTGAAATATTGAACGTATCTTATAAGCCGATCATTAAAGAACATTTTAATGTTTCAAAAACCTAATCCCTGAATGTAGTACGAATGTAGGCCTCGTTTGCGGGCCCCATTTATTGGGGCCTCGTTTATTGGGCCTCTTTTATTGGCCTCCGGATTGCCTTCTATTCACCACGAGGCCCCATTGTGGCGGAGTCAATGGATACTTTCTAATTTATCGGCTGATAATGAACTTAAGTTTTTCTATAGAAACGTATCTTGACAACGTAATTTGGCGGTTGATAAATGAAACTTTTTTATGCCATGATATGGTTTTTGATATTTCACGTTCTTTTTTTATTAGTTATACAACTCATGATTTTTATGTCTTTATGAAACGACGCAAATATTCGCTCACAAAAATAATAAAAATTAACATATTTATAGCTCTATTATACAGAAAAATACATCACAACCCTAGGCCAGACTAATAAAAATTCGTCCCAACATGATTTAAACGAATCACAAAATCAGAACTAAACCGAGTTAGCCGGACCAAATTGAAAATACCTTCCTCACCTTATCAATTTACCTAACGAAGTGTTCACTCTAATTCGGCACATTTGGAGCGTCTCCAAAACTTTACTATGGCTTAGCTCAAATTATAAGGCGACCCACTTTACCGCCGAATTTAGTGGAGCCATCAATTCGTAGTAATACACTTTGTAACTGGTATAAGCCGGTTTGAACTGCTGTGAACTGGTTTGTGACGTCACACGAGAGTGTATCGCTTCAAGTTTGTAATAAGACAGTATATAAAATATTTTAAATGATAGGTTACGTGTTTATTGTTAAAAATAATAAACCATACTAAAATGTTATAATGCGAAAGTGTGTAATGTGTATCTCTGTTACCTCTTTACGCCCAAATCACTGAACCGATTTTGCTGAAACTTTTTGTGGTACTTTGAGTCCCGTGAAAGGACATAATGTCCATCCTCCAAAAATGTATGGTTTCCGCTCGATAATCGAAATTTTGCATCTAGTTTTGTTATATTTTAATAACTTTATTATGCAGCTTCGGGGAGTACCTATATAATAACTATAATAATGATAATATCTTCCGTCCATCGCTATCCCGTCGCACAAACAATAATAATAATAATATCTATTGACGCTTCACACCACGACAGTCTGGCCCCGTGGTAAGTACCTGAAGGACTTGTGTTACAGGTACCAGACAACGGAAATATATTTAATACTTTTATACTATACACATATTTAAGATTTTTGCTATATATCATACACATATTCCATGACCCAGGAACTTTGAAAACTTTTTGCTCCGTCGGCGGGATTCGAACCCGCGACCCCCAGCTTGAGCTACCAACGCGCTCTCCACTGAACCACAGAGGTCGTCAACTAGACTCAACAGAGCTGACTATAATATATCCATTACTAATAAAGAAATTACAGAATTAATAAACAATAGTACAATGTATCGTATTTTTCTTTCGAGCGACTTTTCATGTTTTCCAAAGATAATAATAAGTAAATGTTTTATTGAAAATAAATGCAGCAATAAATGAAACCAAAGCTCGGATATGGTCAAATCATAGAAAAGTTATATAAACCAAGTAAACCAACGCTAAGGGCCGGTTTTACCACTTCCTGATAAAGTGCCTGATAGGCTTTCCTCAAATAATTTTTTGACAGATTCTCCATACTCTATCTGTAAAGTTAACTGGTGGATAACCTATCCGGCACTTATCCGGAAGTGGTGAAACAGGCCCTAAGATAGTAATTTAGCTTTGTGTGTTTTAATCTCGTCTAAACTACTTCTACTATCGAATATTTAAAACCGCAGATTTAATTAAGCTAACACTTTGAATGCAAGAAGCAGGAGTTTTAGTTTCTTGGTATTATTGTTATTGTTCGATGTTAATTTGGCAGCTTGCCAGATCCGGGTCTGGCCGGTTATCCGGCTCGTGTCTAGAATTTTGTTACACGGTCTTTGTTTTTTATGTTTTTTTTTCGTATAATAGTTTTTATTTTGCATTCTGATCTCGATTTGATCCTGCATATTGTAGCTAAATTGTTTTTTGTGTTTTAAGTATTCGTGTTCATATCGTTTTATCGATAATATATTTTAACTTACAGCGCAAGAAAGTAAATATGCTAGGTACATGAAGTCTGACTTTTTGCGAAAAAAAAATAATATTATTTTTTCTGCCACTACCTGCTACTACTGCCAATTTTCTTTTTCTCCAAAGCATCAAAAGATTTAAATTTTTATTTGTAATGTCGTTGGACTTAATCAGGAATGTCAAATATTCATCGACCAAAGTTGGACAATAATATTTTTAGTAAATAAAGTTATTCTTTGTAGTAGAATCAGAAATAGTATGACAGTTGCAAAAATGGAGGCTCGCCAAATAAAGTCCAGCCGGTTATCCGGTTGTCAAACTTTGACTGCAACATGATTTCTTTGTGAAGACCAAAGTTGGTCCTTTGTTGGTAACTTTGTTACGCTTTTGTCTTTTTCTTGATTATACAGCTTGTTTTATGTGACATACTCTGGTATTGTGTTTTCTTCCAAAATATGAAGTTGTTTTTCTTACTAATCAAAATATTGTGTATACATCTGCTACCATTATCTACAAAACTTTACCAAAGTCACTTCAGTAGTTTTTGTGTAAAGTAAAACGCAATAATTGCGAACTATTGTCTTTAATTCGAAACTTGTTTCCTAGTATTTACTTGACATGTGCTGTAACTAAAGGCCTGTATTCACCTTGATTAGTGATAATGTAGGTGATTACTAATCAGATGAAAGTAAGTGTGGACACCGACTGATTAGTGCAAGTCCTTGTGCTATTGCAAGTGATTAATGAAAGTGATTAGTGATTAGGAGAAAATAAAGAATTTGCACTAATCAGTCGCTGTCCACACTTGCTTTCTCCTGATTACTATTCACCTGCACTTATCACTAATCAAAGTGAATACAGGCCTATAAAAAGGCCTATAGAGTAGCTAACGGCAGAGAGGTGTCTATTGTCTAGCTAAAAAATCTTCATAGAGTAAGCTGACGTTCCAGAGCATTAGCAATAATAATTAACTGTGAAACTGTGAAATGCCCATTAGCAATAATTAATCGTACTTGCTAAAAAATACGATTGCTAATGTTATCGTAAGTAGCAACAGTCTGCGATCATGATAAAAATCACGTCCGCGTTGTTTCACACCGCGGTGCTAACTTGTTATTTATCACGCGATGCGAAATAATACTCGACGCGAGCGGTGCGATACGAACCGATAATTCACAATGCCGCGTTTTTAGCAAATAGCAAAGCAATAATACTTAGCATGCTGTGACATCAAAATTAGCATGTTAATGAAATTATTAGAAAATAGCATTAATTCCCATTACTACTCTCGATCGATCAAACCTATCGCGTATTTCCAGCCGTCCGACTCGTGACTGGAATACGGTCAAAAATTATTAAATATATATTGATTTTGTATTTCTATATTAAGGCCCCAAGATTGTTCCGATGTTCACAAAAAACGTGATCTGATAAAAAGAATCCACAGCTTTCGTATACGTGGCTCACATATTGAATATTATATTATGGTAAAGATATAGTTCTTGTATAATTTTCTGATAGCAAAGAATATAGTCTAGAATAATAATACTTATAAAATATTCTACCTCTACAGAGTAAGAATATTGTATTAGGTTTCGCCCGCAACTATATTGCGCAGAAGTTCATTTATGTCAGGATAATCATCCATTTTTCCATGACTAGAACTATCCTAGTCCTTCAAGATCACTAATTCAGTCCGGAGGCCCAATCCCCTACCCTTTTACCTTCCCTACCCTCCCTTATTTCCTTCCATTCCCTTCCCTACCCTCCCCTACCCTATTACCCTATTCCCTCGTGAAAGGCCGGCAACGCACCTGCAGCTCTTCTGATGCTGCGAGTGTCCATGGGCGACGGAAGTTGCTTTCCATCAGGTGATCCGTTTGCTCGTTTGCCCCCTTTTTCATAAAAAAATCATGGTTTTAATGATTGTCGTGCAGTCAATAAAGTTCAGTTTTCAATGGTTTTATTTAAAAACGTATCTAAGTTCCTGCCGTTGCCATGTGGCCTCAGTAAGTTCTATGTAGTTGATTTATGAAAGACAAATAAAAGAAACAGAGTATCCAATTATTTAATAATATAAAATGAGATGGTACAAAGGTAACGGGCCAATTCGCCGCGTCGCCCGCCTCATCATTATCGAATTCGCCCAATTGGGAATGAAATTTCACAAATTCACTCGAGTTCCCTTTTTATTAAACTAATAAGATTTCTTTTGTTTATTTAGAATGATCGACTCGGTTTTGCCGGATCTATCTTTAGGTGTATGATTATATCTTGCTATAAGAAGCTTTTACTAACATTTTTATTCGCTACTTGACGCCCGCAACTACGTTGCGCCAAAACTCGTTTATCGCGCGGGAACCGTACATTTTTCCGAGACAAAAAGTATACTATGTCCTTTCCCGGGACTCAAAGTATCTCCATACCAAATTTCAGCAAAATCGGTTCAGCGGTTTAGGCGTGTAGAGGTAACAGACAGACAGACAGACAAACAGACACAAAGTGTGAATTAGGAAGTATGGATTCGCCAGTCCCTCCGTCCTTCTATCATAATGTGATACACTGTAAAATGTACATATATAACATAATATTATACAGATTAATTATATAGTTAGTTGTGGAATATAATTTTTTGCTTTTCGGAATTCCATCTTGAAAGTCCAAATTGCTCTAGGCCGGTTTAAGCCTTACCATTTGCTTAGGCCTCCGTGGTCCAGTGGTCTAGAGCGTCGTTCTTGACTCGGAGGTCGTGGGTTCGATACCCGCGTTGGAAACATGTTATTACCAAGTTTAGTTAGGACAATGCAGGCTGATCACCTGATTGTCTGACAAGTAAGATGATCCATGCGTCGGATGGGCATGTAAAAAGTCGGTCCTGCGCCTGATCTCTCGCCGGTCGTGTCGGTCTGCCGTCCCACTGGGTTATGAGAGTAAAGGAATAGAGAGTGCTCTTGTGTACTGCGCACACACTTGGGCACTATAAAAATACTCCTGCGTAGCTGGCCTGTTTTCAATGAAACCGGCCACCGTCACCGAAACCGGTGTGGGAGCTGTTATACTAGATGATGCCCGCAACTCCGTTGCGCCAAAATTGATTTATCGTGCGGGAACTGTACATTTTTCCGGAATATAAAGTATCCTATGTCCTTCGACCTTTCTCAGGACTCGAAGATAATACTTCTTGCAGCAAAATCGATTCTGGGGCTTAGAAGTGAAGAGGTAACAGACTGCCAGACAGACAGATACACTTTTACATTTATCATATTAGTATAGAAGTATGGATTTCGAATTATTTAGATTGCAGTTGGAGATAGGTAAAAATCGTGCTCAAAGATCTGCTCCATTACATACATAATATACAGCCCAAGCTAATAAACGCATGTTAAAGATATCTAACACCTTAATTTATTAACAACTTGAAAACTCGTTTCGTTCCAGCATTTTGAAGGTGCAAAATTAGTTTCAGTACTTATGAGGCAATTTATGTAGAGTTTTTAAAACGTTAAGTGGGCGAATATGAACTTTACTCGTTTGTTCAATAAAACGTTTTAACGTATGTGAAACGAGCGATATTATCGCCTGATGGAAACAGTTGCAAAACAGGCAGACAAATTTTGCTGGTCTGCCAATTACCACGATGATGAAATCGCTAAAATTTCCAATTTTGATAAAGTTTTCATGTACTTACTTAATCACGTTATCACTAAAGAACAACAGGGACATTTTTTTTTAAATCGTTAATTATAAATGACATTATTTGTATAGGCTTTATACAAGTTGCAAATAATACATTTCGTGCATCTACACGCACATAATATTATGTCAAAGTGTTTGTCTGTGTATTGTCTGTGTCTGTGTAAAGACACATATCAAATAAGTTTTAAACACGGCTAGAACGTAATTGTACTAAAAAAAGTTTTCATTGCGTAAAAAACAAAAAGACATACCCAAATGAAATTCGGCTTAATCTAGTTTTTAAGATTTAGCGGTTTTCCGAGTAGCGATTAAGTTCGTGCATCAATTATAATTCGTTCCCGAACCGGGCGCTTAACTTTTGCTTCATTACCGCCGGTTAATTGATCCTCATTACGGACTTCATTACTGTCAGACCGCGGACTAGCGTCACTAGCGTGGTGTTACTTGTATACATTCTGTATTATGTTAAGGTAGAATTTATTAAAACTTACCCCATAAATTACTATAATTATAGTATAATATACAACATGACTGGTGAAACATTACCGATACTTATGGAGAGTACTCTGTACTCGATTCTCATTATAAATATGTAATAAAATTAGGTTCTTAATTTTTTTCTGAATTTCCGAAAAATAAATGAATCATGGATACTAAGTAAATTACGCGGCTAGGCAAGTAGGCATACTATGCGGCCGGTGCAGAGGCGTGCGCTACCAAAGAAACACCACACAACTACCCCTCCCGCTCGCGGTGTCCATGCGTTGGGCAAATAATTAGTGATCAATTGATACTATTTTTTTATATTATTTTTTTCCAACTAATATAATAGCCAAATTGCACGTCCTCGAGTATTGAACATGTCTCACCAGTCACGCAGTATAGTAATTAATGGGGTAAGTGCTACAACTAAAACCGAAAAAAATTTGATACGTCCTTTACCTTTCTTTATTGCTTGGTACCTATAAGAAGTTAAAAACTAAATCTTATTTCGAAAGACGATTTATCGCATGATAATTTAGAAAGATAATATATTTAATGTAGTATCTTCAATTTAACGACACCAGAGCAGTTTGGCTAATTAGCTCTTTATTTATATTAAGCGAATTCAACGCGCGTATCTCTTTAAGATGAATTGTGAAGACACTACAAAATTCAGTCTAATTAGCCTACTAACTACTATCAAGTCAAACTTTATCCGGTTAGTAGTTGAGGAGGTTCTTTTCAAAACTTGACTATTCCACTTTTTGGATCTTTGTATAATTTAACGAAATATAATTTTAAGAACACGGTTACGTGTTTAACATAAAATGTTGGTGAATTATAATATACAACAAGAATAGTGATTATTTCGTATGAGTTTCAAAATTTTAGCATTATTATAATATTGAATAAATCCAGAATCTTAAAATGGAATAATCAAGTTTTGACGAGGCAGATTGGAATAATCAAGTTTTGTTAATGTGTTCTATAGGAATAATCTAGTTTTGATTCTTTTGGATTTGGATTTTAAACGTTTTACGGCTCTGGGTTCTTGCCCTTTCGAGCCTGACATCAACCGTTCAAAAACTTAGCAGATTACCAATGAGAACATAAAAACTTTAAGCTACCTGAAAAATATGAGGAAAAAACATGTTTTGTTACAATTTCTAGTAATAAAAAAAATATCTTCTGGATTAATCATGTTTTGTTGCAATTTTAAAATCCTTATTCTGAACATTGTTAATTCGAAGAGGAATAATCTACTTTTGTCGAAATCATGCGTTTTGGAATATGTTTTTCTAGTGGATTGATCACGTTTTGTCAGGATTTTGTTTTCGATGCATATAGATTTCTATGTTACCAACTTAAAAAAAATAAAAAATCCACTTTGGTCGCAAGTGGAATAGTCAAGTTTTGAAAAGAACCTCCTCAGTTATGTATAAAGTAGTAACAAAAATAAACACATAATATTTGATATTTCGTCTTTATTATACTTTGGCCTTTGTAATAATATTACTATGACGTGATACGCTAGTTAGGATGCAAAGGTGCAGGCTTCGGGGAGACTGATTGAAAAATGTTTTAGTCGCGACTGATCTTTATTAACTCGCTTAAGAACTACAGTAACTTATATAGGAGGGAGGTCAGACGCACACTACAAGGATTGAGACAAATACAAAGTCATACTATGGACTTTCTCTCCTGGATCAAACAATCCAACTGCTACTGCTGATCATGATATTGAGGAAAACATCAGAGATGATCGTTTGTCTGATCTGTACAATCGTTAGCGCTATCCATCAATCATCGATACATCAATATTTACAAGCGAATGAATAAAGTCATTCCCGTCTGACACAATACAATGTGTGGAAACTTTGTTTGTATATAGCTTTTGACTGTAGCTTCTCCCGTATCTATATTTTGTGCAAATTATAATAATAATATTATAATGTGAAAGTAAAACAGATAAATTTTCAATTCTGACCGCAACGAGACGCGTAGTTGCAGTTCTAAAGTATGATTTTGGCAGATTTGTAAGACGTCTCACGCTCACGAATTCAGTGAAGAAATGCATCTACGCGTAGCGTTGCGGTCTGAATTGAACCTAACTTGTATATAACCTAAACGTGCACAAGATTATCTACTATCTTGTCATAAATAATATTATATAGTTACCAAAGCGAACACACCTTGTATTATTCATATTATACACCGAAATTTTCAAAGTGTAGCGTATAAATTCTCTCCTGAAAATGTAAAATTTTTTTGTAATCAGAACAAAACTTAAAGCCCTACGATGTAGTAATTCAATATCCCTTTTGAGTGTAGTCTGGTAAAAAGTTAATAACACAGCAGTCATTTATCTTCAAGCCAATCTCGTGAATCGATACGTCTTGAAACTGATGGGAGTCGTCTGGAGGTCAGACTGGACAAATACAGAACTTACGTCAATAAGTAAACAAGGTAAGTTGAAAAAGTAAGATAGGTAGAAAGTGCCGTAAAGTAGTTAGTAAGAACTATTATAAATATTAACTTTGACATTTGACTTTGACTGCAACAACGTTGCGCTGAAACTCTTTAATCGCGGGGATAACTTTCCAGCTTCCGCGATAAAAAGTATCCTCTGTCCTTTCCCGGGACTCATTGTATTTCTATACCAAATTTCAGCAAAATCGGTTCAGCAGTTTGGGCGTGAAGAGGTAACAGACAGACAGACACACTTTCGCATAATATAACATTAGCAAGTACTAGATGACGCCCGCAACTCCGTTGCGCCGAAATTAGTTTGTCGCGCGGGAACCGTACATTTTTTAGGGTAAAATGTATCCTATGTACTTTTCCGGAGCTTAAAGTATATCCATACCAAATTTTAGCTAAATCGGTTCAGCGATTCGAGTGTGAAGAGGTAACAGAGAGACAAATATACGGACAAACAGACACATGCGGGAGAACTGTGTATTTTTTCACAACAAAAACATTCCTATATCCTTTCCCACAACCCACAGGAAATTATTTCATATGGCGATCAAAGCATCCCCAGTTCAAAGTATCTCCACAACAAATTTTGTCATAATCGGTTCAGCCGTTTAGACGTGAAGAAGTAACAAACATACAAACTCAAAAACTTTCGCCTTATAATATTAGTTATTTTTAGTCCTGGAAAACTTCATTTCTTACGAATAAACACACAAAACTAAACTCGTATTAAAATATGAGTTTTAATAGATAGCTTCATAAACTGGAACGTTTATTAAACGATTACTGTCCAGCGCCGGGCTGATTAATTGTTCTTGCTGTCGGATATTCTCTTAATTGCTAGTTCTGTTGCTCGCTGTTGCTATCCGTTGCTCCCCGTTGCTATTGCTATCCGTTTCGCAAGTAACAGATGTTGCTTGAATGCTTTTAAATGATATTCCTGCTTTGTCTGACAAGAAAATCCTTTGATGAAATGTTTGATTTTTTTTAGTAAGACATTTAAATGTGTGTATTTTTTAATAAACGTATGGAGTTATATATAGGAACATATAAGTTACTTTTAACCATGGGAAAATATCACGATTTATTATCCCTAATAAACCGCGGGTGACACCACGAAAACAGCTAGTATATTGGAATGGTCCATCCAGGTTTATATTAATAGCTGGAGTTACTATCTCTACAATAGTTTTATTATTGAATCCACATTTTATTCAGGTCATTTTTGTACGATAAATATCGAAATGATTGGTATTTTATAGCCTCCATCGTTATATGAGCGATGAGTTATACTGCGTGACTGGTGAGACATGTTTAATACTCGAGGACTGGATATTTGGCTATTATATTAGTTGAAAAAAAAATAATATAAAAAAATAATATCAATTGATCACTGAGTAAGCGTAGCTTAAAGTTAAATAATTATTTACCCAACGCATGGACACCGTGCGCGGGAAGGGTAGTTGTGTGGTGTTTCTTTGGTAGCGCACGCCTCTGCACCGGCCGCATAGTATGCCTACTTGCTTAGCCGCGTAATTTACTTAGTATCCATGATTCATTTATTTTTGGAAAATTCGGAAAAAAATTAAGTACCTAATTTTATTACATAATCATAATGAGAATCGAGTACAAAGTACTCTCCTTAAGTATCGGTACTGTCTCACCAGTCATGTTGTATGCATAGGATACTATAGGAATACTTCACGAGTACTTGAGCTATGGATAGCCGCGTAGCTTTGACAATGCACTTGTATGCAACGACGCAACGTAATACGTATTTTCCTGATGTAAGTTTTCAAGAGATATAATGAGACGGTTTACTCAGTTGATAATTAATTTGAGTATCTGCATTCTTCTTTGAATTTTTCTTCTTTTACTCCTTTGTCTGTTTCTATTCAAGAAGTCAGTTTTTGAATTTTTTGCTATTATATTAAGGGTCAATTCAGACCGCAACGCGACGCGTAGATGCATTTCTGAATTAGTATGGATTTGACAGATTCGCAAGACGTCTCACGCTGACGACATCTGTCAATCCATACAAATTTAGGTCGCGTTGCAGTCTGAATTGACCCTAAGATTATCCAGTATTCATTTTATTATTATAATTCCGATAGTGTCTCTGTCTGTCTCTTCATTCCCAAATCACTGAATCGATTTTGCTGTTTGGTAGGTATGTAGATACTTTGAGTCCCGGAAGCGGGCATAGGGCACTTTTTATCCCTAAAAATGTACGATTTATAATGTAATGATTTGGCGCAACGGAGTTGCGGGCGTCATCTAGTACAAAATAAAATTTTAAGCCCGTTTTTAAGCGTCTAAGGGCCGGGACACGTTATAAACACGATACGATGATACGATGCGACGTCGCGTCGTGGGAATCTATGACGAGCATCGTAAAAAACTACGTTGCGATATAGTAAGATGCCACAACACACGACGCGACGTCGCGTCGTAGAAACTCACGATGCGATTTAACAGTTGTTATTCAAAATTCAAAGATGACGCGTCGTGAGTTTCTATGACGCGACGTCGTGCCGTGTATCGTGGCACGTTACGATGTCGCGACGTAGTTTTTATAATGCTCGTCCTAGATTCCCACGACGCGACGTCACATCGTGAAACGACGTCGCATCGTGGTACGACACGACGTCGTATCGTGTTTTTGTGTCCCGGCCGTAACTCGCGAAGTCACGGGTAATATCAGTAAGGTACGATCAATCACTGGATCTTATCGTTATAGCGAAGTGAAAAATGTCGGCAATACATCGCGATAGCATTTATTTACGTCGACTTAACTGTACGTTGAACTCCAGGGAGTGGAAATGTCAGAAAATACTGTGTACCTAGATTTACAGTTGGCGCTTGGCAAGCAAGTGAATTTTGTTCTGAAGATTTTTCAGAAATTCACTGGGGTTGCAGTTGCCAACAAAACAAAGTCATAATACTTCAGGGTGCGTATGTGTCCCTTATATAGAATTCACTGTAAAAGTAGCAGCACCGAAAGAGCAATTTTTAGTGATTGACGGGCAAGCGTCCGAGCGTCATGCATTTTCTCATAATATGAAAGCTTAAAAAGAGTGACTTTTTCAGGCTTGCAACTATCACAGTGAACTCTAAACAAACTCATAATCCATACTAATATAATAAATGCGAAAGTGTGTCTGTCTGTCTGTTACCTCTTCACGCTCAAACCGCTGAACCGATTACGCTGAAATTTGGCATGGAGACCGAAAGAGCAATTTTTAGTGATTGACGGGCAAGCGTCCGAGCGTCATGCATTTTCTCATAATATGAAAGCTTAAAAAGAGTGACTTTTTCAGGCTTGCAACTATCACAGTGAACTCTAAACAAACTCATAATCCATACTAATATAATAAATGCGAAAGTGTGTCTGTCTGTCTGTTACCTCTTCACGCTCAAACCGCTGAACCGATTACGCTGAAATTTGGAGATGCTTTGTGTCCCCGGAAAGGACATACAATACTTTTTATCCCGGGAAAATGTACGGTTCTCGCGCGATAAACGAGTTTTGGCGCAACGGAGTTGCGGGCATCATCTAGTATATTCCAAATTATTATCACTTTGTATTGTTTACACACCGCATACATATTCTATGTCCATCATATATGTGTATAATAATTGTGTATTGTATACAACTGTGGGCGTACACACGGAATTATTGATGAAGAATGCCACAGTACTGTAACAATATTGGTTTTAGATTACTGCGGGCTCGCTACACACCGATATCACGCATTAATTATTCATTACAATTATATTCACTCTGATTTTGACTAGCTTAACTAGAATGAAATTATTACGGTCCAATTTATTTAGTTTCAACTTTTATTTCAAGGGCTCGGGTTACCCTCGAAATTTTCATACATTCTTAATACCAAAATCATTTCCTCATACGAAAATATTTAACATGTTTGAGTTATTTTTCAGCTTAAGATAGTAATTACCTAGGGTCCTGAACAATTTTTTTTTACAAAATATTTAAATACTAAAAAAAAAATTTTTGTGTTTAAATATTTTTTAGTAAATTTACTACTAAATATTTAAACACCAAAAAATAGACAAAAACACTAAAAAATATATAAATAAATAGTAAATTTACTACAAAATATTTAAATAATAAAAAATATTTTTTAAAGCTTAAATAACCAAACGAAGAAACTGTCGAAGAAATTCTCGTGTCGCAGTGTTTTTGCGCGAACGGCTCAACCGATTATAATGATTTGTATGCACATTCGTTAGGCCTGAGATTTTTATATAATTTTTATATTGATACTAGAAATAATATATATGGCAAAACAACTTTGTCGGGTCAGCTAGTAAGAATAATATAATAGTGTCAAAGGCTGTTTAAAAAGGCTTGTATAATATGTTTCGATGCCGATTGTCAGAATGTACCTCTAAGTAGTAAGAAAGTCAATAGTTATGGGGATATTGGAAGCCTACACCACTGGTAAAGAGTACTCCAAACTTTACGTAAATAAAAATTATCGCACATCATTTAAATAAGAAAGTATAAAAAATTTACTTACAATGTAAAAAGTGGACTATAATTTATTTCTTATAAAAGATAAGTATAATCTTATTTAATTTATACTTTTTTTGGACTTTCAAATCACAAATAAGTGAACTTTTCATACACAACGTTAGCCTGCGGTTATTTTGTAACCTTCTCCTACACAATAATGTTCCTTCCAGTTATTCCCAAAGTTTGGTCCCGCTCAGAAACACGTGTGTAATTTAAAACAAGATTTATAATGTTGCTGTTGAAATTAATATCAAACTTTCTTCCCCTGCAGCGTTATTAAAGTTACAATCTTACCCAATGAACCGATTTGGACGAAACTTTGCAAATTATGTAGTCGATAATGTTGTATTTAATATCATAAAATTTTTTCATACATTATTATTTAAAAATTTACACAACTTCATTTTTTAAAGACTATCTAAATTACTATAGCGGACTAATAAAACTTGCGATATTTTATTCAGAATTTCAATACTGATCTATAATTATATTATTCGTTAAACTGTATGTCTTGATATTGTATATTTTTTTGACCTAAACTGCTGAATTAATTTTAATGAAATTTTGGTGTGGATATACTTTTTGTCCCGTGAAAGTAAAACCATGTAATGTCTTGACAGTAGACTTACTTATAATAATAATTTCTTAAAAGCTGCACAAATAATTAAATTAATTACTTTCTACAGAAAGTAATTACTGTAATTAATGGTTTCAACCATAACGATGATTCTGTTGACCTCAAACTTTTTCTTATGGCGACGTAATTTTATTTAAAAAATATTTCTTACACGCGCTTCGTTGGTACGGGAAAAAACAATATTTCTTGACGATAGTACTAGTATACAAGCTATATTATGCAAGACTTTTACGTCATCGTGTTATTACAACGATAACAAAAAAACAATTTTATGTCAGTTTTAATAATAATTAATTTATATTGTAATATATACCTTTTATAATCGTTTATGATAATTGTTTATGAACTAAATTTACAGAATATCTTTTTTAATACTCAATATGCATAGCATAGTAATTATTTCTCTTAAATATAAAACTCCAATTTATTAAGCATACTCAATTCACTTTGTGGATAATCTAAACTTAGCACGTTTCCGGCAAAAATACTTCTGTAAACGAATTAAATAGAAAATAAACTAATAAAATACGGTTAGTGATTTTCTTTTAAGATCCTTTAAATTGTAGCCATCAAGATATTTTTTGGAACAAAAATTTCTGGTAGCGACCAGCGAGTAAAATTTCGAATTAACTACTATATTATTGAAAATATCGATTCAGTTCAAAATTATTATTTACATATCGATAACCTCTTTGTCTTAAACCTAACCTAAAATCAACTAAATCATAACTGGAATATTATATTATATTATTGTGGTTATCTGAAAGAAACAGTAGCTGCAGTAAGACCACCTATTTGTAGTTTCTTTTATTATTTTTATTATAGTTTAGTTTGTACAAATAAAGATTTATCTTAATCAAACTTACCTAATTTAGCCGGGTTCCCAAAGACCAGGGGACAAAAGCAGAAAAATACGAAATATTTCCTTTCCATATTGCACAAAGTTCACTACTTCACATTGTCCGTAGCACGTTCGTAGAGGCCTCGTAGCACTTTCGTAGCGATCTCGTAGCGCTCTCGTAGCGACGTAGCACTCTCGTAGAGACGACCGCGCGACGCCCGGCCGCCTACTCGACTGACGGAGCTCGACTCATATTGATTCTTTTAAATTGTTATTTTTGGTCATTTAACTCATAATTCGGTTTATTTTGCAGGATCACTCTGATTTTATTAAATTTTAATTTTCCGTTATGTTTTCGTTTAACGTTTGTGAATTACGTCTTTTATATTTTATTTTATTTTTCAGGATTGACAATTATTATTACAGTTATATTACAAGGCATGTATTTAAAATAGAATTTTTGTTAAGGTACTATTTTTAAGACAAGTTTGATGATTCTTCTGTCACATTACATAGTTTTTACATTTATTCAGGGGTCATGAGTTCAATCCTGTTACGAATATTGAATGCAAAGTTAAAACTGTTATTATATTATGAATATTGGCTGTGTATTGTGCAAAGAAACATATTACAAATTTAATTACTGTTTCAATGTAAATACGTACATTCTATATAATTTTCAACATGAGGTATTTCTGTATCGAAAAAGTTATTAATTTTCATGTGTTTAATTAAAATCTTTTGAACGGACTGTGTATAAATACTTATTTTATTATTCCAACTTTGCAATAAAATTTTAACTATAATATGTTGTCTTGAATATTTAAATTCTTGTTGTCATTGTTTAAAATAAAAGTATTAATGTTATTACTGCAATGTATTTTATACTATGATATTTAACAAAAAAAAATTGCTATTATCATACTACGCTATTTCTTTAGTACGAAAATTCGTATGTAAATTTTGTCGTCATAAAAATATTCTAGACTAGATGACGCCCGCAACTCCGTTGCGCCAAAGTTTGTTTATTACCCGGGAACCCTAAATTTTTCCGAGAGACAAAGTGTCCTATGTCCTTTCCCGGGACTTAAAGTATATCTATGCCAAATTTCAGGAAAATTGGTTGGATGGTTTGGGCATGAAGAGGTAACAGACAGATATACAGCCAAACAGACAGACACTTTCGCATTTATAACATTAGTATGGATGTCCTTTCTGTGAACAGCTTCTTTTTTTTACATAAAAAAGGGGACAAACGAGCAAACGGGTCACTTGATGGAAAGAAACTTCCGTCGCCCATGGACACTCGCAGCATCAGAAGAGCTGCAGCTGCATTGCCAGCCTTTTACGAGGGAATAGGGTAATAGGGTAGATGAGGGTAGGGAAGGGAAGGGAAGGGAATAGGGGAGGGGTAGGGAAGGAAATAAGGGAGGAAAGGGAAAAGGGTAGGGATTGGGCCTCCTGTAAACTCACTCACTCGGCGAAACACAGCGCAAGCGCTGTTTCACGCCGGTTTTCTGTGAGCCCGTGGTATTTCTCCGGTCGAGCCGGCCCATTCGTAGACACCCCAAATTTCATCAACAATATCAAACAAAGAAGTAAAGACAGTTAAACTTTTACATTCTTAATTAAATAAATAAATCTTACTTATATATGTATAAAAATGGATTTTCAAATGTGTTAGTCGCGCTAAAACTCGAAAACGACTGGACGGTTAGGCTGATTTTAGTCTTAAAATATTTGTAGAAGTCCAGGGAAGGTTTTAAAGTGACACGAAGTTCACCGGGACATCTAGTAAAATATAAAAGTTATTTTTCCCCTTTTTCGACCATTACACCACAAAAAATTAAATCTAAAAAAATATAATAATAATAATAAAACTAAAAAACCAAGGAATTTTAATAATATAATAACTAAATAACATTTATAACATTAGTAACTATATTTATTTATGTAACCACCCTACCCCTTCCAGAACCAGACAGCGGTGATAAGTAATGACCCAAATCGACTATAAATATACACCAATCGATAGGCCAACGACTCTCATCAGTTAATACCGATCTTTCTAGAAATTATTACTCATAAAATTATTAATACTACTTGATACCCTACTTTGCTGTAAATATCATACTATTATTAAAAAGAATTAAAAAAAATATTTTATTTCTGAATAGATTTTGAGGAAATGCTTTCAGAATGTTGATAGTACTGGTGCCTACCACCGGTTCGGGAACTAACCCGGCGAGAAGAACCGGTGTAAGAAACTCGCACAGGGCGCACTTTTTTACCGTAAAAAGTGAGAAAAAAAAACTTCATCTTTTAAAATAAAATTAAAATATTTGATACTAGATGACTCCGTTGCACCTTCATTCGTTCATTTCGCGGGGACTGTACATTTTTCCTTTCTCTCTCAAAGTATCTGGACTTAAAGTATCTCGACCGTGCCTTTCAGCAAAATCAGTTCAGGCTTGGGCGTCAAGAGGTAACAGACAGACAGACAGACACACTTTCACATTTATCATTAGTATGTATATATTAAGCAAATCTAATTAATAATATTGCCCATAACTTTGTTGCTTATCATATAGGATCCGTTTTTTTTTTTCGAGATAAAATTATTCATAATAGGTATATTATATTGATTATTCTTTTTGGAGTTTGCTTGCTTCAAATAAACTTTAAAATTACTGGAATGATTTTGACAAAATTTAGCTCATAGGCTACTTTTATCACGTAAAATGTATAATATCTGGTATGTTGCGCACACACTCTGTCACTATAAAATAATTATAATTCCCTTTATTCAAATTATTCTAATAAAACCAGCGACCGTTACAATCGATGTAATACATTCAGATTTATACACACATACATCATGTAAACCACAACCAATAAATCACTATTCGTTTATTTATTGGCGAAAAACAAACTATACATAAACCACAACATCAACAGATTATCACCCCCATGCCACCCCTAAACCCCTACCAGACCACCCCATAAACCACCCCATAAAGTTTTACAGCCCCGTAAACACCCGCTATATAAAAACACTTTGTACGTGATATATGGATGATATTTCTTTTAATGTTGATGTGTCTTTGTCGACGCTAAGCTTTGTTACAAGGGTGGTGAATTTTCAGAAATGATCACAATAGAGGTGTGATTTTTTTGTAAGCAAACACAAACAAGACACGTGACCAGTATTATAGTTCAAAAGTGTGTATGTCTGTTTACATGACGACCTCTGTGGCTTAGTTGGTGGGCTGTTGGTAGCTCAAGCCGGGTGTCGCGGGTTCGAATCTCGCCGACGGAACAAAAAGTTTTCTAAGTTCCTGGGTCATAGTTGTGTATTAAATATGTGTATCATATAATAAAAATCTTAAATATATGTATAGTATAAATTTAAAGTATTAAATATATTTCCGTGGTCTGGCACCTGTAACACAAGTCCTTCAGGTACTTACCACGGGGCCAGACTGACGTGGTGTAAATCGTCCATAGATATTATTATTATTATTATTACATGTCTGTTACCTCTTCACATTTAACCACCAAACCAATTTTAGATTTTTTGGATTTAGATTTGAGATACCTCTAGTCCCGAGAAAGAACTAGATAGATATACTTTTCAACCGACTTCAAAAAAAGGAGATTATCAATTCGACGCGTATGTATGTAATACCTATTTCCAGAACTGCCCAGTTTTTGTATATGTTAATCTATAACAGCTTCTGAACAAATGTGCCAAATTTCAAAAGTGTATGTATGTATGTGTGTATGTATGTATGACGTATGTATGTATGTTTTTATGTTTGTGCACGCATATCTCCGGAACTACAAGTCCGATTTAAGTGATTCTTTTTTATTGTACTAGGTATTGTTAAACTTAGGGAATACTGCAAGTTTCATCAAAATCGGTTCAGTAGTTTTGGAGATAGGAAGTTTTAATTCTCAATTATGTACAATTTTGAAGTCGGTTTTATCTTTTTAAAATACAGTTATAATTATCGAGTTTAGATTTAAGCGTGACGAAAGTGCGGTTTAGTATTGCGTATCGCGATGGACTTGTAATTCGTTAATTACTTTGGAACCGTACATTTTCACTCCGATAATACTACCTATCCTTTGTTTCGAGTCGATTTTTTGCTCAACACTAAGACAAAATATTATAACAGTGTGTTACGTGATATTGTATTGTTCTGCAATATCACGCTAACGTGTGCCTTTTCTAATTTCCCATCTAATAATAAACAAAGATATCGTGTTACCTTTCTACTGAGTTCAAAGAAAGTTTGTGACAGCCCTAGACATCTACTGCGGTTAACAAGTAGTTGAATATAATCAGAACTTAGGTGGAAATTGATCAGAAACGCACATGTTCGCAGCTCAGTGTGCGGGCTTAAGTTAGACGTGTAGGTAGTTTCCATTTAAAACTAAATGCTTAGGAGCCTTATTCGTAGGGCTGGCGATCGCGAGTTTCGATTATTTTTGTATATATTGTGATTTGTGACATGTTTATGTAACAATAGTGTTTTTGGAGGTTTGGCGTAACCGGCTTCCTAGATGAGCAATTTAAATGTCAATATCACGCTTTTTTTTATTGAACGCAAGTATTATCATTTATCACTTAGTTTTGTTACATGTATTGTTGCATACTCGGCGTCGACAACCCTATCGCCCCTCTGACCGGTCGACTATTTAATTAGCCGCAGTAACGAACTGCACGGAACCCAATATAACGGTACTACCAGAATCAATGGAACCTAATAGGAACCGGGAACTATGAACACGAACTCTGTAGCTCAATGGCCATGTGGCGGCTCAAGCTGGGGGTCACGGGTTCGAATCACGCCGACAGAACAAAAGTTCCTGGGTCATGGATGTGTTTGAATATGTGTATCAGAATATCATAAAAATCTATACATATAATAAAACTGTAGATATTCAAAAAATAATAAGCAGGGGGTGTTACTACATCGCTATTACATATTTGTATTCTTCCAACTTAACATCTGGTGTATAAAAATTTTTCCCCCCACCCCTCTAAGGGGGCGAAAGAGGGGGTTAGATTTTGTATCAAACTTTTGCTTTAACACGAAAACTACTAATCCGATTTGCATACGGTTTTCGCAGATATATTTGCCTTCTTCCAACTCAACATTTGGTGTATAAACTTTCCCCCCCACTCCTCTCAGGGGACCCAAAAGGGGGTCAGATTTTGTATCAAATTTTTTCTTTAATGGACTTACGTCATATTATTAACTGTATTTTCCAACTTAACATCAGTTTTCCCCCCACCCCTCTTAGGGGACAAAAGAGGGGGGGAGGTAAGATTTTGTATCAATTACTGATGAAGTAGAAATACTTTAAATGTGCAAAACAACGTTTGCCGGGTCAACTAGTGTATTAATATTATTGTACTCACAATATTATCTGTGGCGTTGTCGTCGGCTTTCCCTAGATTGTACTCGCGCGTGCAGACCCGATCCATGATCACTCCCACAGGCCACAGACGCAGAACTTCTGTAAATTATATTTCCTAGCCTATATTATGACGACAAACGCGATTATACCAGACCATAGATGTATAAGTACCTGAGCACACACACAAAGCACGTATGCCCGAGCTCTAGTCTTGAATTTAATATGTATAGTATAAAAAGGTTTAATTATATTTCCGTTGTCTGGTACACGTAACACAAGTCCTTCAGGTACTTAGCACGGGGCCAGACTGACGTGGTGTGAAGCGTCCATAGATGTTATATAATATGATATTTATTTTTAGAACATGTCCTGAAACCTAGGATCAATATAGAAACCGAAAACTATCCCGTTGTGGTTGGGCCTTTGAGAAACTTCTCAAGTTATTTCTTTGAAAACTCCTCTAAGGGTACATGTAAATTGATAAAGGAATATTTGGAGCATACTTGAAGTGTTGTGTGAAAAAAGTATTTGTAGAATTTGATAACTTTCGATTGTAAAATTATTATATAATATCCTTTCTGATGCTTTAAAAATGTAACAAATGCAAGCATACACACTAAACTTTGATCTATATCGGTCGTTGAAAGTTTTTTAAGCGTAATAAAATAACAGAACCAGGCATAGTTTTGATGGAAATACTTTTTCTGTTGAAAAATTAAAGGGAATCATCATCAAGGATTATTTTTTAATCAGGAAGAAAGAATTCAGTCATTTTGTCCCAAAAACCTTTCAGTGTTTCCATTTTTCCCACTTCTAATGTGATATTATAGACACACAGACAACCACACTTCTTCATAATACGTATACTTATTATGACAAAATTTCAAAATCAGAGACCTCATATCACAATTTGTGTGTGAACAATTTAATATTTTCTCAAGCACGTACTTAAACGAATAAAGGGGGATGAAAAAGAAATACTTCAAAGATACAGCAATTTAATACACGCTTTGAATGTCTTTTTACTCGTGTTATAAATCAGATAGAGGGTGGATGTAAGAAATTATCTTTACATCGCTCTTAAGGGTCGCAAACGGGGAGACGATTGAACTACAAAACTGATGTTTTTTTACCGACTGCCTGTTCCTGTTCCGGTGCAATTGATTTATAATAATGTAAACTTGTTGTACTTAATTTCATGTACCTACCTTACGTAATTGCGTAGAAGCTTACAACATTGAAATTTTATTATAATTATTAAATTTCTTCTTACTGTTACTCAAATTACATCATTTAAAATAATTGCTGTAAAATTTCATAAATATTATGATTTACAACAACTATATCAAAGTATTATGGTGGCACTTAACTATCTAGCTATAATAGCTAGCAAGACTTTGAATATACAAATTTAAAATAATAAAATCTATTTCATTTTCTTCTAAGGAACCCTAAGTCTCGGCACGCGTCTGCTTTGATGTACTTTCATGATTTAAGGGTCTATTTTAAGCAGCGCATAGCTGCGTTATTAGAAATATATGGCCTTTGAAATAACTGTACTGGAGCCTTTTAAAGCGATCTCATTTGTACCATCGAGAAAATTTATTACTTGGCAGTTGACAGACCAACGTCATTTAGTCGGATCATGTCAATGCAATGTTAATTGTGATCTGTTGACTGGGTTTGAAATAACTCGACCTAATTACTTAGGTCCGCCATATGCCTAGGAATCAACTTCTCTGATAGTACATTTTAAAAAGTTCGTACGTACGTAACGTTTTGTACACCTCGATTCTAGGACTGTACATTTTTACACAGTAAAACTGCAGTAATTTGAGAATCTTACTTCTTAGTATTATTTGGCATAGATCGAATATTGAAGTGAATTTTTATCAAAATCATAATTAGCCAGCCTGATTTAAAAAGTTTAATATGCCGTAAAAATCCATACCAATATTATAAATATGAAAATATTATGGTGTCTATCTGTCTGTTACCTCTTCACCAAACCGCTGAGCCGATTTTGCTGAAATTTGGTATGGAGATACTTTGAGTCCCGGAAAAGGACATAGGATACTTTTTATCCCTGAAAATTTTACGGTTCCCGCGCGATAAACTAATGTTGGCGCAACGGAGTTGCACTCGTCATTTATAAAATAAGTTCTGTCAAAATATAAAATAAAATGTTTTATTTTATTTTTTAACTGGATGACGCCTGCAACTCAACACGAACTCTGAACGTTTTATTTATTAACTAATAACTTTTGGGTTTAACGCATAACTTAAAATTCCTTCTAACTAAATATACTTTACTATCAGAGAAGTTGATTCCTAGACAAATGGCGGACACACGTACATTGGTCGCGTTACGTCAAACTCATTCGACCGATCACAGCTATTGACATGATCCGACCAAATGATCTGTCACTGTCAACTGCCTAGGAATCAATTTCTTCGATGGTACATATGACTCACTATTCTTAACCAGAAAGACTATTGTAATGATACTTTATAATATAAGCTACAGTAAAAAACATATCAAACTTCACAGTACACCCGCCGCTGGCCGAGCGCCAAAAACGATATACCTCACAAAAGTTTCTTCAACTTCAAGATATAACGTCGTAAATCAAGAAACTAATGATTTCGTAATAAATACTATCGGTATCTTTGGCAAACGAGCCGACGGATTACCTGATAGTGTAGTCAGAGACTTTATAGTTTGTAGGTTTTTCCTTCGTTGGCGGAAAAAGTTGACTTAGGGTCAATTCAGACCGCAACGCGATGAGTAGACGCATTTTTAAATTTGTATTGAATTGACAAACTCGCATGACGCCTCACGCAATTGAAATCTGTCAAATCCATTTAGAAATGCATCTAGGATTCGCGTTGTGGTTTGAATTGACCCTTAAGATATTTCAAATAATCTACAAAATTCAATTTGTTTGAGCAGATTTTGGTGATAATCGTGATGATTATGATGATGATAGATGTTTCAAGAACAGAAATTAAAAATAAACACAATATTTACAGTACATTTGTGTATTAAAAAGGCATTCAAGTGACACACACCATTTTGTACTTTATTCCACAGAAATAAAGTACATTATAACTATTGCACGAATATGGGTCATTTGAGAAGGGTTGTAAAAGCTTTTCCATCACACTGTAAGTTAAAAATAGATGAAAAGATGCGCCATCTTTAATGATGTAAGTAATTAGTTTTCAATAGCGTAAAGAGATACCATCATTATGCGGTCTTTTCATTTTCTTGAAAGGTCTCACTTACCCTTGTGGGAAACCTGACTAAGGGTAAGATCATACTGAAAGGCAGCGCAGCGTTAAAAAGTGCGATTTTAAATTCTCTACACAAGAAAACGCGTTGAATTACGTGTTCTAACTTGGGTGCAACGTTACGTTTCAACTTTTACCTCCAACCAATTTAGTATTTAGATTTTACAATAATTATTTTAGTACACTAGTCGCTATAATATTATACAATAGCAATTCTCAAACTTTTTAGTGGCGGAATCCTTTTAAGAAGGGACATTTTTGAGGGACCCCGAAAAATAATGTTTTTTCTTTGAATAAATTGTCTCTATGCTGGTGTCTGATTTCTAAAAACAACTTATGGATCGCTCGTGGAGGCCCTACAAGGCCTTTGCAGAACCCCAGAGCTCCGCACAAAGAAAACCTAGTAAATAACACTTATTAACCGATGAAAAATGAAATGTCTTTCTAAAAATCATTAAAAAATATTTTATTCGTTTATTTTGTAAGTATAGTTCAGCTTCTTGAATAGTTTGAGCCATTTTAGTTTAAAATCAGATTATACGAGCAGTAATCCGCTTCTAAATGTAAGCCGATAGACATAGGCTGTATTAGCATAACATTGGGCATTATCCCCCCTACACAAGTCGGGTAGAGTCTTAGGATTAATATTATTCCAATGTAGGCTTGTTCTCTTGTTATTTTGTGGAAAGCACGATGGTTGTCACAAAACAGTAAACACGAGTTTATACATAAAATGACGATCTAGGGACACTTTACATTGCGTCAATCTGTTTTCAACAAAGGCCAAACGAGCAAACGGATCGCCTGATTGAAAGCAACTACCGTCGCCCATGATGGACAGATATAGCGACTGTTTCCGTTGTAAGTATCGAAGAGCTTAATATGCTAACACATAGTACATTACCGAGTATAATAGTAAATTGGATTAACTATAGTCTGTCAAAAAAGTGAAGAAATTAAAAAGTGGCAACATCGTAGTGTCATGTCATGTCATGGGAAACAATTTCCCACTCCCATAAAATTTTGCGAAAAAACGACTTTAACGAATAATTGGAAATTATTCCTTACCGCAAAAACCCCCCTTCCCTATCCATTCCATATCCATTTTTAATTATTTTTTTTGTAATCTACGGCCCACTCATCCCACCTATCTAAAACCATCCTACCTAAAAACCAGTCTTAGATTTGATTTATCTCAAAAAAGTTTTCCGTTTGATTAAGGGTTAATTTCTTCACTTTTTTGTCAGACTATACAATATTATGCCTTTGTTGCCACTTCTCACTCAAACCTCTTAACCAATTTCGAAGGAGGAATGCAAGTCCTGAGAAAGGACATAGAATAGAATAGAATAGAATAGAATAAGCCTTTATTGCCAGTTATACAATATGAAATTACAATTCATTATTAATTCATCATAGTATTATTTTACATTCAATAATTCATGATACAATAATAATTATTAAATTATACATATTTTAACAATTTTAGTCTTCATTATTTAAATTCATGCACTTTAATTTTTAATAATATTATGATTAATTCACTTATTATTAACCTATTTATAATTTGTATTTAATATGAACTTATTAATAACCTAGTCTATTTGTTTTTTATTATTATTATTCTGAATATTAATTATTAATTAAAATATAAATAATTATTATAGGCATATTAATATACGTTTTACTTCTACTTGCACGCAAACTTATGTTGTAATCTCTCTTTTCCTGGCTTGTCCATGGACATAGGCCTCCTCCAAGACTTTCCATTTATCCCTATTTTGTGCTTCTCTCCTCCATGTTGCTCCTGCTATTTCTTTAAAGTCGTCCTCCCATCTCCGGTGTTGCCTACCTCTCTTTCTTTTACCTTCTCTGGGGTACCATTCGATAATTCTTTTCGACCACTTGTTTATTTTTCCTCTTAGAATATGTCCCGTCCATTTCCATTTATTCTTTTTTACCGTGTCTAGAATTCTTACTGTTTTCGTTTTTTGGCGGATATCAGTAAGTCTTATTTGGTCTTTCTTTTTTATATTTAGCATACTCCTTTCCATATTGTTCTGGCATACTTCCAGCTTTTGCAAATTCTTCTTTGTTAGAGCCCAGGTTTGACTGCCATAGGATAATACTGGTATCACACATGTGTTGAATGTTTTTGATTTCAGAACAAGAGGGATTTGATCATTCTTCATTATTTCTTTCAGTGACCAATAGCGTTTCCATGCCTGGCATATTCTGTTATCTATTTCTTTTCCAGATAGGTTTACTGTAGATATTGTTTGCCCTAGATATTGATACTCGTCAACATATTCAATTATGTTATTATCGACTAAAACTGGGGTTCTCAAGCCATTCGTCATTAGCTTTGTTTTTGTGGCATTCATCATAAGCCCAACATTTTTGCTGTGTGAGTCTAATTCTGAGATCATTTTTTGTAAGGAAGCTGGGTTGTTGCTTAGAAGTACTAAGTCATCTGAGAAAGGACATAGGAAAGTTCTTATTGCACACTATTCAATGAGATCTGATTAAGATCTGAGATTGCGGGCAACATCTAGGCAATAAATTTATAGGCTAGATACAAAAATTATATCTCCAATAATTACTATAAAATAATAAACTGCTTTTAACATGCCAAACATAAATGTTTAATACAACATTAAAAAGTTTATACGTTCGTATTAAAACCTCCGTGCTTGACTGTCAAAAAACTCCGCGTTTGTGACTGTCAAAAAGTGATTCGGGACTTGTCATTCGTATAACGAGGGTCATACACCTGGATGTGGATTAAAAACGATTCGTCTGTTGTTTTCAGTTTTGTAATCTGTTATCTGACACGTAGTCTGACACGAAATTAGAGCTTGTGGTAGGGAATTTCCCAGAATACAATAAAATACCATGAGAAACATATTTTTTATGTAATAGATTAGATATAATTTCATGAAATAGATTCTCTTCAATAACCTATTTTTAATGAGAAAATCTTGTTTATTTAAAGTGAGTTCCCAAAAAGTTTATTATTTTAATTGAACCAGAGTAACATAGGAAAAAAGCCACACTTTTAAATAATATGGTCTACGTTAAAAAGTAAATAATAATATTTTACATAAAATAATATTTTTTCATTCACTTCTATATTAATGAAGGAAACAGCACATTCAACCAGCGTACGATCAAGAGACTTTAAACGACACCTTATGGTAGTCATGAGGGGACAGACTGCAGATGAACATCCATAATCACGTACAAACAGGGCAAAATCATAACCTTTTTGCTTCACCTATGTTGGGTAAAAATAACCCTCCTTTTTCACCATTGTTGGGTAAGAAAGACGTAAAAGGATTTGTTGATAAGGACTTAAGTGCAATGATCTGATTATCATCCAATTAAAGACGTATCCCGGATTGGGATGGTCCGGGTTGAGCCCGTAATCTCCGCCCATTCCTCCTGTAACCTCTAATCTGTTTAATCGAATGTCGGATTACAGATTCGTTCGGAATACTTGGCTTTTTTGTTATGTTTGGCAATTGGTACACAACTATCTGATACGTGCGAAATGGCGATACATCTACGGAACATTAGATAGAAGCTATAAATACAAGAATGTCAATTAAATTGCGTTTTTTTACATACGATAATAAGCAGCACTATATCTGTGTAAGAGATTATTCATAATTCTAGATTGGTCTAGTAGTGTTTTTTTTTTTTTTTTTTTTTTATTATGTAATTCGGGGCCGTCTATGGGCTATTCGCCCATATCCTTTTTTTGCTCTCTTTTTATATTGGTTTTTCGCACCAAGGATAATAATTGAAATAATATTATTAATGTAATTGTAGTCCATCACGCCATGGACTTTTTTTTTTTTTTTTTATAATATTTTATTAATATACATAATATAAATATTATATAAAATATATAATACAACATGTTATATACTTACAGACAGATAATATTACTTATAATAATATGTCATAACAATATACATATTATATACACATATACACACATAACAATATAATATGATACTTCCCAGTGTGGCGGCTAGTAGATCCGACATTTTCCGATTTCCTTAGATATTATGCTGCTCCACCCTTTGCCTTTAGATGTTGTGACATTGGCTTGGTGGAGAGGGGTCACTCAAGCTGGGTGGAGTTTTTAAGGTGTTAAAAAAGATATCGTTCTGTGTCGAATCTACCAGCCAGTGTGCTTGCCAGGACTTTTTTTTTTTTTTTTTTTTTTTTTTTTTTTTTTTTTTTTTTTTTTTTTTTTGCCGATCTCTGAGGATCACAGTTCACGATCCGCTATTATATGGCTTAGGACTTTGTTCCTATCTTTTATAGCGATTTTTATATTGTATTCTTAATCTTAAGAGGTCTAGTAGTGTTAAAAACATACAAAAAAATTGCCAACCAATTGCCACAAATTCCAACAAGGATTATAGAAGCAACGTAGAAATATCAAATAGTAAATATTAGACACGTACAAATACGAACCAAAATACGTACCCACACATACAAGGAAAAGTAAAGGATAGTAATATTATATTGCTTGAAAAGATTTTGAAATACCCTATTAGGAGACCAAAAACATTATTTTTCTGAAAGAAGTAGGAAACACATTAAAAACTAGTTATTTCGCATGAAAAGAATATTTACGTCTCATTTGATAAAGCCGTTTCTATCGATACATGATTGCTTATTAAGAATCGCTCTATAATATCTACAATATACAAAGCAAATGATACCATAAACCAACGTGACAAAGAGCAATATTCTTTGGCATACCGAATCACTAAAACTTGTAATGAATTTTAAACTCTACCACGACCCAACAAGGTATAAATTCATATAACACTGCACTATAAAAACAGGAACAATCCTAGCACTGAATCATGCAAACTCGTTTCTAATTTTAAGCTCTATCACAATGGACCAAGGTTGTAAATTAGTGTAATATTCTAAATAAACAGAACTTGTCACACCGAATCTTGCAAACTTATACTCAATTTTAAACTCTATCACAATGCAACAGGGTGTAAATTAGTGTAATATTATACCCTAAATAAACAGTACAATCGTCACACCGTCCGGCAAGTTGAACAGGGCTGCAGGGGTATAAAATATGCAAGTGTCTGAGAGCATTTCTCTGTCGGCCCTTCAGACGCTTAATTGTCTTCGTATCACTTCTTGATTGTGGAAAAATGATTACTTATTCATTTTTCACCACCTCACCACAGTATAATCATGCAGTAAAGCAAGTAATGTGCATTTTTTTGGGGTATTTTGACAGCATTAAAATATACTAGTGATCTTAATAAGAGCAAGTAATGTTCATATTTCGGGGTATTTTGAGAAGAGATCATCAATTTGTGGACAAATCGACAATGCTTTTGAATATATTAATAACTGTCAAAAAACTTAATTTACCTAATAATTAATTGCTCAGAATTTTAGATATTGTATCTATTGTCTAAGATTATAAAATATAAGCCATTACTTTAAAATTATCTCAGCACAAAATACTGCATTGTTTTGCTAATTTGTGTTCTGAACTCTATTACAAATAATATGATCAAATGAAAAAAATCGATCTATTTTCCCAAAAGTCTTTTACTAATAATAGGTATTAGCAGTGATACAATGATGATGATAATATATTCCACAAGACCGACTTACATTCAGGGGTGTCAGTCCCTGGAAGTTAATGTCATCGTAAGTGTTTGTAATGCGCGGTTCTGATACGTCATTCCCGTGGCTGGCATAGACTGCTGAGTCAGCGTACCGATGTACACTGGATCTTTGTGGTAAATATTTAAGGGCATGTCTATTTAACTATAATATTACGACCAGTAAAAAAATATATACGTAAAAATAGTAGCTAGGTAAATACATGAGGGAGGCAAAATACTCATGTACGTCTAACCAAATGGCCTGTTAGTACTCCAAAAATATGTAATAACCGCTCGTTTGGATGTAAGCCGGCCATATAATATTTTGTATTTAAATATTTATTTACGTAGTAAGTCTTCTAAGAGGTATTTCCGCCAATTCCCACTATAAGGTGCTTGCATTAAAAACATTATAAAGGCGAACTGTGAGTGTTTGTTACTTCTTAACTTTGACTTTAATCTCAAATATAGTAGTTTATGATTATTAAGTGAAACATAACTTTCATCACGAAGAACTACGTTGATTGATATATTTTTATTTTATTTCAGAAAACAAAGAGTACAAAATTACATTTTATAAAATTTTTAGGAATTAATATAACAATATACCATTCACATGCTTTCAAAATTATGATGCTAAAAACAAAACTTTTAGACAAATGACACAAATTAACATTATCATATTAATTAACAAGCGGAAAGAACGCACAGAGTCTGCATAATATTCGACCTACATTACTGTCATAAAAATTTAATAACCGCGACAAAAATAAATAAAATGTTAAGCACAATATCATAAACTTTAAAGCTTAAACCAATAACTAGCTAATTGAAATCGCTACAAAATAAAAATATATGAACTACCGGTACTACACTCGAGTTTAGTCACTTACAATGTTTTACGCTTCAAATATAATATCTATGTCAAGTGTGCTCCCCCCTTTATTCCTTTTAACAGCGGGGGCGGTGACTCGCAGTTTTGAAGGACGCTCTCAGCCATAAAAGGTTTCACAAGAAAAGTTCAAAGTTGTAAGTTCGGATGTTTTTACTTTTTCCCCCCTGAAGCTTTAAAAACTGACGTAAAAAGTATTTTGTTGTTTACGCTGAGCTTTTGCTGTTAAGTGTGAATATCCGATGGACTTTTTCAATTTGTATCAAGAGATGGCGATGAGATGCTCTTAAGACGTATTTAAATTATTTTAGTTCCAAAATAACGACAGATATTTAAAAAAAATACTCAAATTAAACACACATTATGTCAGGGCATTTTTACCTATGGCATTCTTACCGCTTACCTTACCAATTTTTACTTTCTGCTTTGACAAAATCAATTGCATAATTATGAAATCTACGCTACGTAGCATCTGTCTACGTTCTTCGTAGACGCTACGTAGCATCCGTCTACGTTCTACGTAGACGCTACGTAGCATCCGTCTACGTTCTTCGTAGACGCTACGTAGCATCCGTCTACGTTCTACGTAGACGCTACGTAGCATCCGTCTACGTTCTTTGTAGACGCTACGTAGCGTCTAAGTTCTACGTAGACGCTACGTAGCATCCGTCTACGTTCTTCGTAGATGCTACGTAGCATCCGTCTACGTTCTTCGTATACACTACGTAGCATCCGTCTACGTTCTTCGAAGGTGCTACGTAGCATCTGTCCACGTTCTTCGTAGACGCTACGTAGCATCCGTCTACGTTTTTCGTAGACGCTACGTAGCATCCGTCTACGTTCTTCGAAGGTGCTACGTAGCATTTGTCTACGTTCTTCGTAGATGCTACGTAGCATACGTCTACGACCTACGTTCTTCGTAGATACTACGTATCATCAGCTGTCTACGTTTTTCGTAGATGCTACGTAACATCCATCTACGTTATTCGTAGACGCTACGTAGTAGGATGCTATGAGTTTTCGTTGACATGCTAAGTAGCAAAAACTTAATTTTCTTCAAATGATGATAATATAACAATCTAACAATAGTGATTGATGGTTAATTTTTCTTTCTAGGGTTCCGTCCCTAAAGGGTAAATACGGTAGTACTAAGTCTTCAATGTCTGTCTGTCTCCCGGCTGTATCTCAAGAACCACTACAGCTAGACTTCTGAAAGTTGCACAGATTGTGTGTTTTTGTTCCCAATATAACAACAAATACAAAATAACATTGATATTTAAGGTGGACTTCCATTCATCAAACGTGATTATTGTCCTATTAGTAGGGTTCCGTAGCCAAAATGGCAAAAAACGGAACCCTTATAGATTCGTCATGTCTGTCTGTCTGTCTGTCCGTCCGTATGTCACAGCCACTTTTCTCCGAAACTATTAGAGCTATACTATTGTAAGTTGGTAAGTAGATGTAGTCTGTAAACCGCTTTAAGATTTTGACGCAAAAATGGAAAAATTATTTAAAAATTTTAGGTGTCCCCCATAGATACAACTGAAACAAAAAAAAATTATTCTAACCTATGCGTGTGGGGTATCTATGGATAAGTCTGCAAAAATCATATTGAGGTTTCTTATATCATTTTTTGCTAACCTGAATAGTTTACGAGAGAGACTCTTTCAAAGTGGTAAAATGTGTGTCCCCCCCCCCTCTAATTTCTAAAGTAGGGGCATGATAATTCTAAAAAAAATATATGATGTAGATTACTATAAAAACTACCAACGAATTTAACCTAAATTTCATTAAATCAACTGAAATATAAAAATAAATCAAAAACGTTATAATTTCATAAAAATAAACCTTATTGCCGCTGCGGAACCCTTCATGGGCGAGTCCAACTCGCACTTGGCCGCTTTTATTTCTCTATAACGGTATGAAACCCTTCGTGCATGATTCTTACTCGCACTTGGCCGATTTTTCTTTTATTAACATTTTCTAAGCGTATTCTATACGTCTCAAAGGCGATCAATATACAAAAGGGTGTAGGGAAGATAATAATTTTTCAAGTCAATTTTAAATACATTAGGGAGTTAATGTCTGTCTGCCCTGCCGTAGGGTAATGATCTGTTAGGGTACGGCAGTAAATCATGTCACTATGTCGGCTAATAGAATTGGAAAACAACTTATATATTCTTTGGGTTGAAATGTTTGTGTAAAGAAGACGATGTATGTGCTAAAGGTTTTAATGTTTTCAATATTGAAAGAAGGATTTTAATAGTAGATAAACTTGCTTCACTTTTAAACGCTTCAATGGTCCTGTAGCTTAGAGTGTGGTGATATGGAGGTGGTACGTAGGTTCGATTCCCGTGATAGAGAATTTAGTTTAGGACAATGTAGGCTCCATCCAGACCGTGCGTCTTGTCATTGCATGTGAAAGTAAAAGTCGGTCCTGCGTCTGATCTCTCGAAAGTACTTACGGTCATCCATTCCACTGGGTTACGAGAAAAAGGAAAAATGAATGCTTTTATGTACTGCACTTACACTTTGGCACTATAAAACTATAAACTAGTTTTCATTACCTTGATAAGCATTATACATTATACCTCTTTATAATATAGTTATCTGTGAGTCAAAGATTTAGTGCCTCGTCTCATGTCTCGAACTCAACGCCAATCCCAGCTGAACTCGTCACTGTCAAGTAATTCCAGTGAAATAATCACAGCGTGTATTGGCAGTGCGTTGTGTCAAGATGGTCGGCTCTGATACAACATGCTGGCGTTTCGGATCACCAGATTGTAAGCTTGCGGATTGACAGCCGTGTGGGGGCAGGGAACGAGCGTAAATAAAGAAAATAAGATCAGAGTTGTAATACTAAAATTTGCAAAAAAAACTTTATTCTGTATTAGAGCGCTTACAGACTAACGGTAGTTGTTGACGACACATGTCGACAAGTGCCGTCGACAACGGCCGTTCGTCTATAAGAAACCTTTGGGTGAAATAAAACTAAGGGATTTCATAATATTATTTGTATTTACTTTAAGATATTGTGTGTGTATTCCTTATAATATTAGTGTTCACTGTGAGTTTTGTTACGTTTCCGGAATAAAAGAAAGAGCCCCGGGAAAGGACCTAAATTAATATGACGTCATTTCCTAGGACTCAAAGTATTTTATCATTTAAATTATTTAGATTAAATACTAATACACATTTTATTACATACTTAAAAACTACAGTTTGGTGACGTATCGTGAACGGGAGTCTCCCCCGGAATCCTACAAATACAGCTGTTAGTTTTGTATGAAGTAAAAATCCAACCGCTGTATTCGTGGCCACGTAATTTATGCATCTCACTAGACAGCCCTGATCAAGGCTGATTGCACATTACCGTGTCAAAGACACGCTCGACTCCGACAACGATGTCATATGAATCCTGTTTATCATCATTACCTCAATTCATCACCAATGGCATTATTGTTACCTTTGATATGCGTAGACTTTTGATATGCGTTTTTAGGATGCAGGCATGTTTCAATTCCTAATACCTCATACAAATGTTTTAACCTAAAGAAAAAACTGCAAATGATTGGTAATAAGACTTATCATAAAAAAAAATTAAATACATTACTCTGGTCCCAGACAATATTTAAAAATTGGTTTCTTTACATCCATACTAATGTCATAATGTCAAAAGTGTGTATGTAGTATGACTGCTTTTAAATGTCTGCCTGTAACTTCTTCGTGCTAAACCAAGTTGCGAAAAATAATATAGAACAGTTTTATATTGGAAATGTGGTTATCAAATTAAAGTTACTGCAATATCTGTAGCGCCTAAAAGCCACACATGTATAATAGTGACATAATTTATGCCATTATTATGGTCATTAAGTGTTATTTACTACACCAAACCCGTGCAACTACCGACACTTGAAGTGCTTAGCGTTCAACAATTTTCAACCAAAACACGCGATTTTTACGTGCACTAAGTGATTATAGTGTTAGGTGCAATTATTGCCTAGGGCCAGTTGTACCATGGAAGAAACTAATTTATACACGTCATTTGGTCGGATTATGTCAATTTAATGGCAGCCGACTACATGAAGTTGCAGCAGACGACGTATCGCAGCGACACTTTTGGTTTCTATGTATTTCTATGAATTAAGTGTCGCTAGCTTCGTGTCGCTAGCTGCGGAGGGTATTTCATATAAATACATAGAAACCAGTAGTGTCGCGACAACACGTCGTATACTGCAACTTCATGTAGTCAGCTTCTATAAATCTACCAGGATCTGATGGCAAATTTTGACAGCAGATTTTAAAAAAAATATTCTTGATCATTGGATAAATTTTTATATTTGCATGTTTAACACACAGAATCAGCCGCTATAAGGAAATAAAAGGATCAAAATGTTTTATTCCAATTACACCGGTATTGCTAGTCAATTTACTTTCTCACTTTTTGCCACATTTAGCTACCACCTTTAGCTGTGATCTGAGGGTGTAGTGCGAGTTTTATTCGATCATACTCATCGAGAACGCTAACGCGAATTTGTATGGGATCAAAGCGGTATCCACGTTATCCAGTAGGTGGCGCTGCTTTGATCCCATACAAATTCGCGTAAGCGTGTTCGATGCGTATGATCGAATAAAACTCGCACTACACCCCCTGGTGGAGGGTTTTGACATAACGTGACCAATTTACGCAGGTCCGCCATTTGTCTATGAATCAACTACTCTAATAGTACAAGTCTAATCTTTATAATACACTACTCCGTGTGCCCAAATGTATGTATCGTCGGAGAACCGTTCGTTTTTCCGAGATAAAAGTATCCTATGTTTTTCCCGGAACTCAAAGTATCTCCATGATGAATTTCAGCAAATTCTGTTCAGTATGGATGCTTGAAATTAATGCTGTTTCCTTTGTGTTCTAAAAGATGAAGTATATTTTAACAAACGATCAGCAATAATCCACATTGGTGCAGGTGGATCAGTGATTAAAACTTCTAGATAAAAATATATTTCTATGCGTCAAGTAATTTTGCTGGTACTTGGTGGTGATACTTCGGTTGTATTTACAGATTCTCCATACTCTATCTGTTAAATTAAGTGGTGAATAGCCTATCCAGCATATCAGGAAGTGGTGAAACAGGCCCTTATGGATTGGAGCTATCTGTTTCTCTTATCATCAATCAATCAATCAATCAATCAAAACATTTATTTCGGGCATCAGAGGCCCATATAACAAATACCTTAAACCTAACATACATAATATAATTTTATAATAAATACCTTAAAACTAACATACATACATTTTCTATATTATACTTAAAAACTAACACTTTCACGTTTTGCCGGCGACGTGACTCGCTTCGTTCCGGAGTCTCCCCCGGAACCTCCGATAGACTACATCCATCGGCCAGAACTCCGGCGCCTCGAAAGTCGACAGAAGATTCGTCGGCACTCTCACCACAAAGGAGCTAAAGTTAACCTTGTGGCGAGACTGCAGACGTTCGACCCTCAGGCGCAGTGTCGTCTTCTTCTGGATGTAGTTCCTTCATCAATTAGCGTACCAGAGTATACACTATACCCTCATTTATTTGTACGTTCTTCTCCGTTGCAAATCATCAACGGTGTAAACAGGGAGTCAGCAACAAAATGAGAACCGCAAATACGTGCTAATTCCACAACCCTCAATAATTATAACTTCCATCCTAAACACACACCCTACAAGAACAATACGTGGTGGGCTATTCTGGAAATTGCGAGCAAGTTTCATGCATCGATCAATGATAATTCGGCTCAATTTATATTATGTCTATGTTTTATTAATAATGTTTTTAGATGAATTGAGATTTAGATGATATTTTGATGTTTTTAGATGAATTAAGCTTTAGAACACACTTTTTGCTTTTAAACCTCACTACTAACTTCTGCCGGGCTAGCATACGCCAACGAGATATCTCACTCTACATGTTTCTCGATGTTTGATAGTTTGTATCTTCATCTCTATTGACCCTAGCATGACAAAAATTTTTTCTCGCGTAGATCTATCATCGAAATAACACATTTTATAGAGTTTTGTCAAGACAATGTCGAGATTTTGACATTATGAGACGATTAGTTTTTAATTATCTCGAGAGTGAGATATCTCGTTGGCGTATGCTAGCCTGGAAGGAATGTATTGTTTTCTTTAAAGCGAGATAATAATATTTCGGTCACGCAAAGAGTTATTATTTCAGAGGTTGTAATGAAAACTAATTTTGAACTTATAGGCACATTTTCAGACCTACTACACAAATTAGCACACAAAATATGAACAAAATCTATCCAGAGATTGCAATTTAAACTTACATATTATTAGGTTTTCTTAATAGAGTATCATAGTAACTCCCACACCGGTTTGGGTGATGGTGGCCGGCTTCATTGATACCAGACCAGTTACGCAGAAGTAATTTTATAGTGCCTAAGTGTGTGCGCAGTACACCAGAGCACTCTCCATAAAAATTTTTACTCTCATAACATATAGTGGGACGGACGACCGACACAACCGGTGAGAGATCAGGCGCAGGAACGACTTTTTACATGCCCATCTGACACATGGATCATCTAACTTGTCAGACAATCAGGTGATCAGCCTGCATGGTCCTAATTCCTAACCAAACTTGGAAGTAACATTTTCCAACGCGGGAATCGAACCTACGACCTCCGGGTCAAGAGCCACGCTGTAAGCCACTGGACCACGGAGGCGATCAAACCTAGTCATGACATTATCACTTTATATATAACCAAATATTATTTATCTACGTATACGTAAATACGCTCATATTTCGCAACAGTATTGCGTTTGTAAGCAGTGCCGTTGATTTAGCTGTAGCGACCGAATCTGCTCGTTTGTTTAGCCATCCATATTTGATATATTGGGATATTCGTGCCATAAACGTAGCTGGACATATAGTTTATCCGTTTCGCGACGATTTATGCCGATTGGTGAAATATTTTCGTCACTATGTCAGTTTTACATGCTATATTTTGATGTGTACTGGAATTTCACCGAAAAAGCTGGAAAAAGTATGTTAACGGTTTGAGTTTTATTGTGTGTAATCCTTAATTTGCATTGCAATCAGATTTTATTTATTTTCAAATTTTATTCTAGTTTGAATGATATATTATATTCTATAAGTACTTACTTATAAAAATGTGTGTTTCCCATGAGCACGTTGTTACAATTTTGTGATAATATTATTGTGGATTGAATTGAAACAAAGATAAAAAAAAGATACATACAGCCGAACTTATTACCTCCTCCTTTTTGGAAGTCGGTCAAAAAATATCTCTTGTTCATATTTTTTCTTTGTTTTCGTACTATGAACAAAAGGTTTATTTTTCCTTTGTATAAAATTTGAATAAATTCATTTGAAATGGTATACCAAACCACTTAAAGCAATATCTGTGACTGATTACCCCAGCCCCATAATGCCTACTACAATAAAAATAATATACAGTAGACCATGCCATGCCATGTAATATTCTAAATGCGAAAGTGTGTATGTCTGTCTTTTCATGCCAAAACCGCTGAACTGATTCTGATCAAATTTGGTATGTAGACACTTCATCTTGGGAAAGGATAATATATACTAACCCTGAGAAAAATGTACGGTTAACACGTGATAAACGAATTTTTGCGCAACGGGTTGCAGGCGTCATCTATCCAAATACTACACTTCGTGCTTGAGCGTAAGCATAATATTATAATTAACTTGATTTCAGATAACTTGAAGTAACAAAATAGTGCAGTAATCATCACACGCGCTCAAAACTTGTGTCAGTGTTGAACAAGCTTTATTTCAAGGACATGCTTGAGTTACTCTACTCTGTGATATTTACACTATGTGTCTACCCTGTCACTCATTGTCCAATGAGCTACACGGGAACGCTTTCAAATGTTATTGCGTCTATTTGTTTGCGACATTGATGTACCGTCTGTGTGGATACCGCAGGAATATAGCCCAGATTAAGAGGTATTTAAAATAATTTATTTCACTAGTGTTGTGTATTGTTGTTTGATATAATCCAAATAAAAGCGCTTGTAAATACATAGGTAAACATCATGTCACAAACCTGTTGTTTCTGATATCTATGTCACAAACCTAAAAAAAAAGACGGGTTGCACTCCGGGAGTGCCGGCAGAAGTGAAAACTTGATTATTAACGTTGTGCATTTTTACTACTCTGCAACCGTCTTACGGTTTTTCGATCAGCACACGTGACCTGACGCGAGTTTCACAGTTTTTACCCATCCCACAAAAGTGCTCAACGCCGCTAAAGAAGTTTTCACTTCAAAAATACTGGCGCTAGTTTGCCTTAAAATATTAACTGAACCTTAAGTTCTAAAAACAATATTCTGAGCATGGACGAGCTAGTCCGGCCATTTGACAGGCGTATGAATGTGTGCGTGGCCGACTCTGAAGACTCCGTCCGCCTTTTTAGGGTTCCGTAGCCAAATTTGCAAAAAAGGAACCCTTATAGATTCGTCATGTCTGTCTGTCTGTCCGTCCGTCCGTCCGTCATTATTATAATTTTGACTTACGTCAAAATAATAATAATATAGCTTTTTTCGTAATAATAATATGTAATACGTAGGTTTCTTGATGTACTCGTCTTTTTGTAAACTCCAGTCGTAATGATGATTCACTTGTAATGGATCAAGATTGTCAATCCTTTCGAAATTATTATTTTCGTTGTGTAGTGCGGTATCTGTACATTAGTATGTCAATGAATAATGCTTTTAATATTTGTGACTAGAATCAGAATACAGAACAAACTTGTTTGTTCTGTATTCTGAAGTCTTTGATTGTTACTAAAATAAACTTTAGTCTATAATATTGATAAATGATATACACAAAGGAAAGATTTCATGTATATCTGCATTTTTATCTTATATTTTATATTATATTTATGCTTATATCTGCATTGCTTCATAACTAACAGACTGATTTTAATTGACACAAAATATATTTGTCGTGTGAGAACTGTACATTTCTCCGGGATATTAAAGTGTTCTATGTCCTTTTTGGACTTTTAAGGGCAGGTAACAGTGAAATAGCGCGTGGACAAGTTTTTTGATCCTGTTTCATTCCTTACATTATCATCTAAAAATTTTGAAAAAATTACGACCTTTACTTGAGGATATAACGTATTCGGCTTCGCATTAATTGACACAAACAGAAGAACTTCACTCGATAGAAAACAAAGCCAAAGTTACGTCTTTTTAAAATCTTTTTTCAATGCTGTGCTAAGAATACTGAACTAAGCGACCTATTTTTTAAAGCTTTAATTAGATAAAATGATTATCTATCCGTATTCGCAAAAATGGAAATTGTAGCATTTATCTACTCATGCCAGTGACAAGATATCTAGAGAATTTGCGTGTTTTTGTATGGGCCACCGCGCGACAGTCGCGCGGTGGCCCATACAAAAACATTTTGAGTGATACATGCCCTTAAGGTATCTTCTAACCGAGCGAACAGGTTTGCTACATGACATGACTTCACCAAATCACACAGGTTCGTAAACTGCCTACGAATAAATTTGATAGTACATACATATTAATAAATTCATTGTTAAAAAATATTCATGAAGGAAAACTGCTTGCGTACTTAAATTCCCAATTTATGGTTTTGTTATGAATTTTAGGGTACGAGACCCTAAAATTCATAACAAAACCATAAAAATGGCTCAGAAGCGGTCGGATTGATACTAATTCGTTTTACGTTTTTACGACCCCATCCGCCATTTTATCTGTCGTTTCCGAAAATTGGATAAATCATAAATCGAATCTTTATGAATTGTTATCCGGGTAGGTAGTCGGGCTCCAACTTTTAAACTTTATGGCTTACTGGCTATTGCTCCCGTCTCTCGCGTAAATTATATATAGGGGCCTGCTATGTAGAGTTTGCTGTGAAAGTAGCAGCCCTGAAATAAGAACATTCTTTTAAACTTTTGTATGGGAAAATTCGTGACGTTGTAGCGTTTGCCCATACAAATGACAAGAAATGCACATTCAGCGCTGCTACTTACACAGTGAGCTCTATTCTAGGGAGTAGGGACCCATACATACAGTATATATACATAAAGTATTATTACTAAGTTTTGTTACACCCTGTAATCTGTATTCATAAAATACAGTCGAAGCATACAGTAGACCTTCATTATGAAGGTCTACTGTATGCTTATTATTAGACAACGGATTATATGCATTTGCATATTTGCATATGCAAATGCATATAATGGCACTTTTTAGGCGATAGTGCATATTTTGGCAATTTTGCGTTGATAGTGCATATTTCGGCCATATTTGGCCCTCGTAGTCTCCAAACTAGCTATCATAATACACACCGAGGCCACGAAACAGAGGTACGATGGAAAAAATACTTCAAATATGTGGCCCCACCCCTGTTTAAAAACTTCCGCAATGCACCCGATAGGTACAATATCTTTCTAGAAACAAACACCTTTACTAATAAACGTTGTATAAGCTTTGAATAGTTATACAGTGTTTTGTTCCTGTCACACAAGTGACATTTTTAATTGGAAAGAAGAAGACAAAACACTGTATAACTATTCAAAGCTTATACGGCGTTTATTAGTAAGGGGGTATATGTTTAGCAACATTAGAAAAAAAATTTAATGAAGTAGATAATGAACTTCCATCGGCACTAAAATTGAAATCGGAAAGAAGGAAAAAATCGTGGATTTGACGGAATTATGGAAATTGGCGCGTTTATTATGGGCAATTACACCGTAAAACGTAGTATAAGTGACTTTTGATTGTGCATATTTTGTGCATATTTCGGCCCTTTTTCGTGCATATTTGAATGCATATCGGCACTTTGATCGTGCATATAATCCGATGTCTACTTATTATATTATATTGCTGTGTGCGTGCGATTTGAATGGTCTAGTAGGTATGTGACCATTCAAATCGCACGCACACAGCAATATTTCACAAAACTTAAACAATGTCTATGTGTGAAACGACTTTGATTTCAAGGACACGTCATACGCACTACTGTATAATATTTATACTATGTCTGTTTCTCCGGTTACTGTCGTATATTCTCAAGAGCTTAGAAAGCTTGTCGAAGACGAAACTTGGGAAACTTCAGTGTGGGGTACCACATCAATCTCTTTCGAGAAGCTTATTAGCAGTTTCGGGAAGTGACATAATAATAATTAGTGCTAACTTGCAAAACAAGAACTCAGTAACGCACTTCAGTAAGCGATTTTTAAGGAATTCCATGTAAATGTACCCAAAAATCGAGTACTTCTAAAATATCTTGAGGTTAGTTATCACTTAATAATAATAATAATAATAATAATAGATTTATTGCATAAATGTGGTACTTATAGGTCTTACTTATGGTACAATATATGGATCCAACATTCTGCCTTGTAGGTGGCGTGCAAAATAGTTTAAAATTGTACAGGGCATTAACCACAGATTTTTAACAAAATACTAAAATTAAATAATAAGTCATTACAATTTACATACATTACAAGATAACACAATTAAATCCAATTAATCATTCTGCATACATTAAACATCGATAAAAAAAAATCTTAGTCATTACATAATTATTAGAAAATAGAAATAAATTATTAGTTATCTGTATGTATTTTTTTTATAAAATTAGGAAGCAAACTCGCAAACGGGTCACCTGATAGAAATCAACTACCGTCGCCCATGGACACTCGCAACATCAGAAGAGTTGCGGGTGCGTTGCCAGCCGTCAACCGCAACGCGACGCGTAGATGCATTTCTAAATTTGTACTGAATTGACAGATTTCAATTGCGTGAGCTGTCTTGCAAATCTGTCAAATCCATACTTTGGAAATGCATCTACGCTACGCGTAGCGTTACGATGTGAATTGACCCTAATGGCTGGTTTACACGTATTAAGTAGATATATTAAGTACTTAACTAAATTCTAATAATTGTCATGTTGTTTAGTACTTACTAAATTTTAACTTGCTACATGCTACTAAATTTTGTATTTACATGCAATTAACAACTTAAAATTAAGTTAAAATTTAGTTAACTACTTTCTACTTAATACGTGTAAACCAGCCCTTAGTACCAACACTTAGTCAACCAATATTTTGAATATTAAATTATCGATATTACTTTAAAGCTTAACCATTATTCTAGTCTCCTGTCGACTGTCAGTTTTCATTAAATTTGAATCAACTCCCTTCGGCCGTTTGTCCATCGCCACCGTCACCGGGACGTCACCGACAAAAATTCAATTAAAATGCCACTTCATGACCTAGGTTATAGGTTTCGTTTTGCTCTGAAGACCTCTGTGGCTTTGGGTGAGCGCGTTAGTAGCTCTGCAAGCCGGGGGTCGCGGGTTCGAATCCCGCCGACGAAACAAAAATTTTTCAACGTTCCTGGGTCATGGATATGTATTAAATATGTGTATTATATAATAAAAATCTTAAATATAATATGTATAGTATACAAGTATCAAATATATTTCCGTCGTCTGGTACCTGTAACACAAGTCCTTCAGGTACTTAGCACGGGGCCAGTCTGACGTGATGTGAAAATGTCCATAGATATTATTATTATTATATTATTATTTTGCTCTACGCTACTTTTGTATTGGCGTAGGTCACTAGACCAATGTCGGTAGAAAATGGAACCTATAGTCTATGTCAGGGGTTCCCAAACTTATTTTATCTACTGCTCATTTTGAGAACAAGTCATGGCTTAGCGCCCCCATTATTTCAATTTAAAATGCATCCAGAATAAATATTATATCATCCCCTGCAAGCCTCTACACAACGCCCCCATTTTTTTCTGATTACACCGTTTAATTTTTCAGCGCCCATAAGGGGGCGTTATCGCCCACTTCGAGAAAGGCTGGTCTATGTCATAAAGTGGTATTTTATTTGAATTGTTGTCGGTGACGTCCCGGTGACGGTGACAGTGGACAAACTCCCTTCCATAACGAGGGTTGCTATTTTTGACACGTCATTAAATTTTAAAATAGACGCTTAATTAAGATTTAAGTGGAAATCGCAGTTTTTAATTAAACATTACCTTTTTAATGATGAATATGTAATAAAATATTGATAAAAATGAGTTTGTATTTTGGCAACCACTGATTTGTACTTATTCATTTCGATCAGTCACCAATGAAAATAGAGCTACTCTCATAACTCAAAAGCCACACCACGTAGAGCATAATATAGGAAGAGGAAGCGTACGAAGCGAAGAAAACACGTTTTCTTTATCGCTTCTTCATAAAATCGCCGTTAAAATATATGGAATTGGTCGTGGACACTGGACATGGGTCGAAAGACAGCTTCATATTACGACATGACTCATGATGTCACTTAAATTATATTATGTCAATTTCATAAACTTTTTGACGATTGTATAAAGGAGCGACAAAGAAAACAATATGTTTTCTAAGCCCTCAGTTCTTTGGCAGATCAAAATGGTCAATCACAAATGAGTGGCTGTAGTTCAAAAGACAATCTTATATATAAAATTCTCGTGTCACAATGTTAGTTACCGTACTCCTCCGAAACGGCATTACTGATTTTTACCAAATTTTATATACAGTAGGTCTGAGAATCGGCTACTGGCTACTTTTTATGTTAATAAGTGCATTTTTTGAATAAATAATAGTAAATTATTACAACTCGAGACTGACGGCGATCATTGTTTGTGCGACGGGATAGGGATGGACGTTGCCATGATGCCATACTTATTTAGTCACTTCAATAAATTAATAATAATATGGGCGAAGAAGGGGCGAAGTCATAAATACTTTATAAGGCAAAACAACGTTTGCCGGGACAGCTAGTAAATATGTAAATATATTAGATGACGCCTGCAACTCCGTTGCGCCAAAATTTGCTTATGGTGCAGCAACCGTACATTTTTCAGTGATAAAAAGATCCTTTGTGCATTCCCGGTACTCGAAGTATTTCAGCTAAATTAGTTCAACTATTTGGGCGTGAAGAGGTAAAAGACAGACAGACACACTTTTGCATTTATAGAAGTAATATTAGTATACCTAGATCCTATGACATAATAAGTGTCAAATAAGTTACACGAACAATCAGACCCGATGGTGACAGAGAAAATCAGCCAATATGTTATGTCACGGCTAGTCTAGGATAAATCCCGTTCCATCCCGGACCACATCACCGGGGAAATTCAATATGAAGCAATAGTAATACAGGATTTAGTACAGCTATACTCAACCTGCGGCCCGCCGGGACTTTATCAGTGACGCAAGACCATTTTGAAATTCACGTCAATAGGCACAAAACTGCAGTCGTGAAATTTTTTAAACTTTCAAACCATTAATTTTGAAGAACATTATTTTTTAATTTTAAAGGTGATTTTCGTTCTTACCGCAAGGGACCGCAACCGACAAAATTTCAAATAAAATACCACTTTATGACATACTTACGTTGAATTTTCTACCGACATTGGTCTAGAGACCTATGCCGCCGTTGCCTTATAATAGTGGCGTAGAGAAAAATGAAACCTATGTCATAAGTGGTATTTTATTTGGATTATTGTCGGTCACTGCGACCGACCGACCAACCGACTTGCCAGTTGCCGCGTTGATCGAAACGGTACCTTAAAAATTTAGGCCCGCCCAAAATGACCCGTATGACCCGTATAAAATAAGTTGAGTACCACTGCTTCAGTGGGAGCCAGGCTGTGGAGCCAGGTAACAAATACATTCTGCAGGATCCCGCGAAATCCCGGGGATCCCGCGAATCCCGAGAAGCTGGACAATCCCGCGCTTATTCAATTAGCGACCACCGCTGAAAGCGTGTTCCACTTGATACTGTTTTGCGTTTATTTTATTTAAGTGTTGACATAAAAACGGACATTGGAAATCATATTGTTAATTTCATTGTCTCTTGATTTATAGTGCACTATATTGTTATAATGAAAACAAAATTGATAGAAATACATTACTTGCAGAGCCAAGCAAATGAACATTCGTTAACCGTAAACGAAATGAACTGATACAACAATAGTATTGTGGAAATCTTCAACAACTTTGGATAAGTTTAATTCAATTACATAATATTATAATATAATTTTTATGAACGTCGCCTACTGTAGTCTGTATACCAGACACATCTTATTAATTGAATAAAATTTTCTCATGTGTTTTTATGTATTAAAACCTTCGATCGCATAAATATATACATATTATTATATACTATAATATGTGATCACATATGTACGTATATATTATGTGATCTAAGAAAAATCGAAATCCGTCTCAACTATTACTGTACAATAATAACTCAACTAAAAGTAGGCAAATTCTCAAATTAAGTCGAGTTTAATCCACTTGAACGGTAAAACATCGCGTCTGAAATCTGCGGTTAAGTAACGAGTAAACAGAAACGCTACTCTCCCATTAAACATGGTGCAAACGGGCAACAAATAATTGTAGGTTGCGGTTTCGCGATTGACTTAAAATTAAAAGTTAGCGTTTCTAGAGGTACAAGTTACAACACTTTCACAAATTAATATTTTATGTTATCTTAAAATATATATTTTTATCTTACCTTATCTATATATTTTTAACACCCTTAAAGAGCTTAGTAGATAGGAGCTCAAATACGTTAGAAGTGCAGTGTGCCAGAAATTGTCACTGCTGGACTAACTACAAAGTGTATCGAAAAGTTCCGAACTAGGTACTGATATGGTTTCAAAATCCGATGTCATGCTAATCTTCCAGGCAAGCAGCGACAAAAGTCGCACAAACTGAAACGGTATCGCGATCGCGACTGTTGGTCGCTCGTCTCCTCGTGGCCTACAACGCTAAGTGGCAAAACAAGCCTAAAATAATATTATGTACCAGTTACTCGAAACATTATTTAAATTTAAGCGTGTCTACTTATTTTAATGGATGGTTTCGCTGTAATCGGCCACTTTGTTATTTGCCTTCTAGAATATGAAGTGGATTTGAGCGTTAGCTTCACGTGTGACTTTAAGGCGACGCCTTGATAATTGGGCTGTAGCGATATCGATTTTTCTCAGCAATGACTAAAGCTAAGAAATTAAAGTTCATTGTCAGTATTCATCATGTCTTTGTCTTGGAACTGAGAACAGTCAAGTTTTTGAGTTCTATTCAAGTAAGTACATTAAAAAAAACATCAAAATCGTTTCAGCCGTTTCAATGTGAGCACACAATATCACGATATTTTAGGTACATTATATTATAGTGTTTTTGGGAGTAACACAATTTAACTGTAAATTATAATAAAAATATTATGGCATGCACGTACACACGAAAAGCTAACGTTGCTTTTGGCACCGTTGAGTAAATATTAGCCGTTGAATTGTAAGCACGTCAGATTCGCGGGTTCTAATCCGATTAAACACGAAACAGTGTGCTTCGATCGTACGTAATCGTGATTTTAACGAATAATCTGTTTCAGGGAAAAATATATTATTTTACTAGCTGTCCTGGTGAACTTCGTGTCACTTTAAAACGTTTCCTGAACTTCTACGAATATTTTAAGACTAAAATCAGCAAAATCCGTTCAGCCGTTTTCGAGTTTTGGCGCGACTAACACATATTTTGGAAATCTATTTTTATATACAAGAGATAGATTGTAGAGAGGTAGGTAATATTTTAAGGAGAGTAGGTACTTACTAAAATATGTAAATTATTTTTAACAGATACAAAATATAATCTTTTAATATCAAACAAGTATCGAAAATAAAATTCTCTATTATTAAGATTTGCAGAAACTTCAAATTGAAGAAATTTTGTAATCTTTTAGAATTTCTTTAAACGCCATTCCAATTTCAAGTAAAATAGTTAAAGCTCAGAGAATCGAACAGTTTAATCTTTTCCAATATTATCTGGAATTTATAGCGCGAACGTGGATCGAATCTGTCGGTACCAAATGGAACATACCTATTACACGCAGTAACAATAAGTTTATGTACTACTTACTGGGTTTAGTAATTGGACAATTTTGTACGAAAAAAAAACCGATAAGTAAATATAAAGTAAGTTTTTTTTAAATGTGTATTATAATTTTTTATTGACGCGGCCAGGCGCACAATCGAAGTCGTTCGTGGGCAATGGTCAGTAATTAAGATGCGACCCGGTCTCAAGACGCGGTTCGACTTTGTGATTGATCCAAATTTTGACAGCCAACCAATCACAGAGCCTGACCCGTGTCTTGAGACCGAGATGCATCTTGAGTACTGACTATTTATACGGGCCTTAGTCTCTACTCTTCGTGTTTAGGGGAAACGCAGTAACGATAAATAGACTTCAAAACTAGACTCATGTTAATAAAATTGCCACGGAATATCTAAGACCATGGAGAATAAAATGATGGCTGCACCCATTAAGTTACATTGTACACAGTAAACATATATATAGTCTGCTTCTTTATAGAAATAAAAAATGCTCTTTCGGCGCTGCCACTTTCACAGTGAACTCACTATATAATATGTTAATAGTAATATCACTAAGTTTTGTTACACCCTGTATACTGCGTAAATCTTTATTAGTAAGAGCGACACAATCAAAATCAGTACCCCTTTGTCACAGTCGGCTAAACAGAGCCGATGTTAGCAAATCGAATTAAACAACGCACGCGCCACAAAAATTCAATTCCAGTCCAGATTCCTGTCCGTTTGTTCGTTAATGAAATCCAATCTGTACGTGCTCCAGTCGGATTTTTTGCACTGAACAAAATTAGAGTTACTGCAAATTACTGGATTCGATGTTGATTTTATCGTTAGAATTCTAACGATTTGGGAGTTGTGAGTCCTCGCGACCCCCGACTTAAGCTACCAACGTGCTATCCACTGAGCCACAGAGGTCGTCAAGAGGTCGTCGTGTATGTTTAATAAGGGTTGATACAGACCGCAACGCGACGCGTAGATGCATTTCTAAATTAGTATGGATTTGACAGATTCGCAAGACGTCTCACGCTGACGACATCTGTCAAATCCATACAAATTTAGGTCGCGTCGCGTCGCGCCTCGCCTCGTCGCGTTGCGGTCTGAATTGACCCTTAGATCACGTTGCGAAGTCTGACCACGTCGTCACTACTCCCGCAACATGCGTGACAGTGACACGGATATGATGCGGTGTAACGAACTGAAATACTGACCGTACATGCACTAAATTGGCGAATAATTTCATATCTAAAAGCATATAAAATATAATTAAACCCTATAAAACAATAAAATAATGATTGAAATCGGTCCACAAACGGCGAAGTCATGGTTACATACAAAAAAAAATAATATATAAAGACGAACATATAACCTCCTCTTTTTTGGAAGTCTGTTAAAAATGAAACTTCAATTTCAATAGTATCACTAAAAATCGAGCACGGCTGAACCGAATTGGTTAATTGTAGTCTTGGAATATTCGTGGAATTACAGGGAAGGCTTATAAGTGACACGAAGTTCAGTGGAACATCTAGTAAGTAATATTTAATAGATGTCCCGAAAATAATTATTTACAAATGTTAGTTTTTTCAGGCTTTTTAACTCAAGTTTATCAGCTATTCACCAGAGCTGTTGATAGGCTCGGATCAGCTGTCGAAAACCCCCAGAAACTAGACATGTTAGTCACGTGTTCTAGTTTTATATTTTATTTGGAAAATCAGTGTATTCTAGATGATTTTAAATATTACAAAGATGTTAGGGATGGTCGGATCTAATAAAATGTTTACAACCGTTGCTTAGAATATATAAAAATCAATAACAACCTTTTGAGAAGTAGTTTAACAAAATGAACAACGTCCCGCCAGCTCAGTGGCCACACTCGTCCACCCCGACTATCAATTAGGACGTACCCGTAATAAAACTTGATCCTGATTGACTTGTTACCGCATACTGTTGAGTTGAATGTATATTGTATTGTTCGTCCATTTATTGATATGTACTAGTATATTGACGTGGGAGAGCCATGCTTCGGCACAAATGGGCCGGCTCGACCGGAGAAATACCACGTCCTCACAGAAAACCGGCGTGAAACAGCACTTGCGCTGTGTTTCGCCGAGTGAGTGAGTTTACCGGAGGCCCAATCCCCTACCCTATTCCCTACCCATCCCTACCCTCCCCTATTACCCTATTCCCTCTTAAAAGGCCGGCAACGCACCTGCAGCTCTTCTGATGCTGCGAGTGTCCATGGGCGACGGAAGTTGCTTTCCATCAGGTGACCCGTTTGCTCGTTTGCCCCCTTATTTCATAAAAAAAATACAAGGTGTAACAAAACTAAATGATATTTTGTACTTTAGGCTGTGTATGTATGCCGTATATACTTTATCTAAGAGCTTACAGTAAAAGTAGCAACGCTTAAAGAGCAAGTTTTTTGTGATGTGGAAGCGTCCCAGCATCATGAATTTTTCTATACAAAAGTAAAAAAGGTACTCTTTCCATAAAGCGTGCTTTATGCATTATTTTTCATATTTTCAAAAATAAAATAATAGTTTCATTTGCTTATTGATATAACATGATGTTGCTAATAACTTTTTGAGGCGTAATTCACGGAAACCGAACATTTTTTCGGGATAAAAACAGTCCTTTATGCACATGGTGCGCCTCCGGGGAAAAGTCGAGGAAATGTTTTTGAATCTTTTTATTTCTTTAATTTTATATTATTTTTCTTCTCGGAAACTTATTTCTCGTTAGTTTAATAAATAAAGTTATTTCAAACAAATCAATAAACAATCTATCGATGACAACAAAACCAAAATATTGATTTTCAGGTTCCTATTTCTGAATTGGTACCATTTCCCAAGAACTAACTTTCCATTGAAAATTATAACTTATAACAGTTCTAGAACTATCTAAGTCCTAGGAATTGAGGCTATCGAATTCTCTGAGTTACAAATTCACAATTGAAGACGTGAATAAATAAACCGGGTAACTGACATTTTACAACAAAATAGCAATTATTCATTTCTTCCCTAATAATTTAAACAAACCTTGTACCTTACCTACTTCAATTATTTATACTAGCTACACTTTTTTTGTAATTTGATATCATTTTCCCGGACCTAAAATCTCCATTCATGCAAAAAAAGAACATTTTCAAATTGTTAGTTACTCACTCCTACCATTTATGTCTTCAATTACAAACCAAACTTCTAGGTGACCTCGCTGGTCATCCGACAGAAGAGCTCTTGGACTAACACTTTAACTTAACTAATATCGAGTAGTCTCCGTAACCACTTCAGTGCACGATAAAGTACAAATCCATGCTAATTATTACAAAATATGCGGAAGTGAACCTTTTCATGGCCAAATCGCTGAACTGATTTTGTTGTCTGGTACTGATTTTGGTCCGGTTGAGTCCCGGGAAAGGACATAGGATAATTTTAAACCCCTGAAAAATGTACGGTTCCCGCGCGATGTACGTATTTTGGCGCAACGAAGTTGCGGGAATCATCTAGTATAATATTACTATGTTCGTTTCATTTTCATTAGCCATGTATTCTCATATCAAAACTATTCTTTGTTCTTTTCTTTTATTCAGTACGCACAAAATTTATCCCAAATCAGCTAAGCGGTAAATAAATAAAAAATAAAATATCTTTTTATTCAAAATAGGTATCATAAATACACTTTTTGGACGTCGTGGAATGAACGATGAAACTAAGATGCCTACCACCGGTTCGGGAACTAACCCGGCGAGAAGAACCGGCGCGGCGTAAGAAACTCGCACGGGGCCCACTTTTTTAACAAAAAAAGTGAGAAAAAAAACCAATGAGTAGTTAGTACATATGTACCTATACAGATAGACAGACAGATAATAATTAATAATAATAATGGTGACAATGGTATCTATGGACGCTTTTACACCACGTCAGTCTGGCCCTGTCTGAAGGACTTGTGTTACAGGTGCCAGACAACGGAAATATATTTAATACTTTTTATACTATACATAATATATTTAAGATTTTTATTGAATGATACACATATTTAATACACATCTATGACCCAGGAACTTTGCAAAACTTTTTGTTCCGTCGGCGGGATTCGAACCCGCGACCCCCGGCTTGAGCTACCAACGCACTTACCACTGAGCCACAGAGCTTGTCAATTATGTTGATATACGGTCTATGGTATGGTTATGATTTTCGATGAGACTGTTATAGATCCTGTCTGCTTATTCAATAACAAACCTACGAAAAAATCGATACTTATAATTACTTTAAGGGCCTGTTTCGCCACTTCCTGATAAGTACCGGATATGCTATCCATCTTAACTTGACATATAGAGTATGGAAAATCTGTCAAAAAAGTTGTGAATAGCCTATCCGGCACTTTATCAGAAAGTGGTGAAACTAGACAAAGTTCTAGTTAGCAGAAACACTTGAAATTTCGCTCTTTCTATTCATCCTATAATAAATCTCACAAAAAGTCAAGAAGGTCCTCACATTTCAGCAGTAGGCGACAGGCGATAGTCAAGGATTCCAATTTATCACTATGAGTGCTATAAATTGAATGTAGAGGTAGAATCTTACTAGGATTTACCTTTTCAAGGTAGTAAGGATGATTTCAATTTCCTTTTAGGATTTAATTATTTAATAATGTACTATCATCGAAGTTGATTCCTTGGCAAATGGGGGACCTACGTAGTTTGGTCGCGTTACGTCAAACCCAGCCGGCTGATCGTAATTAACATTGAATTGACGTGATCCAACCAAATGACGTTGGTCTGTCAATTGACTAGGAATCAATTTCCTTGATGGTACATAAAACATGTAAGCTCTCAGAAAAAAAGTTGCTTCATTTTTAAGAAGTCACTTTATTTATGAATACCAAATTCGTGATGTTGGTTTGTTTCTCATAGAGAAATAGGTACTATCAGATAAGTTGATTCCTAGGCAAATGGCGGATCTAAGTAATTTGGTCTTCTTCAGTCAAACCTATCCGACTGATCGCAGCTAACATTGAATCGACATAAGCCGACCACATGACGTAGGTCCGTCAACTGCTTAGGGATCAATTTCCTCGATGGTAAATTACGAGTCAAAAGTGACACTTTTAAGCGTTGCTACCTTAAGATGAACTCTGGATATAAGGGACACAATATACAAATCAGTAATATCACTTATCCTTTTGTTACGTGTGTTTTCGAAACATATAATTATATATTATGTATACGTACTTCCCACCAAACAAAATCTTTTTTCCACGCTATCTCTTTTAGGGACATTTATGTACAAAAGAAATACCATTTCACACAAATCGTAAGTAATTTAGTATACTACTTCCCATACGTCCAATCTCATTATAAAAATCTTATCATACGTTTCCAAATTGGCTCCATTCCACAGGATTGGGCCCCATTCCGTAGGATGAGTGTCACGAAAACCTTTTATTGGGAGATCTGAGCCCTGATAACTCCAAGGGTGTTACGTAAGCATTTGTAACGAAATCTCAAATTGCACAGTATAAAAATATACAGTAGAGTAATTCAGTCTTAAAATCAGATTTGTGATACAGTTATAAGATTAACGCGTGTGATACTTTGTTCTGAGCGCTGTAAAGTTTGCAAACGGTAACTATATCAATTCATCCGATCAAAACAGCGCTGCTAGTGGTATACAATAGTGACTTATTCGTAGACAACTTATTAAAGTAAGGGTGTTTGTGCACTACTTGGAATTTTACCATCCGGCGCGGCGCGGCGTTCCGATTTCTTACGTTTTGATAATATGGCAAACGTGAAAGTTATGAACGCCGGACGGTAAAATTCCGTGTAGTGCACAAACGCCATGAAACTCTTCATGTTTAGATGTAACAAAAACTCATCATTGGCATTGCCGCTAGTGCTTTTCAAGGGTTTTGGAGGATAAGAGAAAGTTTTTGTCACTTCTTTATGAGGACGTAAACTTCAATTTGTATGGAATTAAAAGCCCCTTAGTGACAAAAATATTAACTACCTAATTCGCCTCCATACTATTTTTCATTTACGTGCTCATCAACGTGAATTATTTTAGTCTAGAATGAAGTTGATCTACTGTATATTAGTCACATTATGCATGCAGGCTAATATAGTCTTTAAATATAATATTATAGTCTCATTAAACTCAGAGACTTTAGGCGTATTTCACAATTGCCTCATAATGAGATGCATAGATAGCAGGAATTTATATAATAATCATAATGCTTTATTTCATGCAATAAAATATAATTTAGTCGCTACTCACATTATACAGGGTGTAACAAAAATAAATGATAATACTTTAGGGTATGTACGACGTACGTGTTCCTTGTAGAGAGTTCACTGTGAAAGTGGCAGCGCTGAAAGACGAAATGTTTTTTCACTTTTGTATGGGCAAGGGTCCGAGAGTCACGAGTTTCTTCACTTTTGTGAACAGCGTGCCATGCCGACTGTATGTAAGCCGCAGAATCGATCGCGCAAAAAGTGTGCCGTCTGCGATCTCCCTAATAGTATTCATAAACAATGCAGACAACAAAAAACAATTTTTTATCGTCACATCACATCTATTTTTATGACCCACTTCTAAACAATCGCTCCAATTGACCTTGACAATCTATAGAACAGATAACAGCACTCTTATCTTTTTCATTTCCCGGCCATCGAGAACACCCACATAAATAAACCGTGATGGGGGTCCCACGATTGATAACGGGGAATCGGTGACGGATCGCCCGTTCTAGGATAGTTTTTGTCAACCCCCGTATTTCTTTACGTTGGCTTGAAAAAGGCCGCACAAGAGAAGTGTAATGATTGCTTTACTTTAAAGAAAGATCGTTCTGCATCCTCTATCAGTTGTATTACGGGGAGTGCTCTGAGGAATTGTTCGGAATCATACCACCTGCAACTTTTCGCCATCGTCCCACGCGAAAAACATACCATCCTCATCACCTTGATGAGTGGCAGTCTTCCACAGTGCGTTTTTCGCGTAACTTTCTGCCGCGCACTGTAAAACTCTGGAATGAACTGTCACCAGCAGTATTTCCGGACCTATACGACCTGCAAACCTTCAAGAAAAGAGCGTATTCCCTCTTAAAAGGCCGGCAACGCACCTGCAGCTCTTCCGATGTTGCGAGTGTCCATGGGCGACGGTAGTTGCTTACCATCAGGTGACCCGTTTGCTCGTTTGCCCCCTTATTTAATAAAAGAAAACATTATGCTCAATAGTTAAATAGTCAATAAATAACACAATCATTGATAACTCACGGCTTGAAGCTACGGCCCCACTCAGAGAGGTGTACTTAATGATTAACTTTATGGAATATTTTTAAATGCTCCATATATTTTGTGGTAAGCTCATTAAATTAAAAATAATTTTAAGTTAAATAGTCATTACATTAAAGTTAATTATTCATTAAATGAAAGCAAAGTTTTCGAAGAGGCCTGTCAAGTTCTCGTAGAGACCTGTAGAGTAGTAGTAGAGTATTCGTAGCTCCTTGTACAGTTTTGTAGACACCTTCAGTTATCGTAGCTCCTCGAAAATTTTTCGTAGCTCCTTGCTCTGCTTTTGTAGACACCCGTACAGTTTTTATAGAGGCTTAATAATATATGCAGTTTTCGTAGACTTGGACGGTATAAGAACTGCACGGTGTACTATTTCCCTACAACAATAGGTAAATATTAATGTAAACGAGTATCCTATCCTCTGTATATAAATAATATATAATAATAATAGCTCCCACACCGGTTTCGGTGACGGTGGCCGGTTTCATTGAAACCAGGCCAGCTACGCAGGAGTAATTTTATAGTGCCCAAGTGTGTGCGCAGTACACAAGAGCACTCTCTATTCCTTTACTCTAATTAGCCAGTGGGACGGCAGACCGACACGACCGGCGAGAGATCAGGCGCAGGACCGATATTTTACATGCCCATCCGACGCATGGATCATCTTACTTGTTAGACAATCAGGTGATCAGCCTGCATTGTCCTAACCAAACGTGGAAATAACATGTTTCCAACATGGGAATCGAACCCACGACCTCCAAGCCAAGAGCCGCGCTCTATACCACTAGACCACGGAGGCGTCTGTAAATAAGACCTAATAAGATCCCTACGGATTCATGCGAGTAAATATTGTGCTCATTAATGACCTGGCTTTTATTTATCTGCCTAATGTTGGCAATTAGGCATTTGAATATTGGATGGTAATGTAGGAGTAGAGAATGCAACGTTGAGTGATCACCCGGGAGCCCTAAGATAGATTTAGTTAATTTGGTTTACTCTGGAAATTAGTGTTTCCTGTTTCATTAATACTTTGTACGTCTTGTTACTTGGTTATATTATTTTGTATATAAGAAAGTCTTCTGACTTCATTGCCATTTTAGGATTTAGTATGTTTTTAAAACCCTCACAGTTGCGTTATGCTAAGATAATATAATTTTAGATTGGTTTGCAAGATAAACATCTTTTTAACATTTTTATTTTTGACTAGCTGTCCCGGCAAACGTTGTTTTGCCATTTAAAGTATTTCTACTTCATTAGTTGATACAAAATCTTACGGCTTACCCCCTCTTTTGCCCCTTAAGAGGGGTGGGGGGAAAAATTTTATACACCAGATGTTAAGTTGGAAAACACAGTTAATAATATGAAGTAAGTTCAGAAAAAAGTTTGATACAAAATCTGACCCCCTCTTTGGTCCCCTAAGAAGGGTGGGGAAGGGAGAATTTTTATACACCAGCCCTCTTACTAATAAAAAGTTACACAGCGTGTATAGAGGGTGCATAAGATTTTTTCTACTAATAATCATTTTTTGACATAAGGCCTGTATAACGATGCTGTCATTTCCATACAAATTTCTCTGTATAGACCATGTATAGACTCTGTGTAATGTGTGTATAACTTAAAAACTCCTGTATAACTATTCACACGTTGAACGCATGTATAAGAAGTTTTTATTAGTAAGAGGGTTAATGTTGAGTCGGAAGAAGACAAATATATCTGCGAAAACCGTATGTCAATCGGATCAGTAGTTTTCGTGTAATAGTGGAACAAACACACAGATAGACTGACAGACAGACAGACAGATAGATAGGCAGACAGACATACAAAAAACTAACCACATTTTTGGCTTCTGTAGCTATCTAGTGACACCTCCCACTTATTATTTTTTGAATATATTTAATGTACAGAATTCACATTTCTACAGTTTTATTATATGTATAGATTGTTTAAAAATGAAAATAAACGATTTAAAAGTAATTCAAGACCTGAATCTTTATTTTTTTAAATATACACTAACTGTCCCGGCGAACTTCGTGTCTTTATTCATTTCATTATAAATTCGGTATTATGTAGCTATAATATGGCTGGTTTCATGTACGTTTTTATGGTCGAAAGCTTTTGTAATATCCATCAGCAAATCAAACAAAAGCTTATTCGCCGAACGCGGGTGCAAGCGGACAGCTGGTCAACCTTTACGACCTTTTAACTTTCCCATCAATATACATAGGGTTTTAGAGCCCTCTGAAACGGGTCACCGAAATGCCGTGGAAATACGTTGGCTCGGAACGCTGGACTGTACTTTTTTCTTGATAAACAAAAACTGTAATAAAATGGAAAATGTTGAAATTTCTAACAATATTCCGAAAAATATAACCTCAACCTATTATAATAAACCAATACGCGAAAAAATATGCGTCAGAGCACCGACAGCTTGCCTTCCAAGTTCCAACCCCTCTAAAGTTATAAGCGGGCACTCGACCTCTTTATCTCTACCAATCCTATTGAGGTCTCATGATGATAATATCTATTGCACCAAGTCCTTTAATTAATTCACCCATCGATCTTGAAGCGGAAGATCGCGGCCTCCCACGGCGGAAATCCGCCACAACTTACCAAAAACCTTCCATCCCTCTAATTTGAACTCTATTATATGACGATAAAGTTCATTCCAGTTTAGCTAAACACTCTAATAATTCCATACAACTTTACATTGCTAATATTTTCGCAATAAATTTCAGCTTAGTTAAGAATAAATGAAAACAGTGGGATTTAAATTACTATTTAAAAATACAAACAAAATTTTACCCGTAGAAACGTTTGCAGGTGCGGTTTTAGTAGTCGAGTAGAATGAAGATAAATGAGAATTTAATGGTAATAGATCTTTGGTTTCGTTTCCATTTATGTCCACCCATTCTCTCTGTTTAAAAGGGTAAAGGGGTGAAACACAATATACAGATAAGTTAATAACAAATCGGCATTTTTATTGTTTTTGACGGAACAAAATGAATGACGTCCTTTTAAGATTTTTAATAATATTATAAAACTGGATAAATATAAATTATTTTGTCTAGATACTGCCCGCAATTTTTTTTGCACCGACATTTTTGTCGTGCGGGAACCTGACACTCAAAGATCCATGTCAGATTACACCAAGATCAAAATTTCACAAAAATTAAAATGCGAAAATTTTGACGACCTCTGTGGCTCAATTGTTAACAGTGTGTGGCAGCTCAAGCCGGAGGTCGTGGGTTCGAATTCCGCCGACGAAACAAAAAGTTTTCAATGTTCCTGAGTCGTGGATGCGTATTAAATATGTGTATCAATTAATAAAAATCTTAATTATATGTAAAGTTTAAAAGTATTAAATATATTTCCGTTGTCTGGTACCCGTAACACAGTCAAGTTCTTTAGGTACTTAGCACGGGGACAGCCTGACGTGGTGTGAAAGCGTCCTTAGATATTAAAAAGCGTTAAGAAGGCACAACAGTCACAATTTATAATAATATCATCAATATAGAACAAAACATTATGTAAATGAAACAAAACCCACAAAAACAAACCTTTATCTTCTAAATTCAAATCCTTAGAACATACAATTATCGTCCAATCAAATGCTAGTACATTCACATACAATGTAATTATAAGCTGGAACGAAACGAGTGTGCTCGGCTGACCTGCTTCATTAAAATGTCATCTCACGCCCGTGTGGAGGGCTGTCTAGTCTTGGGGCTCGAGAGCCAGTGCTGGCATTTTACAGCGGTATACTTATCGGTGTATTGTTTTATACAATGGATATTGTTTTGAAAGAACTTCTATGTTTTAGTGACTATAGAGTGCGATTAAAATGTAGGTTCTTGAAATTAGACTTTAGAATTAGGCTTTATATTCAAATCTATTTTGATTCGAACATAAAGCTGCAAAAATTGATGTAGTCGTGGTAAAGTCTGTGCTTAAGTGACTAGCTAAGTAGAAACAGTGTTTCTATAACTGAAATTACTATAAAATTACAAGGATCTGATTTGGAGATGTAGCAGAACAACTAAGTTGATTATTATTCTTGATTAAACAGAAACATAAACCAAATATACAGAGAAAGCGACAATTACATGCAAGATACATACGATTTGCAATAATTATGGATGAAGTAACAAAAAAGCTGCTGTAGAGTCTTTGCTGAAAAAAAATCAATGTAAGACAGATAGCTAACTGAAACGGTACTAAAAAGAATTTACAATTTACATTACATAGAATTTATAATTTAATAAATAAGTACAGAAACTTTAGGTCTAAAATTGTTGTTTACGATAGCAAAGAGATAGCAAAGAGAGAAAATATTAATAAAGGACATAATGAGACAGGAAAAGTGAAGAAATAAACTATAATGAAGATAGCTCGCATGACAGAAAAAGCAAAGAGAGAACGGGTAATATGAGTGTTCACATGATAGAACAAGAAAAGAGAGAAAAGTTAATACAGAGAGCATGGCACAAGCACAGAGAGAACAGGTAATAAAGATAGTTCACATGATGGAACAAGCGCGTAACGACAGCTGTGAAACAATTAAGGCGGGGTCTGCAGACTGTAGGCGGTTTCCTCACTTTTACTTCAGTGCGGCCATTAGATACGCGGATGCAATACCAGATTGCTTAACTGTACGTTATATAGGTCTTACACAGCTATAATCTATTTGTCTCACTACATCATTTATTACAATCAACTATCAAGTCATACTCAAAAAATCACCTAAACAATCAAGTATAGTTCTACCCGAATTTGATGGCAAAAAGTGAGAAACTAAATTGACTAGCAATACCGGGGTAATTGAAATAAAAGATTTTGATCCTTTTTTTTTCTTATAGCGGCTGATTCTGTATGTGAAACTTTTTAACGGGCTTTGGCCCACTACACATTCCCACCACTGTATCTCCTGTGTCGCCAGGATCGACAGCGGTATCCAACCACGAAAACCCTTTGATATGATCTCAGGGAGCCCGAAAATCGGTTCAGCGGTTTGGGCGTGAAGAAGTAACAGACAGAAAAACAGACAGACAGACAGAGAGACAGACAGACAGACAGAGAGACAGACACTTTCGCATTTATAATATTAGTTGAATTTGAAGACGTTCAGTTTACCCACTTGCACTCACTAACTAAATAACCTCTTTATTAACTATATTATCCTAAGCATACTCCACACTTTCTTGCGTAACTACAAATCTATTCACTGTCATAAAATTGCTCAAACACCTTATACCCTCGTTTCATGGCCTCGGTCCGTATACATTATTTCAAGACGGGCAATGACGATGGGCAATTAGTTACCCACTTGCCCTCACTAACTAAATAACCGGCAAACGTTACCTTAACTGCTCAAGTAAAAAGGATTATTGCAGTTCGTTAAATTTATGGATGGGTACTTAACAGGGCTTTTGTTTTCTCGTTATAGCATTTTGTTAGTGTTAGTTTAGCTAATTACTAAGGGCCTGTTTCACCACTCCCTGATAAGTGCCGAATAGGCTATCCACCACTTAACTTGACAGATGAAGTATGGGGAATATAAAAAAAAGTTGTGAATAGCCTAATCGGCACTTTATCAGAAAGTGGTGAAACTAAGGGTAAGGGTATTTAATAAGGGTTATAATTATTTTTAACTAATTATTTATAATATATTTAACTACATACTAGAATTTGTAAGATGCTATGCATGCTATGCACTAGGCTAAGAAATTTAAAACTAAATTGCCCCATTTCATATTTACTTAGCTTTACATAACGCTACCGGGCAAACAAGATAACTTAAGCTTGGCAACAATAATACCAGCTACAAAAATATTACCCAAATAAAACAATTTCGTTAACATTAATCCCAAAAATACTAAATAATTAATCTCCTGACTCGTGTAAGCAAAACCATCTCGAGAAATGATAAACCAGAAACAAAATTGTGGAAAAATACAATTTTCTAAACACAATTTATACAGCTAGGGATTTTATTAAAACCTCGAGGGCGCGATAAAAACAACGAGTATTTATTCATGGGCAGACATGATTCGAACCATATTTTCATGAAAATGTTACTCGAGCAAGGAAAAGGATGTTAAATAATAAACCGTTGAAGCTTATGGTATGATCTTGGCATGTTTTTGTTTTAAATATGCATCGGAATTATTGATTTTGATGGCTGCGTGTTTTGGCCGGGTTATGTAAAACTCAGCCGCATGAGTTACAATGATTTGACATAACCAGACCAAATGCCGTTGGTAGGTAGGTACTTGGCACCTTCGCAATGTTTTGGTAGAGATTGGGTAGGTTAGGCTACGACACTTACATAAGAGAAGGTATTAGGCATTACTCCACTACTATGATAACTTCTTAAATAATAGGCCAAGTGCGAGTCGGAATCGCGCACGAAGGGTTCCGTACCATTATAGAGCAAAATTAGGCCATAAATTGTGTTTTTTGTATGGGAGCCCCCCTTATTTTTATATTTTATTTTAATATTATTATTAACTATTAAAGTACACATATAACTAAGGATTTTGTGAAAAATTTAAGTACCTACCTGTTGGCATTTTTGATATAGAGCAAAAAAGGCCAAAAAAATCACGTTTGTTGTATGGGAGCCCCCCATAAATATTCATTTTATTTTATTTTTAGTATTTGTTGTTATATCGGCAACAGATATACATAATCTGTGAAAATATCAAATCTCTAGCTATTACCGTTCTTGAGTTACAGCCTGGAGACAGCAAAAAAGGCCAAAAAATCACGTTTGTTGTATGGGAGCCCCCCTTAAATGTTCATTTTATTTTATTTTTAGTATTTGTTGTTATAGCGGCAACAGATATGTCATAATCTGTGAAAATATCAAATCTCTAGCTATTACCGTTCTTGAGTTACAGCCTGGAGACAGACAGACAGACAGACAGACAGACAGACAGACAGACGGACAGACGGACATACGGACAGACAACGAAGTCTTAGTAATAGGGTCCCGTTTTTACCCTTTGGGTATGGAACCCTAAAAATATTTATACATTGTTAATTAACAATCTTTGTTTTATTCTTTTCTTGCTGTAATTGATTCATAATTCATAATTCGTTTATTGCCAGAATGAAGTACAGGGTTGGTCTTAGTTCTATTATACAATTGGATTGGTTAAAAATTTTATAAGTTGGAAGCTACGGTTTAAAAATGTTTATTAAAGTTAGGTTTTGAAAACCTTGTTTAGAAAAGGCATAATATTTACATGCGTAATATTTACGCATACGCAAGTATTGAAGTGCCAAGTGTGTACGTTTCATTATAAATAACCAAAAACCCAAAATGTTTCGAGGGTATCACCACATATCGCCAAGTAGATCTGGGATGAAATCTTTGCATCCTCATTAGGCACTCACCCTTCAGGGTCCGAAGGGTTCAAGAGCAAATCCTCGAGGGACTGGAATATATTTTTTCCATACCTCTGATTCCCGGACCCGCCACTGATTTGAATCAGTTGGAGGGTCCTCGTGTGTAGTTTTATATTCATTACTTTGATGTTAACAAAACTTTGCGGTGGCTAAATTTCGGGCAAATTTTCTCGGGTTTCCATAGAAAAGATGGGGTTCTTTGATAAGAATTCTGTATTCACAAGGCACGTGAGTCTCGATAAATTTAAATGTGTTTTCCGTGTATGAAAGTAAAAAGTATTGCTTCAAAGTTATCTGATATTTTATTTACTGGGGGCGCGATGGAAAATATTGAGGGTAGATAAATAAAAGTGTGACAGCAAAATGACAGATCAGAGGAATCTGTCAATCGAGATGAAACACACTTCGAAATAAAACAAAAATCGTTTTCACGGCTGCGTGAACATTTCACCTGTCATTTGGCGGCAATCGAAAGTGACAGGCGGGGTGACAGGTCGATTTCGCGCGACAGGTAATTCTGACATTCAATGGCGCCATTTTGAATGACAGCTGTCACGTGCGCCGTTTCATTAAATTCCTGATTGTGAGATGACTGAAGACGCTAATTTCTCTGTATTATTTTCGTCTGCATTTATTGTTAATTTATAATTTCAGGTTAATGAAATGTTTTGTTTGAAAAATCTTTAACAGAAATATATTGTTAATATTATTATTATCTGTGCGACGCGACGACTATAATAGAAAAGCCAAAGAAAAGGCAATAATTTTTACAGTATGAGCCAGGAGCCTGCGACTAAACTACTGATCTTTTTATCCAATTAGATGTTAGTCCAAAGGCTTGATACTCGAAAAAAATTACACAAAGTCTTCATATGCAACAGAATAAACTCTCGCATAAACAAAATAATACCCATAGGATAAGGTGGGATATAAAATCCATCTCAGAGTTATGATTTTCAGCCTACCTTCACCTTTTACCTTATATTTTCGTTAAATCAATACCTGGACAGCCCTTACGTATTCAGTGATCCGGTGAGGGTCGGATGAAACATTAATGATATCATTTCCAGTCCCAAAAGATGCTGAGTAACAGACTATAATACAAGTAAAGTGGCCTAATGTAAATATTATACAGCTTTGTATGCTCAGGGCTGGCGATTTTAAGAGAATTTTGTGCCCAGGGCTGGCAGAATACCTACGTAAAAGGCTATAAAAGGAACAGGATTAAAAGGATACGCTTTTGAAGAAAATCATTAATGTTCAAGACTGGTGAGCACGCTTTTTGGCGACCAATATACATTTTTTGATATTTTTAATAAAATTCTACCAATAACTAAACGTCTCATAAGAGAGAGTATTGACGTTATAAACAATAATAAAGTGACATAAAGAGCTCGATATCCATATTAATAATGTTAAAAATTTGAAAGTATGTCTGTCTGTCTGTCTGCCTTTGATAAAATTTGTTATACCTTGAGCCCTTAAAAAAGGTACAGTTCTCGAGCGATAAATGAATTTTGGCGCAACGTTGTTGCTGGTATCATCTAATTTCATAATAAATTGTATTCTCTATATTGTCTATAATATAACTATAATCTGGCAACCCTGGCTCTCCCCGCTGACTTCCGCGGCCTCATAATACAGTTTAAATGGGTTACCACTTTAATTCTGGGGTCTTCCTCGCGCGATTTATAACACACAATAGATTCAACAATTATTTACATTTTGAAAGTGTTTACTGTTTTAAACATAAATCTTTTAAACAAAATTGCACAAAGTAAACTTATAGATAATTACTCATAGATCCCATCATCAGATCACCACTTTTGTCAAAATGGGACCAAATTGGAGTGAAACCTAATATAACAAAAGAAAAATTTTGAAAATCGGTTCATAAACGGCGGAGTAATCGTTGAACATACATAAAAAAATCCACAGACGAACGTATAGCCTCCTCGTTTTTGGAAGTCGGTTAAAAATATTATGAGACTAATATACGGTCTAGTCATTCTTATATTTAAAATTTTGTAGCCAAAATCCTCCAAAAGTCAAAACGGGTAGAACCAACTTTGTTAGTTAATTTAATGGGTCTAGCTAGCTCTGAAAATCAAAAAAGTTTCATGCTAGAAATAACGTCGTAGGCTGTTACTGGCCAAACACGATATAATCCTAAATCGCACTATCGAAGTTTAAACGGTGGAGATTCTGAAGGGACAAGCGACTATGATGATGATAATATAATAGCGAAAAACTTGACACTTACCGCATACACACACCTCATAAGAAATTCTTATAAGCTACAGCACACTTGAAACACAAAACTACTTTTTTATTCAACATGGAACCGTATAAACCCACTAAAGAACTTTAATATTCTACTGAAACAAAAGTTTCTCCTTTAAATTGATGTTCCACACATCTCTTAAAAAAGCGCTTTAGTTGGTTTTGCAAGTAGAGATAGGCCCCTACGAACATATTTTTACAAATAATAATATCTTATAATAGTTTTAACTCCATGGTGTAAAATTAAAAAAAAATTAAAAAGGCTCTCGACTTCGACTATGAATTATTGGCCTGGAGTATATAAAATGCGTTGGAACAAAAATTATAATTGCGCAGTGTCCTGATATGATAAATTGGTCCTTTAGAAACTTCTATCTAACGAATAATATAGCAAAACCATGTTCACGGTCTTTCACGATGAGAGTGTAAATTGCAATAGTCTTCTTTCTTTCTTGTTTCTAATTTTTTAGTTTTTTTACGATCCGTATAAGTCACATATTCAATACGGCACACATTTTGGAGATATTTCAATGATTTCATACAGCCCTTTCTTACGACAGTCAAAGCTAGCGGAGTGGAAGTGTGCCAATGTGCAACCGTATTAATCTTGGAAAGACATTTCTCTTCAACTTTCATAAAATTGGTCAGATGATTTACTCGCTGTGATGTATGCTACTTATAAATTTCGAAGTTGATTTGCTACTGAACCACGTCTGGGAGTGAGGCCACGCTGCTGCAGTGCGTTGCGGTGCGTTACAACAACGCACTCATCGTACTAAGCCACCGCGTTACGGGACTCAAGTCATCGCATGTAATATGTCGTTTGCGTCATAACATCACTTTCGACGACGCAACGCAAAAATGTGGCTCATCGTGAATCACAGTCCTCTATAACTGTATTTTAAAAAGATAAAACCGACTCCAAAATTGTACGTAATTGAGAATTAAAACTCCCTATCTCCAAAACTACTGAACCGATTTTGATGAAACTTGCACTGTTAACCTAAGTTGAATAATGCCTGGTACAATAAAAAAAGGATCACTTAAACCGGACTTGTAGTTCCGGAGATATGCGTGCACAAACATAAAAACATACATACATACATACATGCACTTTTGAAATTTGGCACATTTGTTCAGAAGCTGTTATAGATTAACATATGCAAAAACAATCAGGGCACTTCTGGAAATATTACATACATACGCGTCGAATTGATAACCTCATTTTTTTGAAGTCGGTTAATAAAATATGACCAAGAGCCACAGCTGGCATGTCGACGTTGCAACGTCGCACCGCTACGCAACCCAGTTAAGTGGCTTCACTCTGAGCCTGAAGAAAACTTTATTTGGATTGAAATTTTCAAATCATGTAGATCGTTGTCAAGAATTTCAATGTGAAAACAATGCTTATTTTCAACAGGTCACTTGATGACTCGCTTAAAAATTCAAATATCATAAATATTCAATCATTTTTAGGCTCTTTTGTATAAAATATACTGTACAAACGAGCAAAGGAATCGCCTGTTGATGTAACAAATATCTGATTTATATTCTCTAAGGCTACAGCATCCGATCATGTCGAAATTTTCTACGGAATATTCACCGGCTGGGTATTTCATAAATTTCATTATGAACATGATTTAAGCGTTCGAGTATTGTCCATGAAATATCTTGGATGCCCCACTCTTATAACTTCGATGGAATGAACGTTATACGTCGATTTCAGAATTTTCTCTGAGCGTTTAATAATAATCCATACTAATAAAATAAACTAGATGACGCCCGCAACTCCGTTGCGCCAAAATTACATTTTTCGTACACACACCGTACATTTTTCCAGGATTAAAAGTATCATATTATGTCCTATCCCGTTACTCGAAGCATCTTCATAACAAATATCAGCAAAATCAGTTCAGCGGTTTGGTCGTGAAAAAGTAACAGATAGATAGACACTTTCGCATTTATAATTTTATACAGTATGGATGGAAGCTGTCTGAATAGCATAATATTAAGAAAATAATAAATATATTACTAGCGAAAACGAAAAAGTTTCGGCTATAGGCCCTGGCCTTCTAAGCTCGTTTTTCACTGTATACAGAACATTAGACACAACTTATCACTGAACCCTTAACACATATATTTTATTCGCAAGAAGTAAATCGACCATAGTTTTGAATGTTCTAACATAAACTTACTACTTTGACGACTGTTTATAACTAGCGATTTTTTATTTCTTTAAAGAATAGAATGGTCATGGTTTGGCGTAATCTAGAAAACCCTGCAGGGGTTCAATTCTGGTATGCGAGAGAATCACCCTTGGAACATTGGACCCTTGAAGTGATAATATAGTACCAAGGACGTTTGTATAGTACAATAAAATAAAAAAGTATGAAGTAAAAACTTTAGCTCTTGATGTTACTTATTCTAATATTTATTTCAATGATTGCATCTTTAGTAGCTTCATAGAACACAATATATTATTGTATAATATACAAGTGACTTTTTCGTTATGTTGAATAAATTATAAGAGAAGATAGGAATTTACTCTTCTTAAAGTATGATTTCTTGTATATTATAACGTAGTCATAAAACTTCAAGATATTAGCTTAAAATGCTTAAATGATAAATTCTAACACATTCATACTTTTAGCATTACTCAAGCTATTTTGATGCATAGAACACATTTACTCCTAGCGGAGAAGAAGGTTGACTTTATATAAAAAAAATAGGAACGATAATTAGTTTGGAAGTGCTGCCATCTTAAGTTACCCCAAGGAAAACTATGTATGGCGGGAAATTTAAACCACCTTGAGTACCTAGTACCTACTTGGGTTTGTAATCATAGGCACATTCAAACCAGGAGAGCAGCCTCGAGATTTGTTTATCTCGAGACCACTCTCCAGTCTGAATGTCTGAAGAAAGAGATTGAAAATAAAAATATTGCTTAGCCAATGATTGATATTGTTACGTGCTAGGGTTTTGAAGGATTTGAAAAGAAAGACCTGCTGACTCTGTTGAAGACTTTATTCACTAGCACTAAGTCTACCACACTGCACAACGCACTAAGTCCAAAACTCTAAGCACCATCATGCTGTCCTAGGTCGTAGCCAAGTCGTAGGTTTATAGGTTAGTTGGTTCTGCATCTGCCATTGTACAACTCAGGTTCACAGTCACAGGTCACAAAAGGCACACTCTTCAACTCCCAAGCGGCTACATACGGCCGCGAGAACAATCAAATCGAAGAATAGGTTCAAAGAGTCAATGTTCACGAAAACAATAAGCTAAGGTTAGAGTCACTATAATATCACGATTCACTGAATTTTGTAACACTTAGAACAGAGGAGCAGAGCTCGACTCAACTTTTTAGCGGTTAATTACAAACAAATCAATGAAATATGGAATTCTGATGATGCAATGCAAATTGCAAACCAGAAACGCCATATTGTTATTGTTTGTTGTCCAAAGATGCGCCAAAGAGAATATACAATATACATTATACTACGTATGGAATGAGAATGTTGCCATACTAATAAATTTTTATATTAATTTATATAGCAACATCGCTCAAATTCAGCCCTTGTAGGTATTCCCATGACCTCCATACAAAGTTCACACCGGCTGTTTTTATGAGGCCGTACATTTCCGTAGTATCGTATCGTACTCTGAGTCTGATCGCATGGTTGAACTAGGACTCGTCCTCCCTGTATCAAGACAAGGTAATGAAGTGTAAAGCGCTGTTCACTTGTTCTTCTTGTTACACTTTAACTTTGAGTTGGTTAATTACTTCATAAATATATGATAAATGTATGTGTGAATTTTATCGAGTGGAAAAAGTAGGTTACGTTTTTGACTAATAATAAAATAACCGGCATAGTTTTGTAGGAGACGAAGCTGTATTAAAGGGGTCTATGTCCTTGTAAGTACAGAGTAATCGATGGTAAAAATTTTAATGTAAAAAAGTGACTCATTTGGACATTAAGTATAATAAAATAATTATTGAAATAAACAAAATATTTTTCCTTTTTTTCCATAAGTTTCATCATTTTTGCACCTTTTAGAATGATGACATAATTATGTAACATTATTATTTGCTAGTTTTTAAAAATCCAATTTAAATTTTAAACTTTCTGTGCAAATTGAAAATAATAGTACCACTTCAAACCGTAACTCCCATTCGGAAGTTTTCGCCTGTTTTTAATTTACCTCCATGGACTTTTTGGGATGGACGTAATTTTAAAAAGTTCCCGTTAAATGTGAGGTCGGGAATGGCCGCTTTGATCGCTGGCTCGTGTGTTCCCAACTAGTTGTTGCAAAAAAATAACCCTCAACAGCTCTGCTTGCGTAAAATAAATCTTATTGAGTACGATACGTATGGCTATAGTCTATCAAAAAAGTGAAGATAGGCGGGAAAATTTTCTAAACGTAATCACGCTTAAAAGGTGTTTTTTTTCTTTGTATTTTCACAGAGAACGCTTATTAAATTTTAAATATTGTCACCTTGCATTTTTATCTTGAATTAATAAAGTTCTTATATTTTTTATTTCATTTAAACATTTTCGCGCGCTTTTTTGACAGACGTATCGTAACTTTTATATTTTATAACCTTTTGAAAATCCTGAAAATATTTCGTAATAAGCTTTTTTCAGCGGCGGATTAGGCGGTTTAGGGTCTTCGGCTGGGGTATGTTGGACTTCTAGATGCCAGATCTTTCCAAAACTGTGCTATACTGTTTTTGCTGTGTATGTTTATGTATTATTATAATATTCTATTGTCATTTTATATGGACTATGTGTCTGAAATAAACGATTTGAATTTGAAAACTCCATTGTGTTGTACTTCCCGTGGAAAAGTTTCGGGAACGATTTTGCGTAAAATAAACTCATATTTTGACTTAATTACGTAGATGGCTATGTAATTGTAACGTTTATACCCCCAAATTTGAAAGTCCCGAAAGAATAATGTTTCGTAGTTTGCTCCTAACTTAGATAATGTGGTAATTCTACTCAGCCTGAATAGAACTATCTATGTTTTATGCATAAAAATTAGCCTAATTATTTCAAGCTTACCCAGACATGGCTATTAAGTTCTATTGTGGTACTTGTATGTCAGAAAAAATCCCTGACTTATAATGTTTCTATACATAGTAAAGTATCTTTTTCCTATAGATTTAAAGATGGTTGGTATAAAACAGCCTTTCCCAAAGTGGACGATGACGCCCCTTGTGGGCACTGAAGGTCTAAAGGGGGGCGGTGTGGGATCCAGAAAAAACTAGGTGCGTTATCTAAAGGCTTGGGGGCCTTTTATTTCATCTGGATACACTTTAAATTGACACAAAGGGGGCGCTAAAACATAATCTTTTCTCAAAGTGGGCAGTACACAAAGTAAGTTTGGAAACCACTAGTATAAAACTTTACAGTTATCAATACAGCCGTTGTTTTTAAGAAAATAAACCCAGTTCTATCAACTTTAAAATTCACCTCGGTATAACTTATCCGAAGTGTTTATCACTTTACAACAGTTCCCGTAGGATAGAACTTTCGAGAAGTTTCGGAAAGAACACGAAAATCTCTTCGCCACCCTGATGACATTTCAAACAAGCGCCTAAACTAGCGAAGTTCTTAAAACACCCAACGGCGAAGTGTTTGTGCAAGCGATTACGACCTTTACGCTGTGAACATAAGATGTATTATGGGCTGATGTTTATGAGATACGTAAGATGATAAGGCCCTATTTATTGAAGCGCTGAATCTTTTATGGTGAGATATCGTCGGCGCAGGTTTTGAGACAAATCATAGTTTTTAGCTCTTAGAATATATTTTCGCTCGTAGAATTAGCAAGCTGAAATTTGTTATGTACGTGGAGTCCCTATTGTCCTAGTCTTTGTTACGTAGTAATTAGTATATTTAGTTCTCTACACAGAAACTAGCATCTTTTGCACAGAAAATAGATTCCAATTTAAATAAATTCAAATTACGGCGAAGGAAAACATCACGAGGAAACCCGCACATGGTTGGTCCCAGACGTATTCATTCCTCTGGATTAGACCGACTATGTTGCGAGAATGTTGTATGTACTATCAGAGAAGTTGATTCCTAGGCATATATGGGGACCTACGTAATTTTTTTTTATGAAAAAAGGGGACAATCGAGCAAACGGGTCACCTGATGGAAAGCAACTTCCGTCGCCCATGGACACTCGTAGAATCAGAAGAGCTGCAGGTGCGTTTCCGGCCTTTTAGGACGGAATAGGGTAATAGGGTAGGGGAGGGTAGGGACGGGAATATGGGAGGGTAGGGAAGGGAAAAGGGTAGGGGATTGGGCCTCCGATAAGCTCACTCACGCGGCGAAACACAGCGCAAGCGCTGTTTCATGCCGGATTTCTGTGAGCCCGTGGTATAAATCTACACTACTATTATAAAGAGGAAAGATTTGATTTTTTGTTTGTTTGTTTGTTTGTTTGTTTGTGTGTTTGTTTGGGACGAATAGGTTCCGAAACTACTGGACCGATTTGAAAAATTCTTTTGCTATTGGAATCCTACATTATTTCTGCTGAACATAGGCTACATTTTATTTTGGAAAAAAGTAGGGTTCCGTAAGATATTTGGGTTTTTAGGACGCAAGGTGTAAAAAATCAGCCAGAAAAGTTACTTATTTTGCGTACGCTGCCTAAACTATAAAAGATAGAACATAAAATGTTCTAAGTAATTGTAGACCTTATAAATATCTACAAAACAGTCCGCGACACACTATACCTATCTATGTCGAGTGAGGCACATAACCATTTTTTTATTTAAAAATCCTGAATTTTTTTTGGACTATATTTAAACACATATATTTTACTCACGCTATTAATCCTTATCAAAATAAATTATTTTATCACTAAGTACAGTTTATGTAGATAATATTTGGTCTTTGAATGATTAAAATTCGACGTTTGGTTTTGAAATTATGGCAAAATTAAAATATTACGATAGTGGGCGTCACCAAAGCGCGTGCGGCAGGAAGACAATCTGTTGTAGAAATGAAAATTCCGAAGACATGAAATGACACCTGAAATTACACCTCTGTCACTACATCGCTATAGAAGCCAAAAATGTGGTTAGTTTTTAGGGTTCCGTAGCCAAAATGGCAAAAAAGGAACCCTTATAGATTCGTCATGTCTGTCTGTCTGTCTGTCTGTCTGTCTGTCCGTCCGTCCGTATGTCACAGCCACTTTTCTCCGAAACTATTAGAGCTATACTATTGAAACTTGGTAAGCAGATGTAGTCTATAAACCGCATTAAGATTTTGATGCAAAAATGGAAAAAATATTAAAAATTTTAGGGGTCCCCATAGGTACAACTGAAACAAAAAATTTTTTTTTTCATCTAACCTAAACGTGTGGGGTATCTATGGATAGGTCTCCAAAAATCATATTGAGGTTTCTCATATCATTTTTTTCTAACCTGAATAGTTTGCGAGAGAGACTCTTCCAAAGTGGAAAAATGTGTGTCCCCCCCCCTCTAATTTCTAAAGTAGAGGCATGATAATTCTAAAAAATATATATGATGTAGATTACTATAAAAACTACCAACGAAAATTGGTTTGAACGAGATCTAGCCAGTAGTTTTTTTTATACGTCATAAATAGTAAAGTACAACTGAAACAAAAAATTTTTTTTTCATCTAACCTATGCGTGTGGGGTATCTATGGATAGGTCTCCAAAAATCATATTGAAGTTTCTCATATCATTTTTTTCTAACCTGAATAGTTTGCGAGAGAGACTCTTCCAAAGTGGAAAAATGTGTGTCCCCCCCCCCTCTAATTTCTAAAGTAGAGGCATGATAATTCTAAAAAAAATATATGATGTAGATTACTATAAAAACTACCAAGGAAAATTGGTTTGAACGAGATCTAGCCAGTAGTTTTTTTTATACGTCATAAATAGTAAACCTTAATCTAAATTTCATTAAATCGACTGAAATATAAAAATAAATCAAAAATATTTTAATTTCATAAAAATAAACCTTATTGCTGCTGCGGAACCCTCCATGGGCGAGTCCAACTCGCACTTGGCCGCTTTTTTGTCTATCTGTCTGTCTGTCTGTCTGTCACTCTTTCTGTCTGTATGTTTGTTCCAGCATCACACGAAAAATACTGATCCGATTTGAATGTGGTTTTCGCAGATATATTTATCTTCTTCCAACTTAGCATCTGGTGTATAATTTTTTTCCCCCCCACCCCTCTAAGGGGACAAAAGAGGGGGTCAGATTTTGTATCAAACTTTTTTCTTTAACACGAAAACTACTGATTCGATTTGCATACGGTTTTCACAGATATATTTGTCTTCTTCCAACTTAACATCAGCCCGCGTAGCACGGGGACCAGTAGAAATGCGAAAGTATAGACAAGCTGCGGAGATAAACTTAAGGTGACGTTCCGATCTTTTTTCGTTCCGAAAAATTCATTTAAAATGCCACTTTATGACAGACTATAGTCACAAACTGTGAAGATAAACTTAAGGCGCCGTTCCAATCTTTTTTCGTTCCGAAAAATTCATAAAATGTCACTTTATGACAGACTATAGTCCTAAAAACTCAAATAATATCCTACTTTATGACGTATACTATAGTCTGTTATAAAGTGGCATTTTAATTGAATTTTTCGGAACGAAAAAAGATCGGAACGTCACCTTAAGTTTATCTCCGCCGTTTGTCTATACTTTCGCATTTCTACTGGTCCCCGTGCTACGCCTGCTGGTGTATAAAAATTTTTCCCCCACCCCTCTAAGGGGACAAAAGAGGGGTAAGATTTTGTATCAAACTTTTTTTTAACACGAAAACTACTGATCCGATTTGCATACGGTTTTCACCGATATATTAATTGTCTTCTTCCAACTCAACATCTGGTGTATAAAAATCCTCCCCCCCTCCCCCCTCAACCCTCTCTGGGGACCAAAGAGGGGTCAGATAATATAGTATACAACCTTTTTCTTTACTTCATATTAGGTACGAGCTATTGCCCGCGGCTTCGCTCGCTTTAAGAAGTATTATTATATACAAATTTTCATCCCCTAGCGGATGCCTACGTCATAACATCTACCTGCATGCCAATCACCATGTCAGTCAGTCACCTTTGAGTTTTATATAATATTTAGATTAACTGCGTTTTCCAACTTAACATATTCTGGTGTACAACATCCATCCCCCCCCCCTCATAGGGGACAAAAGAGGGGGTAAAATATATATAACTGATGATGTAGAAAATATACTTTAAATGGCAAAACAACGTTTGCTGGGACAGCTAGTATTATAATATAAGTTTGGTCGCTTTACGTCAAACCCAGTTATTTATTTATTTTATTTGGGCAACCACGGACATTTAAAAATCTTGTCCCAGGCACTTGAGGCCTTGTCCCACGCACTTGTCTCAGGCACTACAGCATTTGAGGAGTGGTTACTTCGCTCTGAAAATACTGTATAAATCATCCATAATAGATGCAAAGGTCTTGTTTTTAGATTCCATTTTTAAAAGTTCTACGTTTGAAGACGTAGACAGCATTTATTATGATTTCCTTCACTATTATATTCTCGATAAAGATCCGTCGTGAGTAAACAATTGAAGACATGAGTGGATGAACCGGATAACTAAAACTTTACAACATAAGGGCGATGGCGATTACAATTCGAACAAACTTTGTAACTTAATACCTACTTCATCTCGCTAATATATATCTAGCTAAACATGGAATCCACATTTATTTCAAATAAATTTCCCACTCCTAAAGCCTTCATTTATGAAAAAAACGACAGTTTTCAAATTGGTAATTAGCCGCTTCATTCACGCATGTCTTTTTATTCCAGCTCCACTTTATGACGTCATAAAACAAGTTCAGTTTCCTAGAAGACGTCGTCAGTTGGCTGCTATCAAAAGATTCAAAGAGTTTTCAACGCTCAAAGGAAACTGCGGAAAACTCGAAACTTGCCAATTAATTATTATCAAATAATTTTTCAAATGCTGGCCCGGCAAGTGTTGTTGCTATTATTGCATGTTTTATAAATATGAGCCTTCTTCTTGAATAAACTCGAAAATGCATCTGTCTGTCCGTTTCTTTTTCGCGCTTATATCGCTGATCGGATTGTAATGAAATTTATATCTTTATACTTTGGGACCCAGGAATATACATAGAATAGTTTTAATCTTGGTAAAATATACGGTTTCCACGTAATAAATGAGTTTTCTCGCCTAGATATTAGGCAAAACATATTATATTATCTACTTTCTACCATTGTCTGGAATCCGTAACACAAGTCCAGGTTTCGCGGGGTCATACTGACGTGGTGTGAAACATCCATAGATAGATCCATAGATCCATAGATCCATTTGTGCTGACGCCAGTGTGCATCTGTCGAGCGAATTGACATTGATAAGGCCTCACAGAACACCAGGGATCGCGGTATAGGTATTATACCGTGATCATCACCTGAGTGGGGACCTTTTTGGTGGAATTCGCATTACACTGCATTGTATTTTGTAATTATTTACCCAAATACACATTAATATCACACTATGTCCGTTTGTTTATTAATTATTTTATATTATTTTTTAAGTTATTTTTGTTTCCGTGTTATTTCTACACGCTTATTGTTTTTTTTTTTTTTTTGTTTTTGTCTGTGAAATGTTTATTGTAATGTGGTGTAATGTGTAAGTACCGAATAAACGTTTATTATTATTAAATAATAATTATTATTTTTGTCAGTAGTAATCGCACTTGGCAAGATTATTGTTTACATAAGTCATATTGCAAAAAATATCGAAGAAAAATATCGGATTCAATAATAAATCAGTATTCCTGAATATTGGCGCGTTGCCAAGACCGAATGAGAACACCGTGAGCCGATGCTAATGTATACACTGTACAGTTGTTACAATTCTATTGCTATTTATGTAAAAAATCAATAATCAGAGAGGAAAGAGTTGTTTTTGCATTGAAATATGACTCTGAGATTACTGGAACGATTTCAGTGTGACACAAATTATATTATATGTATCCTCCTTCACATCTAGCCGTGTTCCTCTTGTCTGAGGGTCGTGACCTCCCCCTTCTATGACCTTCCTTCTTATGATGTGACAGTTAGAAGTCTAATTTTCACGCCTCGAATTTCTCGTTTTTGTCAGGCTATAGTTCCTAGAAAGTGGCATGTAAATACGCTGTCTCCAGTTGTCCCTATTTTCCTACCGGTTCTTACGTTGAGAAAAGTCAAGGGTATCACCTATACATAAGCTGAAATGTTTTGCAGCTACTTACAGTAGGTACAACAATAATTATTTTTCAAACTAAACGTCTTTTGCACACAGAAGTTGATTCACAACTTATAATATAGATAGAGATATGACATAATAAGACTTTTAAGAGCTACAGCTCAAAAATTCAGAGGCAAGTTGAATATGATTATTATCGGTTCACATATTTTAATGTTTGTTAAACATAAGCACAAAAATACCTTTTATCCTTTAAATCCAATCAAAATGTACGAACATGTCAGGAAAATTTAGTGCAAATATCAAAAATAAATTACCACCGACTAATTACGGGTTGAAAAGAAAAATCCTTTAAAATTGGATCCTGAATTTCGACTTTTTCCATACAAACCTGTGAATGCCTTTCCCACAATGTCGGCATATTGTTGGGAAAGTCAAATGAAAGCAAGGGTTCCGTACAAAGGGGAATTCTATTGGCTTGTCAAAAATAGAATGCTTTTGGAAATAAAGCATGTGCATTTCAAGTTTAAAGTAATATATTATGCTAAAAACATTTTGTTGATAAAAATAGCGGGTTGCACTACGAGTGTTGTAGACCTGACAAGGAAATAAGGCACATTTTGTCACTGAGCGGTATAAAGAAGATGTCTACTTCCTCTACTAGGTAGCACCTACTTCCAAAAAAGTCAAATCAGAAACAAAGAAGAACATAAAACATGTTCTAATCTTAAAAAGATTCAACGCGCAATTGACTTCAAATCGTTGGTTTTCAGTTTTGAACAAAGAATACTTAACTACGTCGTTTATAATTACGTTTTAATCAGTTCGACAGTCATATTTTACCAGAAAAACTCGATTGTGACAACCCTTTAAACAAATCATTATTAAGGCGAGGTACGAACGAAATTTATGACGTCACTAAGAACTTTAATCCCGTTTAAACGTTTGCATGCAGACGTTTCGGTCGGACATAATTCGGTAGGGGTCATTTAGGCCCTAATTCGTGATTCCGGCCTTCGCAGGGTCCGACCGCATGATAAATCTGTTTGGGCCCCGCTCGGCCCCTGTTCGGGGCCCCGCTTGGGCCCCTGTTTCGTTATAATTAATTATTCCTTGTACATCTGCCGCTAAGTAACACAAAAAGCCTTAAGCGAGTGCCGAATGAGTAATTATTTACTTGGCTATGAACATCAGCTTGTGTTGAGCTGTACAAGCGTTGTAAATTCTAAAGTTAGTAAGTGTATTTTTGTCTATTTGTTTGTGTGTTTTTTATCTCTTTATATCTAAACCGATTATCTATTATACTTACGTAAGTATGGAATCATAACGGTTATCGTGCGACTTTTACTGTGAAATTATAAATAAAAAAATAATATTTTGATTGACAAAGAAATAATAAAACATTTTATCATTTTAATGGAACCACAACCACATCAAAATCGGGTTATCTTTGAAACCTTGATCAAAGCAATTCTATTATTATTAGTACGGAATCCAATAGAAATTCTTTTTTCTCGCCAAAACTCAGACTGGTCCAGAACCCTGAAGATCATGTAATAAATGCCTTCCTCGAGTTCCAAGCGATAATAAGAGCTAATAAGACCATAAAGCTCTTGACCTGCAATAAGATCATGCAAGCCTATCAGCGAAAAAATCAAAAGCTGTTAGATGTAAGACTCGAGGATGCAAAAGCTGCCATATACGACAACGTCAGCTCCACAATAATTGCCGGGGCGATAACAGGGAAGTATATGGCGGCATTAAGTGCCGACTGTGGGTTTGTGGTTCTGGACGAGGATGTGTCAAAACGCACTGGAGCACCCAAATATATCACAACATCCAAGGATCCAATAGTGGTAATAGCGGAATGTACCAGAATAATGCTGGAAGACAGGATACTAGAAATGGCAGAAGTCCTATCTGGGGACCCCGAATCCAGCATGGACTGGGACATATTCGCGAAACCCATCAACTACTCGTGGGTCAATGGGGTTCCTGGATGTGGGAAGACAACTTGGATCATTAATAACTTCAATGAGGAAACGGACGTTATAATAACAACGACGATCGAAGCAGCCGAAGATCTAAAGCAAAGGCTATCGCTACGAACTGGCAACAAAGTTAAAGATAAAGTTCGTACCATGGCCTCTTTGCTGGTAAATGGGACAAAAGGAGCCTACAAAAGGTTGATAGTTGACGAGGCCCTTATGAACCATTTCGGCTCAATCGTCATGGCGAATCAATTAACAGGTGCCAACGATGTCATCCTCATTGGAGATATTAACCAACTCCCGTTTATAGAGCGTGAAAACCTCTTTAAACTTAATTACGCTCGTCCAAACCTGGTAACCAGCATCACCCAGGAGTTGTCTTGCACACACAGGAGCCCTATGGATGTGGCATATGCCCTAAGCATGGTCTATAATAACATCTATTCATCGAAGGAAATTGTGAGGTCCCTAAAGCTGATGAGATATACAGGAGCGAGAATACCTAAAACCGATCAAAACACCCTGTATCTTGTCCACACACAGGAGGAGAAAGCAGCCCTCATTAATGCAGGCTATGGATCGGGAACGGACTCTCGCATCCTCACAATCCATGAAGCTCAGGGACTAACGAGTCCTTCGGTGGTCATCATACAGACCAAGTCCCGAAAGCTGGCAATCTATGACAGCGTTCCTCATGCAGTTGTAGCTATATCCCGGCACACTAACACCTGTGTCTACTACACTGACACTGATGGAGACGCTGTAGCAAGCTTCATAAAAAGAACCACGGAGGTGTCAACCGAATACATAAAAGAATACAATATAAAAATGGCTATAAAAGATAGGAACGACAAAGTCCTAAGCCATATAATAGCGGATCGTGAACTGTTGAACTGTGATCCTCAGAGATCGGCAAAAAAAAAAAAAAAAAAAAAAAAAAAGGTCCTGGCAAGCACACTGGCTGATAGATTCGACACAGAACGATATCTTTTTTAACACCTTAAAAACTCCACCCAGCTTGAGTGACCCCTCTCCACCAAGCCAATGTCACAACATCTAAAGGCAAAGGGTGGAGCAGCATAATATCTAAGGAAATCGGAAAATGTCGGATCTACTAGCCGCCACACTGGGAAGTATCATATTATATTGTTATGTGTGTATATGTGTATATAATATGTATATTGTTATGACATATTATTATAAGTAATATTATCTGTCTGTAAGTATATAACATGTTGTATTATATATTTTATATAATATTTATATTATGTATATTAATAAAATATTAAAAAAAAAAATAATAATAAAAAAAAAGTCCATGGCGTGATGGACTACAATTACATTAATAATATTATTTCAATAATTATCCTTGGTGCGAAAAACCAATATAAAAAGAGAGCAAAAAAAGGATATGGGCGAATAGCCCATAGACGGCCCCGAATTACATAATAATAAAAAAAAAAAATGAAATTCTTATTACAAAAATACAGAAATCAAGTCTACCCACGATTGTATTATAAATAAAAATAGACACGAAACTCTCAAATTGAAACTATAAGAACCTCTTCCTTGCAATACGTAGGCGTCTCAATCTAGCTCGAATGCTCAATTTATCAATACAGCCTGTGCAAAGATTATCGTGTAGACACACCACTTGAAACGAATTGGATTTTAAAATGGCAATCGAATCTCTCCTGGAAGATGCTCAGAAAAGACGATTTTGTGTAGGTAAATGTTGAAAATAAGTAACATGTTTTATTAATCGTTAATGTTATTTGATTTAAAATCTTTAAAGTACTTCATTTTAAGGGCCAACGCTAAAACTCGTGTGGGTGCACGCTCGCGTGTGTATAATGAAAAAATATAGTATGGGCAGCGCGGACGCGGGCGACGGACTGTCACACGCGCGGCGTCGCACTCACCGTATGGTCGGTAGTTCGGCGAGCTGATGGCTTTTTTGCGTCGATCTCACCAAAAAAGTTACATAACTAATGATTAAGTAGATATCACACAAAAGAAAAGTTGTAAGATATAATATCAAAAGGAATAGTAAGAAACTTTGATATGTCCTTGTAGATAAAACGTCTATGTTTGTTGTTTTTGTTGTTGTTGATATAATTAAGTTATTTAATATTTACATTATAACTATCCTTATATTGTTCCTATACTGCGTGACTGGTAAGACATGTTCAATACTTGAGGACTAAATAATATAAAAAAATAATATCAATTGATCACTGAGTAAATGTAGCTTAAAGTTAAATAATTATTTACCCAACGCATGGACACCGCGAGCGGGAGGGGTAGTTGTGTGGTGTTTCTTTGGTAGCACACGCCTCTGCATCGGCTGCATAGTATGCCTACTTGCCTAGCCGCGTAATTTACTTAGTATCCATGATTCACAATTTTTTGGGAAATTCAGAAAAAATTAAGAACCTAATTTTATTACATATTCATAATGAGAATCAAGTACTGAATACTCTCCTTAAATATCGGTATTGTCTCACCAGTCATGCTGTATAGTCTTCTTATTTTCCGTATATTATTTGTAAACATGATGAACACACAAATGCTGTGTATCCTATGCCCTTAAGGGCATAACAATATTCTGGATATTGCAAAGCATGAAAAACAACATTTAAATTTCGATATTTGCTGCCGTACACTTACTTATGTAGTGACTGTTCAGTAACCTGTGCCTACACATAGACATTGTGAATAGTACTTGTTGGTTTATCAAAGTAAAGATCCTAGCTACTTTGTAATTGTAGAGTCATTTTGAAATTTACACAAAACATAGCGCTAGAAACTTGAATCAGTATCTTAAATTTCTAATATTTAGGCCTTTGTTAGAGCGCTTTACCTGTAAAGCGTAGCATCGCCCGCGCGCGGATCTTAGCCTGTAGCCAAGACGGACAAAAGGTCTTGGCTAAAGGGCCTAGTTCGCATGAAAGTTGACCACATCCTATCATTTCAAAGATGTTTTTCCTATCATGCGGGTAACAGTCGTGCGGCCAGGAGCATGTTGTCACCCGCATGCGGACGAAATTCGCGCGTGGGTGACAAAACTCATGACAGGAAAAAAGTTTTGCGCCTCTGTACATTACAAAATGTTCTATGAGAAGAAGGCCGTCCATCTATTTGCGGCCGGCCGGGATCGGGGTATCACTTACGTAACGTCGGAGATATTGCCCAATGTTAGCTTTCGATCACTGCAATTTTTACTGCAATCATACCTCCAAGGGTAGAAAACTGCTTGTATTAGGGTGAGGCCAAGCAAGCGTAATTTTGTGAGTGGTGAGTCGCAGATATTATTTTTCATAATAATTACGCTTACTGTGAATTAAGTAAGAATTTTCTATGAAACTTAATATAGCAGAATTTCCACTAACCGAAATTCTGCGACTCACGACTCACAAAATTACTCTCGTTTGGCTTCAGATTAAAAAGTATTAATTAGTTATAAGTTTGATGTGTCTGAGACATCCTATGTGCGTCTCTGTCCGTGGCATCGTCGGATCCAAACCGCATCCGCATCAGGATCCTTTTGACTACCTTTTTTATCTTTTTTTTTAATTCTTAGCCACGGTTTATTATCATCAACTTGTTCACACGTGAAAATTTTTGGGATTATTTTTTTAATCCTCACCTTATTTTACCTTTTTAAACCTCTTTAAGGCATCTCCCAGACAGACGCGGGCAGCGGTGGCGGTGGCGGTGGCGGTCAGTTGGATGATTTGAAAGTTCTAGGAACGACACAGACACACGCGGTGGCGGTGGCAGTACAAACAACTGACCGTCGCCGCGACCGCCACCGCTGCTCGCGTCTGTCTGGGAGACGCCTAATTAGGTAATCCTCTACTAAAATGAAGTATTACAATTAAATATATCTTTTACTTATAAATACTACAGCTGTAATATAGAGCAAGAAACGAGGAAGGACACCGCAGCTGTAGCAGCTGCTCTTAAGAAGTTGTACTACATCTTGGACACTTAAAGGTATGTTACTTTTTGTGATGATATAACTTATAATGCTGGATTTTTTGCTCGTCATGTGTAACATTTCCTATAAATCAATTATCATAAACCGAAAATCTGAATTAACCAAAAGATATCAATAAAATTGTTAATGATGAAACGTAAAACAATAATATCGAGAACAGAACATCGATGTTAACGGTCATTTACAGCTCACCTTATATTAAAGCAATAAGATTCGTTTTCGTATAAATTAGGTTCACGAAACGGTCTGTACAAATGATCCGTGAAATTGGATGGAAAAAACGGATATCTCCGACAGCGACTGCAGGAAAAACGTCTCGTACTGTTTATTTTAAAGTGACCCAAATTGGAAATAAGGAATCAATAGTGCCAGATAAAATCCTATTATAGCAGTCTCCACGACCACAAATTCGGATGCGATTGCGAATGCAAACACCATCGCAAATACGAATGCGGAAGCTGAGTGTAGCTGCGGATACGATTGCGGATGCGGATGCGAAAGTGATTAAAGGTGCGGATGTTAAAGCTGAGTGCAGATGCGGATGCGAAAATGATTATGGATGCAGATGTGAAGACATATGCGGATGCAGATGCGAATACGATTATTATGTCCTTTCGGTTAAATCACTTTATTTATTAAAAAAAAAAGCTTTATACCCCTTATGTCATTTTTAAGATTTGAGCATACAGGACAGACAAAACTACCTGCAGGCGTAGCATGGCCAATATAGAAACGGTTTCTTTCTACGGAAGAATAGACAAAATGACAGTTTGACAAGACCGCCATTTTCTTGACAAAATTTGTCAGTATGTCGATTCTTTCCCATGTCTACTGTTTTTATGCTAGCCCTGTTGGTATTGATATAAGAATAATCTTAACTCCTATGTACCGCGTTTATGTGGTCCTAATAACACTAAAAAAACTAATTCCGTCCCAAGCTAGGACAACTTACGAGATACGTGACTTTCCTCCGTCAGTAAAATTTTTCAATCATAACGCTAAATACGGGCCTGGCGGGGACGAATTCTGGCGGAAGAATTAAATCCAAATTCCTTGCAGTGGGGAAACGTGGAGGAATTCTTATTAAATATTAGAAAATTCATGGGTGTCTTAATTTGAAATTTAAGAGGTTAAGTGAAAGAATTTTTTTTAATATAATGCAAGTGAACTAAATTTGCATTCTTCGGAGTTTCTGATTAAAATTGGATCTTTGGACTGCTAAGAGGAAAGAAAGGTGCACCCACATAGACTGCTTAAATAACCACCCTTTTTCTGATTCACCGTAGTAAGGAACAAGAGAAATACCTAAATTAATTATTATAGCCGACAAGAGCTATCTTGTTGTATACCTCTATTTATTCAAATATAAAAAAATAGGTGTTTGCCTAACCACAATGTGAAAATTCAATTCATTCTTGACATTCGATAGAATCCATTGATTCGTATAGTCGAACGTAAGTTTGTCGAGCTAAGCAAACCGTATCCGAAATTTCGACATATATCGCTAAAGTCTTAACTAACGGTACTATTGTTAGAAGGTAACTGCATAAGTTCCGTGTTAGTTCAGCATTCGATTCTACTATTCCAATGTAATTTTGATTGCCATTAGGGTTGATTCAGACCGCAATGCGACGCGTAGATGCATTTCTAAATTTATATTATGGATTTGACAGATTCGCAACCTAAGGGTCAATTCAGACCGCAACGCGATGTGACGAGGCGAGGCGCGGCGCGGCATAATTTTGTATGGATTTGACAGATTTCAAATGCGTGAGACGTCTTGCGAATCTGTCTTGCGGTCTGAATGAACCCTTATACTACGTTTATCATTCAATACAATCTGTTTTCTTTCAAACTACAAAATGATAAGTGTTACGTCAGTGTAGCATAAAGCTAAATGCTACGTCCGGACTTGACGGACGTTATTCGTAAAGTCCACATCCTGATGATGCTCCGGTGTTGGGGCGAAACGCGCGTCGAGGTTTTCAACCTGCATGGTGGTGAGGGGCCTTGCACGGATTTGCCAACATTATTGCTTGTGTGGTGGTGGTGTTTGCAATTTCTTGCATGCGAGTGTGGGAGGAGGGAGGTGCTGTACGCATGCCTATGCGTACACTCACTCATTTACTTAAAGGTGGAAGTTTATTTCGTGGAATATTGCTAAAAATAATAACAAACTATTTTTTTAATATTAATTATCATCAACAAAGATTCAAAAAGTCTTGTTTTTAAAGAAGCTTTGTTCCTTAATCGCTACAGTTTTTTAGCAAGCTACAACATGGAATTCTCATAATATTATGTCAAAATGTCCAACTTATTCAGATTCATAAAACCTTCAAGACTACGTTCCCTTATAAAATAACTAGCATCAGTATACTGGGTTATATTGCACTCATCACACGTCAAAAACTACTGAACCGATATTGATGAAGCTTGTAATATTCCCGAAGATAAAGACATACATTATATATTTGTAATCGTACACTTTTAAAATTTTGCACATTTTTTCAGACGCTGTAAAAGTATTGTAATAGAGGTAGATCAACAATATTTCTGGAAATATTATAATATTATACGTACGGGTTTTATAAGCTCTTTTTTTTGTTGTGGGTTAAAAAAATATTCAAAGCCGAACATAAAGCCTCTTTTTTGGAAGTCGGCTAAAAATATTAAAGGCTCGTAATGCTCTCACCACCACTCGTATAATCTAAGTATATAGGCTCCTTTTAATTCTTTTTGAACTGAACAAAAAACCTTTGGAGCTCAAACACCGTAAATAAATAAAAGGTACCTTTGTTCAATGTTTACCATGGCTTACCTTGTAAATGTGTTCATGTGTATAACTAGCGACTCGCCTCGGCTTCACACGAGTACAAAACCTCTGAAAAGAACAATGTTTTTCTAGTAAATTTGGTATAATATTTTAGACAAATAGGGGGGTTTTCCTGTCATGTGGATTATTGTCTTGGTCTGGGTGACAACATGCTCCTGGCCACACACGTGTTTTCCGCATAACATGAAAAGCTTATGAAGTGCTAAGATTCGGGCAACTTTCATGGCGACTAGATCCATGCGCGAGCGAAAATCCACTTTAGAAAAGCGCCATTTTTTACAAAACCGGTTTAACAACCCCTTGTGTAAAAAACTCCGTCAAAATCCTTTGTGTAGTTTTAAATACATAAGCATACAGACAGCATGTCTGCCGACGAACATATATTTTTCATACTCGAAATAACGCATAATGTGGCAAAACAACATCCGTCGGGCCAACATGAAAATGTTCAGCATGTTAATACTTTATGACTTAAAAGGAATCTAACGTAATACGAATTAGACCTAAATGTAAAATGCGGCGGAAAGCGCATTATCGTTATCAAATATTTTGAAAGAAATTTAATAGAAAAGTAAACAAAAGCTCTACGCCCCCATCAGTTGAGTATAAATATTTGCTAGAGAACAGGACAAGCCACGAGCGAAAGCGTTTAAAGTTTCAGCCGGTGGATTTTGTAGGAACTATTGAACATAAATAAAGTTAGAAACACAATTCTAAACTTACGAAACTGACCACTCTACGAAAGTAACCTGCAAGTAACCTGCATACATTTTGAGATTTTAAGATCCTATGCCGTCCCACAGCTGCTGGGGGGAGACACACATTTTACTACTTTGGAAGAGTCTCTCTCGCAAACTCTTCAGGTTAGAAAAAATTATATTAGGAACCTCAATATGATTTTGAATTTGATGAATTAAATTTGATGATTTTTTTTGTTTCAGTTGTATGGGGACCCCTAAAATTTTTAATAATTTTTCCACTTTTGTACCAAAATCGTATTACGGTTCACAGACTACATTTACTTACCAAGTTTCAGGAGTATAGCTCATATAGTTTCGGATTAAAGTGGCTGTGACATACGGACGGACAGACAGACAGACATGACGAATCTACAAGGGTTCCGTTTTTTGCCATTTGGCTACGGAACCCTAAAAACCGCTGAGCGCTTACTTTTAGACCCCAGCACATGTTCAGCGTTTCTCATAAAAAGTTGTCGGGATTTCTCCTGCGACACGCGAAGTTACCGCATTATTTTTACTTACAACTTTTATATCTCAAGGTATTTAGGGCCGCCATGATCGCACTCCAAGTCTTTATTACCACATTATTCTTTGTTTTGAATGAGAAATACTCTTATGAGGTTTTTATACGAAGGATATTTATCTTACTTAGGTATTTCAGTAGACAGCTTATAAAAAACCAAACAAACTCTGTTTACTTTTTTCTAATAGGCGTTGAATTTATATTAACAGCTAGGTCGGTGTATCATAAAGGAACGTGCTACGTCAGTGTATCTTAGAGCAAAGTGCTATGTCGGTGTAACGTAAAGCTGAGTTCTGCGTCGGTGTAGCACAGAGCTACGTGCTACGTCAGTGTAGCACAGAGCTACGTGCTACGTCGGTGTAGCACAGAGCTACGCGCTACATCGGTGTAGCACAGAGCTACGTGCTACGTCGGTGTAGCACAGAGCTACGTGCTACGTCGGTGTAGCACAGAGCTACGTGCTACGTCGGTGTAGCACAGAGCTACGCGCTACATCGGTGTAGCACAGAGCTACGTGCTACGTCGGTGTAGCACAGAGCTACGTGCTACGTCGGTGTAGCACAGAGCTACGTGCTACGTCGGTGTAGCACAGAGCTACGTGCTACGTCGGTGTAGCACAGAGCTACGTCCTACGTCGGTGTAGCATAGAGCTACGTGCTACGTCGGTGTAGCACAGAGCTACGTGCTACGTTAGTGTAGCGTAGAGCTACGTACGAAATCTTTCATTTCGGCGGATGGCTTTGTTAAATTACAGAAATCTATTTATATCTAAGCTGTACAGTTCTGTAAATGATATTCAATTCTCAGATACAAGTGGCGTCTCACCTCCGACGATATGAATAATTTATCGCATATCTACTGTGATTCGACGTACAGTCGGACACATTAATATGTATGCTCTTAGACGATTGGACATCTCCTATTCGCTGATGATATGATTTCAATGTTATACGAGATATGAGACAATCACAAGATTGTCAACACATACCTAATTTATTATATAAATGTGTGTAAATCAAAACAATTTTAGGGCCCGTAGAAAGATGTGTCGTGTTTTGTAATATCGATATTGTAAAAAAAACTTAGAATGAAAAAAATTGCCTAGGTTTATAAAGTGGCATTTTATTTTCATTTTCTCGGTCGGGTGGGTGCCGCAAGGATCAGGAAGCCACATAGACAGTAAACTTCTAAAATACTTAACCAGAAAATAATAAACTCTCGTTAACAGTTAACTCATGATTTTACATTTATTTTCTCTTTAATATTCAAAACAACTTCGCTTCTGCAATTTGGGGGTCATAAATAAATAAGTTTTATGGTTTACGTCCAGAAAGTTGTTTAAATAATAGGCTTAGAACCATCGAAATACAATACAGCATAGAACGATTACTCTCATATATTATTTGACCGCTCAAATATGGCTTCACATACAGCTGTCATTAAAGCTTACTTTTTCGTGGAATGAACTGTAAGTAACCCTGGAATGTACTGTCCCCAGTATTATTTTATTCCTGACCTCCAAAATATCAAGAAAAGAGCGTATTCAAAGGCCGCACTTGCACACAACGCACTTGCAACTCTTCTAATGTTGCGAGTGACGATGAGTGACGGTGGTTGCTTTCGATCAGGTGACCCGTTCGCTCGTTTGCCCCCCAATTTCATAAAAAAAATGAGAGGTGTCAAAGGACACCCGAATGGAACGGAGTTATTTCATAAGTTAAAAAAATCTGTACATTATATTATACCCAAAAAAATATTTAAAAAACGCCATCTATTGACGCACAGGAATACTAAAACGCGTCACTGTTTAATATTTTCAAAATAACAACGCGTCGCTGTTTATAGCGCCCTCTGCCCCTAACATGCAGGTACTAATAAAAAAAGTGTCGAGGTCAAATCAAGGTCAAATTTTGATCTGTCTAGCCTTAAGATTTACTTACGCCGAACGCGACATAAGGAACTCCGTTCCAAAAACTTAGCTATGACAATGGAAATTGTAACGACTGAACCGAGTATTAGAAATGAACCTTTTTTTTCACTTAAGTACTCTTCCATAGTATTAAATTTCGATGTCAAGAGCATTACCGCTACACGATAATGGACCGAAGCGAATGAGGCAAAATAGGCCTTATTGTTTGTGGCTAGTTAGACAATATGCATTGAATTATTTCGAATTCCGTTTTTAACCGACTTCAAAAAAAGGAGGTTATCAATTCGATGCGTATGTATGTAAAATTTCCAGAACTGCCCAGTTTTTGTATACGTTAATCTATAACAGCTTCTGAACAAATGCGCCAAATTTCAAAAGTGTATGTATGTATGTATGTATTTATGTATGTATGTTTTTATATTTGTGCACGCATATCTCCGGAGCTACAAGTCCGATTTAAGTGATTCTTTTTTTATTGTACTAGGTATTGTTCAACTTAGGGAATAGTGGAAGTTTCATTAAAATCGGTTCAATAGTTTTGGAGATAGGAAGTTTTAACTCCCAATTACGTATAATTTTGAAGTCGGTTTTACCTTTTTAAAATACAGTTATTTACTAAAAAATTTCTTCAGGAAAAGTGACCTACGTAAGACGGGGGCGAGTAACTTAGCGCCGGCTCGCAGAGGAAGTAATAAATAAATTCTACCGCCCGGCGAAAATTAGACCTGCCCCTGATGTTCCGTTCCGTTCCGTTTCACTTCTGCTAGCACTGACTAAAAGTAACCTATTTTTTGTTTAATATTTATTTTATTAACTAGATTTTGGCCTCGCGTTAAGAAGTATTATTATTAATTATCATCCAAAATTTATCCCCTATTTTATCCCCTTGGGGGTAGAATTGACCAAAATCCTTTCTTAGCGGATTCATACGTCATAACATCTACTTGCATGCCAAATTTCAGCCCAATCCGTCGAATGGTTTGGGCTGTGCGTTGATAGATCACTATATCAGTCAGTCACTCACCTGTGAGTTAATTTAGCTTCGTTAAATCTCACACGACCATATTATCTACAATTCCTTAGGTAAACCCGCTTTTCAATCAACTCAGGAAGAACGTAATTGTATCAGTAAAATAAACTATAAACTTTTTATTGGATAACGTTTAAGCTGATCCGATAATTGACTGACAATAAAACAGCTCCTTTCATTTTATTGCTGCTATTTATTTTATTTTTCGTAAGAAAACCTTTAACAAAGCAAACCATTTTTAAGTAAAAATTACGATGGACATCGCAGACACACTACATTAGCGTACATATAAGTATTATAGGTATATATACTTTTATAAGATATTTAGATCGATAACTATCATAAAATGAACTTGATATATCACCAAATTTATCAAGTTCATTTTGTAAAGTTTAGCATAACGAAGTGGATCGTCGAATTTTCACAATTAGCCCGGCCGCACATTGTGCGAATTCTGATCAGAAACAGTTGAACTCCGCCGGACCGCCACCCTGCACACAATACGAAATATCCTTCCGGCGAGTTCGAGCTCACTCGGCTCAGTACAAAATGTAAGAGACAACGCGGACGTTCAACTGTTTCTGATCACAAATGTCGTACAATGTGCGGCCGGGCTTAATATAAATGCCACGATCTGGATCAAGTGTCGTCGAATTTTTAAAAATCTTAAAAATCCTACATGGTAGATCTAGCACCTCCGATAAAATATAATGAACGTTATCGACCAAAATCACTAGATACTTATCGACCAAGTAGAATCGGCCTCTTGAAAAAATGTAATTACATAAAACAGACATGGCCGACTTCCATACAAACGTACCTCTGCTCTGTACAGACATTTAAGGTTGTGGCACATAATAATAATTATTAATATAAGTACTCGTACAAGTTTGTGGGACAAAACTTTTTATCATTATTATAATATTATTAAAGGAGCTTATTGCCCGCGGCTTCGCTCGCGTTAAGAAGTATTATTATATACAAACTTCCATCCCCTATTTTAACCCCTTGGGGGTGGAATCGATCAAAATCCTTTCTTAGCGGATACCTACGTCAAAACATCTACCTGCATGCCAAATTTCAGCCCGATCCGTCCAGCGGTTTGGGCCGTGCGTTGATATATCACCATGTCAGTCAGTCCCCTTTGGGTTTTATATACTTACTAGCTGTTGCCCGCAACTTCGTCCGCGTTAGCATAGTATAGTAATTAATAACGGAGATAGATAATTTTTCACCCCCTTGGGGGTAGAATTTCCAAAAACGCATAAATATGTATCCATTTATTTTTTATCAGTAGCCCAAAAATAAAGTTTCATGTTTCTAACTCAAGAAATGACGGACTTTCATACAAACTTTCAACCCCTTTTTCACCCCCTTCGGGGTAAAATTTCCAAAATTCCTTCCTTAGTGGGTGTCTACTTTACAAAACAATCCTACTCACCAAATTTCGTGGCTGTAACTTTAACAGTTTTTGCTCGGCGATGATGAATCAGTCAGTCAGTCAGGACTTGCAATTTTATATATATAGATTTAGATTTACACAGCCGACTGTACATTACGAATTAATTAAACAAACAATAATAATCTGACTCACAGTACACGAAACTTGACGTTATACAGGGTGTAACCAAACTGATAATGATACCTTAAGGTATGAAGTACTCGTTTACATAGGAGGTAATGTGAAAGTGCAGGCCTAAAATAGTAACTTTTCAACTTTTGTATGGAAGAATTCATGACGCTGGGTCGCTTCCCCATAGAAATCATCCACGAAATTTTGTTGTTTTTTGCTCTTTCAGTGCTACTTCTTTCACAGTGAACTCTATTTAAGTGACACACCCTAAATCAGTGATTCACAAAATTTATAGGTGGCGTGGTTTTAAGATTTTCGACGGACACCCAACCAAAAAAAGTTTTATATACTATATATTTATATATTATATATAAAAAAAAAAAAAAGGTCCATGGCGTGATGGACAACAATCACAATATATTGTAAATAATAAATTATCCTTGGTGCGAATAAACTAAATAAAGATGGCAAAAAAAGGATATGGGCTGTTAGCCCATAGATGGCCCCAAATTGTAAATAAAAAAAAAAAAAAAAAAACCAAAAAAAGTTTTGTCTTTGAACGAATTGTCACAATACTGGAGTTTGATGAAATTTATAAAAACAATTTATGGGCCGATCGCGGAGCCCTACAAGGTCCCAGGGCTACGCGGAGCACACTTTGAGACTGCCCTAAAGTATTTAAACTTTGTTTTGTTACACCCTGTATACGGGCACATCGTTAATGGGTTTGTATGATTTATACTTATTGGAGTAATGCGTGCCTTTGTATAGCATAATTGTGTATAGTACAGACTTGTTAATTAATGTTCACTCACGTGATAGATTTGAATGTTTGGATACAATATTGAACAAGTATTGTACTATCAGAGAAGTTGATTCATAGGCAGATGGCGGACTTACGTAATTTGGTCGGATTATGTCAATCAATGGTGTGATCTATTAGCTATGTCCACACTGTGCCTTTTTTTTCTACATAATTTGGTCGGATTATGTCAGTCAAAGATGTGATCTATGTCTACACTGTGCCTTTTTTTTGTTCATCAAGGGCATGCGTCATAGCGCAGTCAACGATTCACGTGAGGCATGCCCGCGACGTATGTGCTCTGACCGTATCAAAAACTTTAGCTTTTTTCTTTTTCTACTGGAATTTCTTATGAAGTTATGACCAAACATACTGCAACTGAACAAAAATGAAAATGTTGGCGAGCGTTCGATAACGCATTCAATTATTGAAAGCTATTGGAAGCTATTGGATTGGGTTGACATAATGCGACCAAATTACACGGGTCGTATTACGTCAAACCCATCCATGTCCGCCATCTACCTGTGAATCAACTTCTCAGATAGTACATACATTGTACCTTAGAATGCCTGCATTCGACAGCTGCCGCTTAGTAATAATACACTATAAGAAGATAATGGTGATTCTTTCTAATTTCACTTTAGTCATACTAGTATTATGCAGGAAACTAACGCCTCCGTGGTCTAGTGGTACAGAGCGCGGCTCTTGACTCGGAGGTCGTGGGTTCGATTCCCGCGTTGGAAACATATAACATGTTTCCAAGTTTGGTTAGGACAATGCAGGCTGATCACCTGATTGTCTGACAAGTAAGATGATCCATGCGTCGGTTGGGCATGTAAAAAGTCGGTCCTGCGCCTGATCTCTCGCCGGTCGTGTCGGTCTGCCGTCCCACTGGGTTATGAGAGTAAAGGAATAGAGAGTGCTCTTGTGTACTGCGCACACACTTGGGCACTATAAAAAAATAAATAAAAATAAAATAAAATAAAATAAAAATACTCCTGCGTAGCTGGCCTGGTTTCAATGAAACCGGCCACCGTCACCGAAACCGGTGTGGGAGCTATTATTATTATTATTATGCAGGAAAAAATCGGCTGTAGTTGTGCTAGTAGTGTATCGATTAAAAGCTTGTTATACTCGTAATAATGATGATGTCTATTTAATTGTTTATCAATGACGTGCGTACTGAAACAACTAGCTTATCATCTTCAGAAATCAAGTTTTAATGCATTTGATAATAAGACATCGCAAGCAACATGTTACTTACCAAATCGTTTTATGTTTTTTTTCTGCTGCTAGCGATCATATCATTTTTAAATTACTGACATACATACTAAGTTGATGATGATTAATAAGTAATAACGTCATAAGCTAACAATACACTGCTATAGTAATTTCCAAACGGGAACGCTGAATTTGCGAAACATACATTTCGAATACTTCACTAAATTACCCGCGGTAAAAGATCTCTGAAACTACTGTAAATTATTTAAGCCTTGCCACAACGACTTCCTAATACACACCATACATCGCTACGTACCTACAAATTAAATTAAACGTCCATACGAAACCGTCAATGAACCACACACATGCGAAAAGAATCGTTATATTTCGAAACGGCTTTGTTGTTCGAATTCTATGCTTGAATGGAGTCGGTTTTTTACTTTTCGTACAACATAAATCGTTGAAGAGTTTTTCACTCGGCACACTTTGGCCGGGAAAAGGGAACGAAATAGCTTTTCGAGAATTATTAGCGTCTTGGTTTTGCATTTGAACAATTTTTATTTCGTTTAAATTTTCTATTTACTCAAAGCTCGCTTAACGAACGAATTTCTTTCGTTTGGATGAGCCCTGGTGAACTTTGCGGTTGAAACATATTTATGACTTAGTCTAAGAGTGTACAATATAATAAGAAACAAAGTATGCTGATTTTTTGTGAGTTTAGATTACAAAATAATGCCAGCAAGAGTCATGAGGTGTGCTTAACTGAGATGACAACCGTTATATTGCACCTGAACTTATTTTGATCGTCATGCATGGTCTGCCATGGTACAAGTTTAGGATCTAGAATCTAGATCAACACAATATTATTATAATTTTAGTAGGTTAGTACGAAATACACCGGGACAGCTAGTGCTGTCCCGGTGTATTTCGTGTCACTTTAAAATATTCCCTGGACTTCTGCGAATATTTTAAGACGAAATTCAGCCCAATCCGTTCAGCCGTTTTCGAGTTTTAGCGCGACTAACATATTTGAAAATCCATTTTATATATAAGAAGATTCTCAAAATGTATAGTTAAATAAGTATTTTTGCCCTGTTCCATATAACTCGATTGCCGAGAGTAAAACATTTAATGCCCGTCATACTGCGTCCAATATTACCCAATTATTCGAGGGACGCTTCTAAAATCGACCAACAATAATTTATACTCTCCCACTCCTTACAGCCCCTTCCGTGCATTAACGCGATCCTAGAGAGATTGCAAAGTACATGATACTACTTAAAACTATACAAGTACTTATTTCAAATTAGGAATTGTACCTGTTACTTTTATGACCCCCAAAATTTCAAGCTGCGAACGACCCTGGTACTGATAGTGATGATGAACCGTTTTCACAGCTCGCGCTGAAAATGAAAACTTCCTTAAATATGGCCGGCGTTATGAATAAGTGAGACGAGCAGTGATTGCGGCTGAATTATTCAGACCCCGCGTCCGAACAATGTGCCCGGATTAAAAATAACTTATTGATTCCCAAGATGGCCGACTGACAGTTGCTTTTTTAATGTCAGGAACACCAAAAAGCTTACAGTTGTTACTTTACATTTTTTTAAGCAATAGAAAAAACCCAAAAACCTTGTTTATTATATTTTTTAACTTTTTACAGGCCAAAATATTAGCTATGTAGGAAATATGCAAACACAATAGGTACATCATAAATAATATGACTTTATTAGCCTTCTGTTTAACCCAAGTCTTGTGAGTTATTTAAGGAGTATAATTATTATGTTAGGCTGATCACACAAGAAAGTTGATCCTGGATAGGTGTGTAAAAAGTTGGTTCTATAACTGAACTCGTCAGTCAGTAGCTAAACAATTTGAAACACTCTATAAATATTATATGTAAATATCAATGCACATACAAACACAGTAACACAACGCTCAAAGACTGACACAGTATACGGTGAAACAGTAACACGACATCACTGTACGATCCTGCACTTTATCCCGTCGTAAACATCGAGATGCACGTGTTATTATTTTATTGGAATCCCTATTCTGTGAGTATTGAATGTTTTAGATACGATATCAAAGTTGTAAAAAATATTACCGCACTGGTAAAAAATATTAATTAATCAAAATTTGTTAATAATTAAGGAGACAGCCGTCGTTGCATAGGGAGTAATTATTTATTTCTTTCTGTCGTGTGTGTAAAGTATATTTTCTAGACGGCTTTTTCACTACTGCCGATAACAACCCGTTCTTTTTTCTGATATTATTATATTTTTAGCAATCTGTCATTCTTTAATAATTTATTTGTAGCTTGTAATATTATATATATTATATATTTTTTATCATGGGAGAGCCATGCTTCGCCACGAATGGGCCGGCTTGACCGGAGAAATACCACGGGCTCACAGAAAACGGGCGTGAAACAGCCCTTGCGCTGTGTTTCGCCGAGTGAGTGAGTTTACCGGAGGCCCAATCCCCTACCCTTTTCCCTTCCCTACCCTCCCCTATTTCCTTCTCTACCCTCCCGTCTTCCCTTCCCTACCCTCCCCTATTCCCTTCCCTACCATCCCCTACCCTATTACCCTATTCCCTCTTAAAAGGTCGGCAACGCACCAGCAGCTCTTCTGATGCTGCGAGTGTCCATGGGCGACGGAAGTTGCTTTGCATCAGGTGACCCGTTTGCTCGTTTGCCCCCTTATTTCATAAAAAATAGACTATGCTAAAGTCTACATATTCGGGAAGGCCAATCAATTCGGTGAACTGATGGCAGGCTGATTTGGCCGGACTCGTTCTTATACATAATGTACAAAGACCTCCCCGTATATGGGGGCTTTAAGTACGCTGATGATGTTGCTTTCTAATAACTTAACTCTAAGCCTACGTAAGTTAGGGTAAGCCCGGAGATAAGCAAGTTAATTTTAAATTTCATTAACATTTTCAGCTCAGCCTTAAGAAACAGCCGGGATTTCAGCTTATTTAACTGAAAAGGTTTTTTCATTTGTTTCACTCAAATATAAAGTAATGCTTACATTCGAGTATCTTCAACACACAAATTCCAGAATAAGTACAGGTCAGTGCATTAAGTATAAAATATGTCGACTAACGCACGTGACTACGATCTCGGCCTCACATCAGGACGTGTAGTGATGTTCTTTTGAAAAAATATTGATTTGAGTTAGCGCCTACATATTGTAAGCATAGGCAAGTCTATCTTTTGAATTTCGTAGTGTAATGAATAGAGTTTAGTTCTGAATGGCACATTTAGAAGCGCCTAATAGTCACGTTGCAATGTACTTACTTTTAAACATCATCAAACAACGTATGTATGTACGTACGTATGTCAAGCAGAAAATGGGCCCATTTCAAGAATGGCCCCACCATTTGAAAATTAGTTTCTAGAACATTTTGCTTCATTTTTTCTCTTCAGAATCAATTCCGTAGCCTCGGAATTTTTTGACGCAAAGAAATGTAAGTATCAAATTTTTGATCCAGCCAGCCATCCATCCACAAACTACGGAACTCTAGTATTGTGATAAGTGTATGACGTGTAGTATAATGTTATCACACTTACGTAAACCGTCGCTAATGTATTCACATAACAACAGAGTTCGGCCGGGCGATGAATATTTACTCAAATTCAAATTCACTTTTCTCACTTCAATCTCGCCGAACGGAAGTTTAATCTCCCCTCCGAGTGAAACATATAACGCGGATAACGTTATCACACTAGCGCATAAAACAGCGCGTTTTGTTTTTAACTGTAATTTGTCAATTTTGTGTTAACGAACACAACCACTCCTACAAGTCTATCATGATATTCATTAAAAAGCGTTAACCATAGCAACTGCGATCCATCGATTATGTTTCTTGTATGTTTCCCCTAAAAAATTACTTTATACAAAGTAAGAAAAGTAGCTGTGTTTTCAACATATTCTAGCTACAATATAATAAAACAAAGTATTTTTTTAAGTTATTGTAATCGTAAATAATTTTTAATTATTAAAAAATATAGTAAGTTAATGTTAAGAGGGCTTCTGACCCTAAAACCAAAACATAGTCCTTCTCACTTTACACTCACGGCCGTCTTTTATATGCCAGGTGAACAAGGACGACGCGAAATCATCGCCAAGTTAGTTTTACTTGAATAAAAGACGAACTATAATGATTATGAAAAAAATATTTTGAGCAAATTTAGGTTCTATCAATGCATTTTTAGATATTTAAAAATATTAAAGAAAAGACAGCAAACTTCGAAGATCCAAGCAAAAATGTGTTCAAAACAAGGTTTTTTGTAAAAAAAGAAACTATCAAGCATTTTTTCAGTAAGATTCGTGTTTTCGTCTTGAGCATTTAATCTTCATGAACTGAAGTTACTTGTGTAAAAAAATCAGCTTTCTAGACCTTACAGATTTTGAGATCTAGGTTAAAGTATGTAGTCAAGTTCCCTAACTTGACTACATACTTTACTCAGGTGCATTCTTAATAATTAAGTTTTGTTTTCTATCATCTAGCGACTTCCGTCGTTCATGTGATAACCTCTTGTAGCATACATGAGGCGTCTTTAAGTGCGCGTAAACCCGCGTTATACTCGGGTTAGCGTTAAGTGACTGTTTAATAAGGCGATCCGTTGATTAAACCGCTTTATAAGGTGTGGAGTATAATAAGAGTTTAATTTGTGTTTCTCTCAATTTCGGATAGGAGGACTGTGTGTTTTTAAATGTTTGTGATAGTATTGAATATATTTATTCTCACTACCTTCAATCTAAAAATCATACATTGTGTTTGTCAGTTCGTATTGAAAAATGCAAGAGTGTTTACTACACTCACGCATTGTTCAATAATGATAATTAATCAATAAATAGAATCAAAATTTCCTGCTTTTTTCGCTTTATAAAGCAGAAATGGTTTCTTATAATAAGGTTTACATTGTAATAAAACGTAAAGTGGACTTGTTTAGTGCATCCCCGTGTATGCACGAGTCCACAGTTGCAGTTTAGTCACAATAGATCCTTATGGGTCGCAGTGACGTCAGGGCTACAGCGACCTGCCTTCTTTAAAAAAAAATGCACGAGTCCAGTCAGATCTGCCTGCGATCAGACAGACCTTATTCGGCCCCCAGTGTCTAGAGGCTTTAACGTTGAGCGGCCTTTAAGCTTCGGCCAAACCTACGCGACCAAAGCGACTGCGAAGCGGGAGCGTCTGCAACGCGAGACGTTCGCGTCGGTAGAGCGGGAATAATCTACGGTTTCGCACCGTAGTCGCGCAGGTGTTCACACCAAGACTTTTTCGTTGTCACTTCATTATAGAATCACCGATCAAAATGTATGGAATTGACATTTTATGAAGCGTTCGATAATATGACGTTGACGTTCGATTCGTCTTATGTCAATTCCATACATTTTGATCGGCGATTCTATAAAGAAGCGATAAAGAAAAATCTTGGCTCACCCCCCAGTTTCACATTGCAGACGCTCCGGCCGTCCCGCGTACCGCGTTACTGATTCCGGACGCGTAGGTTTGGCAGAAACCTAAATCATAAATTTCTTATCACACTTCACAGAGTACTTTATTATAATATAGCACTTGCACTAGCGCCTGGCAAGTGCACACGTACTAGCGGCGAGCTCGCTGTCTACTCGCTTGCAACTCGCTAAGTGTGAAAAAGCCCTAATACTGATATATCATATTCAAGTGATTTATCATAGTGTGTATTTGCCAATAAATATTGAATGCTTAAAAAGTCATTTTTCACATCTACAATTTTGCACAAAATGCGCGATCTATTGATTTATTGCTTGGATTTGAAAATATTTGAATCGAAAGTTAAAATATAAGGAGATTTTCAACAAAATAATATTATCTTACAATTTTTATATTTACACATTTATACACATCATACGTATTAGGGTCGGTTCACATTGAAGAGAGATTACGAGGCGATTAGGCTATGTGATACATTTTGAAACGCGCCTTGCAAAATTGGAATAGCAACCTAGTACTGCCCGCTATTATAAGCTAAATTAATAAAATAGTTACGTGTGGTGCTTAGGGACTGCCACGGTAAAGCTATTGCATAACATTTTTTATAAACTTATGTAAGTTATAATTCGCATACGTCTAGTCACACGCATACAAACACCGTGCCGTGCGGCGTTGTTAGATTTTTTTCGTTACGGAATATCTTGATTCGGTCGCTGAACTCCCACGATGAAAGCTAAGCAATAGCCTAAAAAGCATCGTTTCATCACGCATTTTTCCCGCCTCCACGCACTGTTGAAGTGACAAACGGCCGCGAAGTGGGGCACTGCAGTTACACAATAAAGTATGGCCGCGACACTCCATTAAGATATTGTTTTATTCGCCAACTTTATATTTATGAGACAGAGGGTAATTAGGGATGTTATTTTAAGAAACGAGCAAAATAATGGATCGTTTAAGGCGAGACTGCATCATCAGTATTAAAAGTACCTACCTATTTGTTACAAAATTTAGGAATAAAACATTTTTTTATTTATAATTTTTTATTGAAGGATAGAACCATACTACATTATGCTGCAGCGAAACGACACGACACAGTAAAATATTCATCATAATATTATTATATCGTATGAGCTAAGCCGCACTACACCGCAGCATATTCTAAGCGAAGCGATTCTTCTCATTACCATAGTTCTGACGTTTCTACGCTTGCCGAGCCTCGGCAAGCGTCCACAAGCACGAGCGTGGAAAGAGAGTATGAGCTTGCGGACGCTTGTATACGATCCGGATTCCGGAGTAGTGTCGGTTTTTGGACACAGATCAAAGCAGGGTTTCAAATATCGTTATTTTTTCATAACGTTACTGCTTCAAGGCCAAAGATAACGTTATGAAAAATACCCTATATACTAGAAATAACGGTAAAATTTGATATTAATAACGGTAAATGTTATATTATAACGATATTTCTTCGTTATGTTACTAGATAACGTTAAAAAAAATTACCGTTATCTGGCTACCATTATGAAAATAACGGTACGTAACGACGTTTGCGGCAAACGCTTGCGACGCGTTCACACGTTGGCGCGCGCTTAGTAGCTGCTGTGATCGTGACGTACGTGGACGTACGCATGTCCTTTAACCTGATGCAGATATTTATAACAGTATAGTTCAAACGGCGAATCGAGGCACAGGAGTTCACATGGACGCGGTTAATGAGGCTCAAAGTATCTCCATACTAAAGTTAAGCAAAATCGGTTTAGGCATTAAGAGGTAACAAACAAACAGACACATTTTAATATTTACAATATTATAGTATGGATATCAATTAATCAGTACTTCATTATTTTGATTATACTTTAGTTCAGGTTCGCTTACCAAGATAATTTTACATGATAGACTGTAATACACTGATATAAAACTGGATACTTTTTCTGATTACTCAGAATTTGACACACGAATTAGACTCGGGGGTCAAGTTACGCTGGCCGCGTTTCTGGGTCACCGAAACTTTCATATTTTTTATACATCCCTCAGGGCCCGGGAAAATTGCGTTTTTTCAGCGAAACGGAATAACTGCTCTGATTTTATTAAGCTCTAGTTAGGAATGGAATTTGATATCAGCTGTTGGCTGTTTCAGCGTTATTTAGGTCCAATATCGCTTGTAGCTTTCCGAGACTGCGGAACGACTTTTTTTCTTAATCGCATTTCAAGATGAGCCAAGACTTAAAAGTGCATGTAAAATTAAAAAAACGGTAAGGTCTTAAAAGTTCTAAACTTGCAGCACTAAAACTTGCGGACATTAAAACTAGCTGTTTTTAAATGTTTTAAAATATTATGTTGTTTGATGTGTCATCTGTGCATAGTCACGACTCACGACTCACGGCCCTTAGATATGTAACATGTATACAGGGGAATCACACACAACCTTAAGGTCAGATCGGCCTGTGAACAGTCCGATCAAACGATAGGCACCGCTATAACCATAATAATTACTTACTAAAAAGTTTAAATAAACCATATAAATAAATAAATAATTCTCACTTGTCACGTCGTATAAAATGTAATTAAATCGAGGGAAAGGCGTCTAACTTCACGCACGTAATCACCAGTGTAACATGACCTCTTAATACTTATAGAGTTGTCGATTAACTGAATTTTTATTTATTTTGTCCTCAAATTTATTTTTAACAATAGTATTTAGTAATTTATTGAAAAACACTTTCGGTTTTTAGTAGTCAATAAGTACCCGTAAAATCTTCCGTGCCTTTATGGTTTTTATGGCGTGAGAGATCCATGCTTCAGCACGAATGAGCCGGCTCAACCGGAGAAATACCACGTCCTCACAGAAAACCGGCGTAAAACAGCGCTTGCGCTGATGTGTTTCGCCAAATGAGTGAGTTTACCGGAGGCCCAACCCCCTACCCTATTCCCTTTCTTACCCTCCCCTATTACCCTATTCCCTCTTAAAAGGCCCGCAACGCATCTGCAGCTCTTCTGATGCTGCGAGTGTCCATGGGCGACGGAAGTTGCTTTCCATCAGATGACCCGTTTGTCCCCTTATTTTATAATAAAAAAAATATTTAAAAAAACACTAGTTTTCTGTTCTTCCAAACAGAAATCCAACAAGATTTTCGGCTATTGCATAGCTTTAATGGCGGGCTATGAGTGCGGCGACCGAATCAAGAAATTGCGTAACGAAAAATACCTAACATTCGTCTAACGTCGTTTCAGTTCGGCAGACTTTAAACAAGGCACGGTTTTGCGTGTGTGCGACTAGACGTATGCGAATTATAATTGCATAATTTGATAAAAAATGCAATGCTCTTGCTTTACCGCAGCAATTTCCGAGTGCCACACATTTTTTTTTGGCAACCTTAAGAAGAAGGGTCCTGGAATACAAACGACGCCACTTAAAAGTTTGATGCGTTCCAAATATTCCATCAACGCGTTTAACATTTTAAGCAGATGTTCGAGTTTGTTTTAATTGATTATTTAAATTGCTTCTCGGCCGTACCGGAGAATCTTGATGGAAGTTTTGAGGAAGGTGAGAAAGAGACAACGAGGTCTGTTCACATAAGCGTTCAGATTATTAATATTATCAAAAAAAAACCGGCCAAGTGCGTGTCGGGCCACGCGCAATGTAGGGTTCCGTAGCACCGCTAGTTTTTTAAAGTTTCTGTATGGTCAATGAATGTACATTTATAACATGTTTTACACTACTAACAACATCATCTCTAAGGAATTTGAACGAAAAGTTCCTTTATACTTCGCCGAATACATTTTTTTTAGTTGATCGACTATTACTCAATAACTTATGAAGTCAACTTAGCCGTGATAGTTTTCCTTTTAAATTCAGCATATTTCCTACTCCCGTGAATTTTTTCACATTTCCAGAAGAAACCGTTTAGCTGGTAGAAGGGGGAGACACTGGACTCTAACGATTTTTTCCACTTTAAAACTTAATATTTCACAAATAGATCCCTAAACCGGAAAATGATCTATGAATACTCATAATATTTTTAAAAACCCCACACGATGGGGTGGGCGCAAAAAAAAATTTCAACCCCGCTTGATGTGTAGGGGAGGTCCTATAGTCTCTGAGCAAAACTGTGGACGGACAGACAGACAGACGGACGGACAGACCGAAACTATAAGGGTTCCTTGTTGACTACGGAACCCTAAAAAGGTTTATGTGTTAACTAGATGCCGCAATTCCAATGCGCCAAAATCGCATAGTAACCGTACATTTTTGTGGTATTGTATTATCTATGTTCTTACGGTCTGGGAATCAAAGTATTAATTCCATGCCCACCAAAGTGTATCAGCAACTTTACACTTACGTATACCTGAACCTATTCAAACCATTGAGTCGAAATAACCATAAAAGTGCAAGAAATTTTCACTTCGATAGCATAAACTGGCTCCTAGAATTTTCCTGCGGGACCCCAAAACAAAGTAGAAATAAATCTAGAGTGCGAACAAAGCTGTCCTTTTATTTACTCCGAAAGTTCTGAAAAATGCTTTCGGCGGTACTTTGTGAAGCAGGCTTTGCAACTGTTTGTGGAAGTATCGACATTCGAAACTGATAGTCTTTAAGTTGACACCACAGTATAAACAATAAACAGTAGAGTAACATATCTGCGTTCTTAAAATCAAAGCGTAATAATAATAACTCCCTCACCGGTTTCGGTAACGATGGCCGGTATCATTGAAATTGAAATTGAAATCGTTTATTTGCTGAAATAAGGTACAATATGTTGTTAGTAATGTGATCAAGCTCTCTTATTTTGCCTTTTGGTGGCGTGCAAATTTTATACAGTTTTTCGAATTATAATAATTTATCTTCCTAAACTAACACAAGTTACAATTTATCCTTTTATTCTTAATATATTTTTAAGTGTCCTATTTTTAACACTTAAATAATTATTATAAAAAAAAAAGAAAACCAGGAAAGTTACGCAGGAGTCATTTTATAATGCCCAAGTGTGTCATAAGTCATAACCCAGTGGGACGCACGACCGGCATGACTGGCGTGAGATCAGGCTCAGGACCGACTTTTTACATGCCCATCCGACGCATGGATCGTCTCACTTGTCAGACAATAAGGTAATCAGCCTGCATTGTCATAACCAAACTTGGAACCTGTTATAGTACGTTTCCAACGCGAGAATCGAATCAACGACCTCCGAGTCAAGAGCCGTACGTGCCACTTGACCATGGGGCATGGAGGCGTTGTAGTTTCAAGTTTTTTTTTGTAACGTACTGTTCTACACGTGTGGACGCAGGATATGATTCTGCATTATTAATTTTTAGGGCTCACAGCTCAATATAATATCCCTACAAAATTTCAGTGAAATTGGTTCAGCGGTTTGGGCGCGAAGAGATAACAGACAGGCAGACACAAATAAATATAATATAAAGTTTAGATGGATTTTATTATACCTTCATTGAACGAAACTAATCAGAAAGATAATAAACAGCAAAAATAGAACAATTTCCTTTATAGCTTTTGTTCCTAGGTCTTACAGTAAAGTCTAGGCTGTAATCGGATTAATGGTGATTGCTGGCCATCTCAGGTCTCAGTTCTCAGACAAACACTAACAGGCGACTGATATTTACAAGCTCTACCGCATCACTTCCAAGAAATAATATTGGACACACTTTTGGGATATTGATTTCATTGAGTGGATTCTTGGAAATATAATTTTTGTATTTTGATTTTAGTAACGGAGTTTAATAAGTAAAAGTTATATAACGCGGCAGGTTCGATTTTAGGTCATTTTACCCAGTTTTTAAGATTTTTGGACGTGAGTTTATGTATTCAACAATGAACAAAGGAAATATTGAAAAACGTCTAACACAACAAAACAGGAAAAGCCGGAAAATCAAGAGTATACTTAAGTCGTGAACTTCTGCATCAAATGCATATTATAGTAATAGGGAATAATACGCAAAGGTCAGAGCAGAGAGCGCTACTAACATGGGCGCCGGCAGGGGGGTGCCAGGTGGAGCACTTGCACCCCCTTGGGAATCTCGGAATCAACAGGAATGATTGAAATAAAAAGCCGTCTATATCATTTTACATGAAACAGTCACAATAATAACTCCCACACCGGTTTCGGTGACGGTGGCCGGTTTCATTGAAACCAGACTAGTTACGCAGGAGTAATTTTGTTGTGCCCAAGTTCTATTCTAAGAGCACTGATCTCTATTCCTTTATACTGATCTCTACTCTCATAATCCAGTGGGACGGAAGACCGACACGACTGGCGAGAGATCAGGCGCAGGACCGACTTTTTACATGCCATCCGACGCATGGATCATCTTACTTGTCAGATAATTAGGTGATCAGCCTGCATTCTCGTAACCAAACTTGGAAATAACATGTTTCCAACGCAGGAATCGAACCAACCTCCGAGTCAAGAGCCGCGCTCTAAACCACTGGACCACGGAGGTGTTACAAGTACAACCTCGAATTCTACCAATAAATTAAACTCTACTTTCCAACATCTACACTATAGGGTATACAGAAGTTTTTGTTTCCTTTCGCGGAAGTGTGTGGAATCAACAAGCATTATTCTTGGCAGAAACAGTTGGTAATTGAAAACAGCTGCGAATGGACAGACGAAGTTTGACCGGTCTATTTTTGTTCCTCTCCGTTGTTGTAAGTTTCATGTTTTTAATTCCTGCGGTATCTTTAAAGTTGGGAGCGATAAACTTTTTTTAACGAATGTTCGGGATGTTGCAAGTGTTTTCAACTGTGAAAATGTTTTTAATCCATACAATTATATTATAACATGCTATTGTGTCTGTCTATCTGTTAAAACTATGCTTTAACTATAAAGCATGACTGGTTCAATACTCGAGGACGTGATATTAGGCTATTAATAGTAGTTGAAAAAAAAGTAAAAAAAAATCAATTGATCACTGAGTAAATGTAGCTTAAAGTTAAATAATTACTTACCCAACGCACGGTCACCGCGCGCGGGAGTAGTAGCGCGGGGCGCGGGGCGCACGTCGCCGCGCCGGCCGCATAGTAATTTACTAAGTGTCCATGATTCATTTATTTAAAGGCAAATTTGGTCATTTTGGTGAATCTCTAAGCTTCAAGATTTCTAGCAGTTGCAAGAAAGCTTAAAAGCAAGTCATTTAACTATATTTTATATATTGCAAGTTTCTTGCGCTGCGCCACGCGCCATTCTTCAAAAAATATATATTTTTAATTCTTGCAGGGATCCTGGCAAGGGATGGAGGAGAGAAGAGAGAGGCGCCGAGATCCACAATACAATGCCAAGCGGCACATGCTGCCGCGAGATACCAGCAGATCAGCACTGGGCAGAGAGATGAGGAAGAAGGTACTATGTGTTTGGTCGAAGTTGTTATAGCTTCTCACTGTTTATGATTGTCTGATATTTTTTAGTTTATTTAAATAATAAAAATTAAGTAACTAAAGCCAAGCTTTGTGAGGGCTCGCGTTGTCAAACCTTGGCTGACAATCTACATATAAATAAAAAATAGAAATACTATGTTAAAGCACAAATCAATAGGCGTGATAGTTTTTCCGTAAAGTGTACCACAAAATGTAAAGGTTGTGGTATATACTAGGGCTCGCTTCGCTCGCCCTGATAAATAATTAGTGAGGGAACATTTGAAAGCATGGAAAGCAACAAAGAGAATGTTTAATTTATTTGTTTTTTAAATTATCATTACCATTTGTTTACTTATTTTACTTATTTTGTTTTTTAAATTATCATTACTATCCTCGTTAAGTAAACGTAGTAATGCCATGAGCATAATTAAGACATTTCATTCATCAAAATGTCCGGTCCTTTTAGTTATACATATATATACATATATATACATATATATATTTTTATTCCCGAAAAGTATACGGTTCCCAGGCGAATTTTAGCGCAACTGAGTTGCGGGCGTCATCCGGTTTTAATATGAAATCTTTTTCAGCCACCAGGCTATCTGACACCACTACAAGAGGAGGAGATTGCTGATGATGAAATAGTTTCAGTATCAGTCGGTCCACTACCACAACCGATAACATTATCCGGTCATCGACCGCGGTTGAACATTGACAAGTTTCTCAAACCCAAAGTAGAAAACAATAAAGAAAATACTTCAAATGCAAAAGCAGTAAGATTTGTGAAAGATGTAATTGTAGAAGTAGCTAAGGATCTACTAACGCATGAAGTGAGTGAAGATTTCATATTCGGACAATACATTGGTAAAGCGATGAAGAAAGTCAGAGAAGAATACAAAACAAAGATGCAACTAGAGATACTAGATCTGATAAAACATTATCAACATAGGAATGATAGTAGAAAACCGGAAGAAATAACAACAGTGAAACCGAAAAGAAAATCGAATGACACTGATGAGGTTTGGACGGATTTTACGAATTTGGAGAACATAGTTGGTTGAATTAAAGAGAAAATTAATGTAATTTGTAAGCGGCAGAATTGTGAATTATGTTATTTCAATAATATGTTAGCGGATGTCAATGGACTAGCTACATTTAGTAATAATTATATTTTAAATAGTAATAAGTAAGGTACTTGATTTTGACATATAGATTATCTACTTCCGTTATAACTTCCTCTTTTCATGTTTCAGTAAATAATTATCTCAGTACATTAATTAATATTTAGAATTATGTACTTAACTTAGTTTCTGGCCATTCTTAATTTTGAATGTATTTTATATGATACCATATTTGAATTGTCAACGGAAGTTCGTTTTCCTTTGTGTTCAAATGGTATAAAAGCCAGCCATTGATTGATTCATTCTGTAATTTACTTTGAAACGTGTAAGGTGAAACTGCTCGAATAAATACTACTCAATATATAACTCAAGACTTTTCCTACGCTCTAATAAATATTAATTATTATTTATTTGATTTCAATTATGTAATTCGTTTTGAGAAAATAAACAGTAGAGACTAAAGATTAACCCCTTCATAAGAATATATCATCATAATCAATTACTACCCCAAACATGGTTAAAATAAGATTTTACCTTATTTAGAATTTCTTCAATCAATTTTCTTCTTCAATAAGTAATAACAATTCAGTTTGATCGTTAACGATTCATCTCAAAGAGCACAGAGTTTCAATTATTTGTATAATAAAATAAATCCTGGTGGCAAACGCGTCAAAGTTACAAAATATTAATCAAAGAACGTTGCAAGTTTTTCGTTTGAACCGGCCATAACTTGATAACTTCCAAACAAACCTTTAAAAGATTGATTAAGATACATAAATAAGAAATAAAGGTTCCGCAGAATAAGCCGCAAGGGCTTGAATATTTAATATCGAACCCCAGAGCATTTCAAAGCTTGATAAATACGGAATTTAGATTCTTACCAACGTTGATAGATAGAGAATTGAAAGTAAAAACTGAACCCTTTTTGTCTTCCTTTTGCATCAGATAGAATCGTTGAAATGGGAAACAAAAAGAACTTGAATAAATATACACTACAACCTGAATAGTACAACTGCTATAGAACTGCTAGTTGTTTCATTTCATTGAATATATTTTAAAACTAGTTGACCCGGCAAACGTTGTTTTGCCATTTAAAGTATTTCTACTTCATCAGTAATTGATACAAAATCTTACCCCCCCCCTTTTTTGTCCCCTAAGAGGGGTGGGGGGGAAAACTGATGTTAAGTTGGAAAATACAGTCAATAATAACAATAATAAGACGTAAGTACATTAAAGAAAAAATTTGATACAAAATCCGACGCCCTTTTGGGTCCCCTTAGAGGGGTGGGGGGGAAAGATTATACACCAGATGTTGAGTTGGAAGAAGGCAAATATATTTGCGAAAACTGTATGCAAATCAGATCAGTAGTTTTCGTGTTAAAGCAAAAGTTTGATACAAAATCTAACCCTCTCTTTCGTCCCCTTAGAGGGGTGGGGGGGAAAATTTTTATACACCAGATGTTAAATTGGAAGAAGACAAATATATTTGCGAAAACCGCATTCAGATCGGATCAGTAGTTTTCGTGTGATAGTGGAACAAACAACCAGACAGACAGACAAAAAACTAACCACAGTTTTAGCTTCCTATAGCGATGTAGTGACACCCCCTGCTTATTATTTTTTGAATATCTTTAATGTACAGAATTCACATTTCTACAGATTTATTATATGTATAGATTAGCTTTATATTAAAACTAGAGTAAATTCCTTATTTAAAATATTATCGTCCCCGTAGAGCAAAAATTCATCAGATAGCTTTTTCATCATTTTGAGATACGAGCGTTTAAAGTTTTAAAATTTTCAAAAAATTCCTGCAGATTTCTGTTAAAAGCTATCAACTTTTACTTTTTGCTATTGCTTAGGTGGTATACCACAGTTACTTAAACATCATTTTTTAATGAATTTAAATATATTTTTGACATGCGCTGGCCAAAACCGAAACCAGTACATTACAGCGTATTTAGTGCACCTTATTCAAAGGGTTGACATTCACCTAAATATTTGAACAAAAATATCTCGAAAGCGGTCACACTCATATGGAAGTGGACTCGATGCACAGCTCAATCGAGAAGGAGCAAAGAAATTCGGCAGTATATTCCATGATTGACTGGAAATCAATTATGTCTCGTGCACGCAACACATTAATAAAGTTTATTAATTTTATTGTAACTTTTATAATCCTATTTTAAGAACCCTTAAACTTTTCGCTTAAGCCAGTATAGTTGGTAGAAGAGCTATAATTGTAGCTAAATCGCTAATTTATTGTAATTGAAGCTACAAACAAGCTGTAATATGGGATTATATACTCTATCTTATCTCTACTGGCTCTATGCTGCGGTTTCACTCCGTAACACACAAAGAGCTAACAACATAGATTTTAGTGTTTTAAATGCTATCAGCTATAGCACTATTTAAATTTAAGAAGACCACAGATTAAGCGTCATTTCAAAAATTATGAATAATATGCAAATTGCAATATATTATGTACCACTTCGCATGTATTCAAAACTTTTTATGTTGAACTTACGTAGGCTCTACTGGTAATTTGTTGTTGAGCGAGATTCATTTGAACATCTTAGGTATTCTATTCTATGCTCGGGGCGTCGGCATGGGGCTGCGGTCGCCCATGACATCGAGTCCCGGGTAGGCCACGATGCACTAGGTGTTCCAGCGCATCGTCGCGGAGTAATGTGGAATTGTGCATCCACGAGCTGAGCCTGAAGAGGCAGAGGTGGAGGGGCTGCAGTCGTGCATCGCACGTTTCCCGTGGCCCCACCTTCAGGAGCAAGAACACCGTTGGGGGTTTTAGTGGATAGTCCCGGGTGCGTCTTTCGTCCGCCCCGGGGATGCGTAAATGCATTTCCCCAACGCAAAAAAAGAGTATTCTACTCTATAATACATATTTTACATGGTAGGAATAGCAAGTTACTTGAGAGTTATTGTAATACATTTTCTTACTAGCAATCTCCTATTCCATTTACAACTCATAATCTCAGTTTCATAATCCTTGAGAGGCTTAAACGCAATCAAACCTAACATCGTCGAAACTGTCGAAAGCCTCGGAAGGCATTAAATACCTAAACCAAAGCGCAATTTGCGTCTACATTCAAAAGCCTATAATAATTCGTCACCTACGACAGTACACTCAATAGTCTCAAAATAATAGCTTCAATAACCAAATTAAAATAAATAGACACGGTAAAATACTCTCAATTACCTTCTGCATAAAGTTCAATGTAAACGCAGATGGGTATTGCCAACATAATGACGTGACCAGCGAGAGATGATCTCCGTGGATTGTAGGAGTTATTCACTGGAGTACGGCGAATCGAGACGAGGGGAGTTCTAGTTTAAATGGCCGTGAACACATCACACGTCAGCGAAATCGCAATGTCGGATACAATGATACATGATTACTAGATTTGGCACGTTGTTCCGGTTTGGAGCGGATTCAGGGAACGCCTTACGCCCTGGGGCTATGTGTGGCTATGTACACTGTACAGGTATGTATGCTTTAAGGTAACGTCAATGTTAATTTACTCGATATTATTGTACTTGACGCCTCCGTGGTCTAGTGGTACAGAGCGCGGCTCTTGACTCGGAGGTCGTGGGTTCGATTCCCGCGTTGGAAACATGTTATGTCCAAGTTTGGTTAGGACAATGCAGGCTTATCACCTGATTGTCTGACAAGTAAGATGATCCATGCGTCGGATGGGCATGTAAAAATTCGGTCCTGCGCCTGATCTCTCGCCGGTCGTGTCGGTCTGCCGTCCCACTGGGTTATGAGAGTAAAGGAATAGAGAGTGCTCTTGTGTACTGCGCACACACTTGGGCACTATAAAATTACTCCTGCGTAGCTGGCCTGGTTTCAATGAAACCGGCCACCGTCACCGAAACCGGTGTGGGAGCTATTATTATTATTGTACTCACTCGAGAACAGTCATTTGATTACGTACTATCTTAAATACATAATATAAGTAAATACAATTAACAATCTAATATACTTATTTTTATAATTAATGCGAAATCGTGTCTGTCTCCTACTTGTTTACGTCCAAACCACTGAATCGATTTCGATGAAATTTGATATGGGGGTCAAGGCACGCAACAGTATACAGTATAACAGTATTCTACGGTCAGACGCCACCTCCAACGTAAGAACTCAAATTTACACAGGCCATGGTGGTATCAAGAGCTATCTGCATAGATTTAAAATAACTGATAACCCTTTTTGCCCCTGTGACGACGAAACCCCACAAACAATTACCCACATACTTACTGAATGTCAAAGATTTAGTCAGAAACGCTTTGACTGTGAGCAAAGACTTGGTATGTAAATAAGAGAAGGAACTATTAGAACAATCCTAGACAACGATAAAAACAGAAGACGATTCATGGAATACGCTGAAGAAGTATAATATAGAGTTATAGCTAAAGAGGATGTAATGAAGGGAAAAAAAACTAATAAACTAGGAGACAAATTTGGAAGTAAAAGAAAAAATATTTGAAATATGAAAACAATGTTGCTGCAATTAAATAGCAGCAGGAAATTATGTTAAAAAAAAGATATGGGGATACTTTGTATCCCGGAAAATGTACGGTTTCTGGGCGATAAGCGAATTTCGGTGCAAATGTTTTCCAGGTGTCGTCTAGTTGTCTAGTTGTCTAAAATTTCCGAATAAAAATTTCCAAGGTAAACCCAAAAAAAGTGAGTTGACAAGTTGGGAGTTTATTTTTGAAGCTGGTTGTTATAAGTTTTATGTAATTACTAGCGCTTTTAATAATAATTAGCTAGCGTTAAACACGGTAACTCAGTAACAACTATCTCAAATAAATAATAAATCCCTGAAAAAAATTCTTCATTTTATTAAAGTCAAGTAAATGTAAATGTCCCTGTGTGTGTCAATAAAACAATCTCTTCCGTAAATGTTACAAGTTACAACCTCTTTCTATCCTTTCCAGCGTCCTACCTCATCGTCCAACTAGGAACAAAGTGCATCTGTAGTGCTACAATTGCCATCAATATTGGCTGCACCCCTTCCACGCCACCTTGCAAAATGGCGGTGACAGGGGTCGTAATTGACAGCCTTTCTTCTTTTGCTCGATATCATTCAATCAATATTATGTGTTTTAACCAACTTTATAAAACAGGTGGTTCTACTTTCGTATTATACACAGGCTGTAACATAATAAAGTGAAAATACTTCCAGCGATGCTACTTTTACAATTCTATACAAGGTACACATACACACCGAGCCAGTCCACACGGCGCGATGCGTCAGCGTTGCGTCGACGCAGCGCTGCCATTTGACGCATAGTCAGCCAAACGGGCGCTGCGTCATCGCAGCGTTATCACGAAGCAGCCCCCTCTCGCTTCGCCTCGAGGGCTGCTGTCCGTCATGTGTGCGTTGCGACGACGCAGCGCGCTGTGTGAACACATTGGTAATATTTGTATACAGGGTGTTACAAAAATAAGTGATAATACTTTAGGGTGTGTACGTGTTCTTTGTAGAGAGTTCACTGTGAAAGTAGCAGCGCTAAAAGACAAAAAAAATTTTTCACTTTTGTATGGGGAAACTCGTGACACTCAAACGCTACGCAACGCACCGTGCGGACTGGCTGTAAGGGTTGATTCAGACCGCAACGCGACTCGTGCATTTCTAAAATTTGGATTTGACAGATTTGCAAGACGCCTCACGCAATTGTAATCTGTCAAATCCATAAAAACTTATGCCGCGCCGCGCCTCTCCTCGTCGCGTTGCGGTCTGAATCAACCCATAAAATAATTATCACTTTGTTTTGTTACGCCCTGCGTACTTTTATTTTATAATTACAAGCACTCTGTATATTATTATAACGTCACTTTGGCTCATGTTGGATGAGTACAGTCATTACGAACGTTTATAGAAAACATTCGTCTATGATTGCCCAGGATTGCCGTAGATTGTGCATTCTAGACATCTTCACATCATGGTTATCACAATTACAAAATATGAACCGCCAAACTTGATTCCAGCTGTTGGTCTGTATCAAAAATGTTTTTGACTTGCAGATGTGCTAAGTTTCTTTGCTTCTGAACTATATATATAATTTTTGATGAGCCTCGAACCATAGATATGTCCAAAATATAAATATCCTTAAAAGTACCTACAAACGACTCATGAAAGTAACGTTTTAAAGTGAAATCGCTTGTATCCGAGTATATTGCTGCTCGACAAACAGCAACCGGTCTACAAAGAACCGATATTGCAGCCTCACGACTTTATTGAGTCCCTTACTTTAAACTATTCTTATAGCATGGATGCAATGAGTCAACGCGTTTCCTTTATTACACGCTTTTAAATATTAGCTTTACTTGTAAGTCTTGTAACAGTTGTATGTATGTAAAAAAATCTTGGAATCTTAATTTAACCCACTTCCCGATCTTCGATTAGGATGAAATTTTACACACGCTCCGAGTTCTGATGACAATTATACATGACTAGCTAAGAAGTGACACTACAAATCCAATATGGCGACCTACCCAAGATAGGCTATTTGAAATGCACCCTCATGAAATGGGTATCAAATGAAAGGGTTTGCTGTCAGGAATACGAAAAAAGTCACGTGACTTAAATCCAACATGGCGGACAGCCAAGATGGCGGATTGTTAAAGTGCGTGCTAAAAGCGTATTTTTTTGTTTTTTAAATTATTAATATGTATAGAATCCCCGGTCAAATTATATGGAATTAACATGGCATGAGTTGAATGTCGACTTTATATAATTATTATAATCGAACACTTAAAATATATCAATTCCTTACATTTTTGATCGTCGATTCCATAAAGAAGCGATAAAACAACGTGTTAGCTAGGGACTTTTTTTTTGGTGGTCTATAATAAAAATCACTTCTTAAAAGAGTTCCACCACCAAAAAAGTTTGGAAAATACTGCTCGTCATAATTTTCCTAAAAGGGTTTCTTCGCCAAAAAAGTTTGGGAACTACTGCTTTATTTGAATTTAAATTAAGGGCGAATTTCGACCACAGACTAATCTCTTGTAATAATAATAACACAGAACAAGACTCTACTGAAGGGTATAAGACGTAATCGCGGAGTATAATGGTGGCCATACACGATCCTTCCAATCGTCCAATCGGCATGACGCTACCGATTGGATCAGTTAGAACTGACCGTGTGTGCGTGGCGTGGCATTACTCATGCCAATCCACTCCCACACACGGTCAGTTCTAATACTGATCCAATCGGTAGTGTCATGCCGATTGGACGATAGGAAGTATCGTGTATGGCCAGCATAAGACATTGTTATTGTTACATCGTGATCTTCAGGACACGTTTCTTGGGACACTTCAGTCTTAGTGTTATCCTATTACAAATTACGTCGATATCGATAAAATATACATATTTTTGTAAAAACATATTGCTTATAACATGCCTGCCTATTTGTTAAGTATCCTCATATTACTGTTGAATGGTAGATGCATATATAATATAGTGGTTACATTTGACAGTAAGCTTAATAATTTAAATTTTATTTGAACTGAACATAATATTATCATAAATATTAAAAAGACCGACAATGATAATAAAAGATGTACCGACAATGATAATAAAATATAATGTTGGGACTCAGGATCACGTGTCAGCTTTCGAAGAAAAAAAGATCCGAATCGGTCCATCCACTTGGAGCTATAAATTATAATGCAACGGACTTACACGGACAGATTATACCACAAAAATAAATCACTGACAAGTCAACGACTTTTATACGATTATGGGCGTGTTCCACTTGGCGTTGAAAACGATCAAAACGCTAAAAATAATAGGCATTTTCAGCGTTTTGATCGTTTTTAACGCTAGATGGAACGCGGGGTATGATGTAGATATTTTTGACTTGAGTCTTGACAATTATTACAGAAAAGGCCTCCAACTCCTTCAACATGGACACAATAACACACTACCTTAGGTGTCTATGTCATAATATGATTTTTAATTATATTATGTCATATTGCAATAACAATTATTATTTTTTCTAAGAGTCCTCATCGGGGATGAAATAATTGTATCGAAATAAAAGTATCGATTGTATAAAGTAACATCACTACGATATAAGGAGGGTCTCAGACAGGTAAAGCGCTTACGCCGCGGCGTGGCTTGTTTATTGTAACCGTCGGAAAACCGTTCATTAACAAAACAACTATACTTAATAGTATCATCATCATCGTTATCATACCTAATAGCATCGTCAAGACTTCCACTTCAGTTGACGAGTCGATTAATTTATTAATCAAAAGTTTTGTACTTATTGCCTCTACCACGAGAGCACTTTCTTGGAGTTGAGTACCTATGGATTGATCCAGAGAACTATTTTTATATGAGTGATGTGTTATATTTTCTACTAGATAAATCCCGCAACTCTGTTGCGCCAAAACTCATTCATCGCGTGGAACTGTACATTTTTCCGGGACTAAAAGTATCCTATGTCCTTTCCTGGGTCTAAAAGTATCTCCATGCCTTTCAGAAAAATCGGTTCAGCGGTTGGGTCTGAAGAGATAACAAACAGATAGACAGACGGACACACTTTCGCATTTATAATATTAAGTATAGATTAGTATTAGTATGGATGAGTGATGTGATATACTTTCTATGTCTATTTCTGCGAAGAATAGGCTTAGTTAATACGTATGTTTATCGCCATGCTAAGTCACCGCGATAATAAATATTTAAATGCCATTGATATTGGGCATGAGAGTTGGGTTTTAGTGGCATTTTTATTCCTCTTTGTAATTTTATTGTGTGGTTTAAAATTAGTAACCGTATCACGAAATGTTGTATTGTACATTGTACAATGTACAGTCCAAAGGCAAAGTGATAAATGAATATAATATTATTGTGAGATTCACCTCGCATCTTATCTCATATATTATAAGATTTATCTGAAGAAATATATTACATATTTATAAAAAAGTACTAATACTCAAAATGTTGCGAAAATCAACTATTATCTATTCTGTGCTTCTGTTGAATGTGACCAAGCATTGCGACGGTGTCAAGTGTCAACTCCATACATCTCAATGGGCACCAGCAGTCATTGACCTCTCTAGTCTAGGAGCTATGTGAAAAATGCTCGCACTGCATTCTGTTTTCACCTTAATTAAAAGAAAAGAAAAATAAACAAAAAAAAAAGAACTCATATAAAGACATAGACTAGACAAAATATTTAAACTTTAAAAAATATTTTTTATTATTTAAATATTTTGTAGTAAATTTACTATTTATTTATATATTTTTTAGTGTTTTTGTCTATTTTTTGGTGTTTAAATATTTAGTAGTAAATTTACTAAAAAATATTTAAACACAAAAATTTTTTTTAGTATTTAAATACTTTGTAAAAAAAATTTGTTCAGGACCCTAGGTAATTACTATCTTAAGTTGAAAAATAACTCAAACATGTTAAATATTTTCGCATGAGAAAATGATTTTGGTATTAAGAATGTATGAAAATTTCGAGGGTAACCCGGGCCCTTAACCGTAAAACTTAAAAGGTAAATTGCGATTTGCGGCTTATGCTTTATGACGTATTAAAAAAAACTACTTAGCTTTATCCAAACGCCTGATGGCAACCCTACTTGAAAAGGTACTCAAACCAATTTAAATTGTCAGTTTTATTTTACAAATAGAATAAAATTCAAATCATTGAACAGTGAACACAAGAGAATTTAGTGCGGATGACGTAGTAAGTTGTTTTTCTTCAACAACTTAAAATAATACATAAACTTTTACTACTAATAAAACTACTAATAAATCATAATGGTAGATTTTTTAGTACATATTAAAATATTGACTGAGCTTTAAGTTTCAAAATTAAGTTGAATGTTTATGAAAATAAGATGCAAATTTTTTATTTCTTTCCCATCGAAAAAATTATAAAATATGGTGTTTTCTCTTACACAAGTCCTTCAAAATATGATGTTGTATCTATGTTTAAAAATAAAATGGTTTGTGGCCTATTAACAAGTATAAAAATCAATTTCGCGTTACTCGATCGTCAATTTTTCTTAAAATCGGGGCTGAAAAGGAACTAAATTTTGAAATGTGGTTTGCAATAGACCTTTTAATTGTAAATATGTAAACTCTAAAAACTTTAATTACTTTTTGTAGCTTTTACGGGATGTTGAAAGCAAAAATATAAATTTCTTCAAAACCCGTGGATGAAAATGACACAAAACTTTAACAGTAGCAGTTATCAACAAACTAAAACATATTATACCGGTTTTACAAACTCTAATATTTTTTCGACGCAATTAGGCGACGTTTCTAATATTTGCTAATTACTGGGAAACCCGTGGATGAATCTGACACAAAACGTGTCTGCACATCAGTTACTACCCTAGCAATATCACAAAAGCTAAATTTTAAACTTTAATATTTTTTTCGGCCTATAGCGACCAAAAATCAAAATCCCGAAATATCTCTGGAAGCTGTCGACCAAAATGACACAAAATCATTTTTTAGGTTTACCTAGTGGTCCCAAAACTATACGCAAAAAATTAGAAACTTTAGAATTTTTGAAACCAAAAAACCTAGTCCTATCGGTCTATATTATAGATTCACCGGAAAACCTCTAAGTAACTCTAAGTATAATAATCTTCAATTATTTATGAGTTCGAAGTGATCCATAGTACTCAGTATCTCATACTCGTACTCACATACTCGTATGCAAAATACGATATCACCCAGACTACAAACATTTGTCAGTAATTCATTGGTAATCGCGGTTTGTAGAGAAAACGGGTAACTTAAGAATGCTCCAACTTTTTAATTAGCAGGTCGGATGTCTGTCAGTACGAATATCGACGTTAATAACATTAAAATAAGATTCATATTAGCGCGCCTTGTACAGCGGCGGTTACGACGCTCGCCGCGTTTTTGATATGGCGAAAATGTATGAAAAAATTTGAGAAAATTTCTTATTTTTCTTATAGCTGGAAAAGTTGTTTATTTTTATATAAAATTTTTAGCGGACTTTATAAAGGACTAAATAAGCAACAATTTTTTTGTATATTTATTTCCCTCAGTTCAATGTATTCAGATATTAAGGTACCTAATCAGACCCCATTTTTTCATATTTTGCGATTATTGTGATGGTTAAAACGTATTTTATGTGAAAATTTTGTATGCGGCTATAGAATTTTTATGGTACAGTCATGGAGATGAATATATTATCTTTCATTTGAAACCAAAATATCCTCGCAGTTTGACTCCTAATTCTTTAATAGGGTACCGGAAAATCGCTGATATTTGTAATATGACGTCCTTAATGACCGCTCGACAGATTCAATTTGAGAATAGTTGAGTTGCAACAAGTGCGCAGTGAAAATGTCATAAAAATACTAACCTGGTGAAGAGTTGTCAGCGTAATTTTAGCAAAAATGTTTTTGCTTGGACTTATTGTTTTTATTGCGACTGTACTTGGGGAAATAACCTCTTCGGTTTTGCAGCACGTTGACTCATGCTATCTTTGTACATTTACCTGCTACGGGGCTTCACTGGAGCATGTTTCATAAGTATATCGATGCTAAATAAACATTGACTGATATCCACATCACCATCATTATCATCATCGTCATCAATAACAACATCAACATCATCACCATCACAATTAATTTCACCACTAAAGAAACCTCGTCGTTTGCATTTCCACCAAAATCAAAAATCTTAGTTAATGCTCAGGTCATCATCAATTTCAACGCCACCGCCATCCATACTGATAATATCAGTGAGACAGTGTGTATGTCTGTCTGTCTGTCACCTCTTCACGCCCAAACACCTTAATCAATTTTGCTAAAATTTGGTAGTCATCACCTATTAGTATGATCATCGTTATCACCATCATCTTTGTCTTTCATTAATTATGACGTAATCTTGATGAATCTCAAATTCATTAATCTTAAAACGTGTATGCTACCTGATTCGAACTGCCGACCTCCCATTGAAGGCTTTTCACTTGTCACAAAGGTTATACGACTTTCCGCATACTTTACTGCATACTATCTTACTAATAGATTTAAAATAACAATGAAAGCAATTGTTTTTCACTTATTTACTAACATCCAATAATTAGAATGAGATGAGAAAAAAATGAAAAAAGGCAGGTACCTGAAAAAACTATCTGTCCACTTATAAACCCTTTAGCAAAACTTACCCAACCATAAAACTAAATTACCATAAACAAAAATACGCTAACAAAGTAAATGAAGCGTAATTTAAAAATGTACAAGCGTAAAATAAAATTCAATCCGAGGTTCCGTACGAATTTAACATGACATATCACCAGATAACATTCCATCTGATTTCCGTGAATATCATGACGAAGAAAATCACAATATTTGTCATCAGCTGAGGTGATAAGATTGGAAAAGATAAGAAATTGTAAGCAATTATAGTAGACAAGTACGAGTGACTATTAGAGTGCCTAGGTATTTAAGATAGTAACTCACAAGACTAAAAATGCTACTTAATTTCAGTTTCTTTTTTATAATAACGATAAGCATAATATTTATTTTTCTAGGTCGCCTGCAGTAAACATCCACAAAAATTAATACGATCTCGAGTGTGAATACTTTTTGAAATAAGCATTCATTTCATTGCACTGTTGTTTTTGTACCACAAACAAGTTCTAAAGTACCCCCCAATCCAACATTAAAATAACACAATACAACGGTTTACCTCATTTTTGCGATCATTTTTTAATTTCACTAAAAACCGAGTTTTTGCACCACAATCTTTCGTTTCACTGAACCCTAGACCGTTATAATTGATAGCATTGATACTTACGTCATCTTCTCTTGACTTGACCATGTCAGTTTGTCTCACCTCGTCGTGAGCGCCGCACGTTGGTGGTCATGCTGCTTGTGGTCGCGATCACGTTGTTCGCCCACGCCCACGCGTGGGGTCGAGGTGACCTGGAGAAGTATGGGCCCTTCCAGGTGGCCTTGCACTCGAAACTGATTAAATGTGAGTAGCTGAGGAGTTGTTGCGTATTCTATGCCTGGTTTTTTGGTGGTTTTTCACAGGAGTTCCATTAAACAGCGTTAATGATTGGTTTATGTTTTGATGTTAGGTAAACAAAAGATAAACTTCGGTCAAAAAACTTTAGAATCTAGGCATAGGTGCTGTTCGGAACTATTAGCGAGACGGTTTTATAGTGTATTAAGGTTAGCAAAAGAAGAGCCATTCATAATAATTTAAACGCATATGACATAATATATTAAATTTATGAGCTATGGCCTATGAACATAGTATGACAGATTATGTCACATTTACGCTGTAAGATTTAAAAATAGAACGTAAACAAACACTGGCGGTTTCCGTATGGATATGAAAACAATGGAACATAATAATTTGTGAAGCCAAATAGTTAAAAAAATTGTATATGAATTGTAACTATATTTTCGGAAACAAAATTGTAGTGCTAAAAACATTTCCACAAAATAACTTCAACTAATAGCATATTAACTGTCCTTGTAGTTAAAGCAATTACATTTAACGTAATTTCTTCATTGTGCATTGAAATTCACATGAGAAACCTCCATGTTACAATCCATTTGTGATTCGTCACCAATTAAATAGCGTGAAAACTTTTTAAAAAATCTGGAAATTAATGTATAATATAATATATATTTGTTAGCTATGCATTACTTTCATTTTATAAAATATATTCTAGTTTTTTTTCTAATTTTTTTTCTTTTTTTTCATTTCAGGCGAGCACGACAAAGATCTAAACCTAGATGTCAGTGGAGTCGACGTCTACTTCTACGATTTTCCAAGAAACGACGTAGAATCCTTCACCATAGATGCAGCAGCCGATGGGATCCTTAAAATACCGCAACTGGACAAAACCAAAAAATTCATCATATTCGTACCAGGCTACAAGTCGAATATTAATAAGAAAACCGAGGAGCTAGTGAGAGACACTTTCCGAAACTTTCCCAATAGTTACTTGATAATATTGGACCACTCCCCATATACAAACGACAAGCAGGGCTACGTAAAGAGCTACGAAAGATCAGTAAAGTATGTCTACTACATAGGCAAGACACTAGCCGATTTCCTAGCAGACCTAGCCAGGGGAGGAATATCGCCAAAGAACATGCACTGTATCGGCCATAGCCTAGGCGCCCAAATGCTGGGCCAAACTGGACAGCTATTCTTCGAGAAAACGGGTACCAAAATTGCGAAGATAACCGGTTTGGATCCAGCTGGTCCCTGCTTCTCCAACAGCTTTACTCAGGACCAAATCAGATCGGGAGTGGCGGATTACGTTGACGTGTACCATTGCAACGCTGGAGGCTTAGGGACTACTAGCGTTCTGGCTGATACGGACTTCTTTGTGAACAAAAAGGGGCAAAGTCAGCCTAACTGCGGCACTCCCTTGATTCCTGGTATTTTCGACTCATCCAAAGCAGCCAAATGCAGCCACAGGGCGTGTATAGAGTTGTATACAGCGACTGTTAGTAACCCCAACTGGTTTCTTGCCTGGAGATGTGACGAGTATAAACAGTTTAAGAAGGGAGAGTGCTCGAGTAACGAAGTCACCATCGCGGGTTTCTGGAACCCTGGTAACGCTACAGGAGTCTTCTACTTCTCCACCGATGGATATAACTTAGATTAGAATTTATTATTTAAGAAAATTAGAAAGTAAGGACTGCTTCTATAAATTATTCCAAACAAAGCAATATTTATTGAATTATGTTTAGTATTATAAAGCAAAATATGAAATAGGTACGTAAGAGTAAGCAATGGCTTCAGTCAATGGACTAATAGGATATCATAAATCTTAAGATAAATTATCCCTAACACAATATACTCGAGCTGTAGTACTGTATAATAAAAATTGTAAATACATACATAGTGCTAGTGTGATGAAATAAATAATTAACTTGTACTACTGTTGTTATTTTTCCTGTGTATTGTTTGTTACTCTACAATCAGTATAATATTTTATGTTTTGATAATATATGGTAAAAAAAAGATATTTTCAAAAAAACATTTCGGCGTGATTATTTTACAACTAATTCTTGAAAAATTGTTAGGTTTTTTAACAACTGTCGTACTTTTTTCTCGTGGCCGAACAATGTCTTAGCGAAATTATTAATATCACTTTGTCGTATTTTTTTACATACTTAAATGCTGTGTTCCAATTCTATACCATTTGGGGCCCGTGGCGAAAAGACGGGGCCCTATCAGTAAAAAAGTCACGTTAATAATTATAAGAGAGGTACAATCAATATACTTAATATGACGGTGACCGATGTGGAAATATGCGTGGTTACACCAAAGGAAGATCTTTCGATCCAGCGAGGTGGTAACCATAAGGTACTAAATAAATTATATTCTGTGGTGGTAACTCGGTCAGACCGGAGCCCACGTGATTGATTTCAGCTGTCGTATATTATATTATTTCGATAGCGCCATGCAGGATTGTGGCGCTAATAAGCTACTTGACCTAATTTTTTTCTTCATGCTAATCGCTTCTTAATCATTAATTTTCACGAAATAAACTAATATTTTATTATTTTACACAGTAAAAACCCATAAAAATGTTGATTGAAAAATACGCCTTATAAATGGCGCCGAAAACACTGTCCGCCATAGTGTGACGTCACACTGTTTGTATTTTAGAGTCTCTTTATTTAACATTTTTTTATGTGCTAAATGTACGAGTCTTAAGGTGCCCAAAAATTATAAAAGAATTAAATAAGAAATTAGAAATCATTTGTAATGTTGAAAACTTTTGGAGAAAAGTTTTGGCCATTTCATTTCCCGTCTACAATAAATGGAGATAATAATATATAAAACTGGTGTTTTATTTGAATTACTCAAGAAAATATATTTTGCAAATCTTTCTAGGCTTATTCTTATTATTTATGTACAAATAAACTTACACATAACGAGCGCGATAAATAAAAGATATTAAATTACGAACATGATGACGTCACATCCAAATCGGAAGTACTGCAAAAGCGTTTTAGTCAGTACAAATCATATTTTCATAAAATCATATTTTCAAATCGACTTTATTTATCAATCATAAGCTTTTATTTGATGATAAGGGTGAAATACGGTTTCCTAGGCCAAGTTCTACTAGAAATATGCATTTGTTCAACGAAATTGAATATAGGTCAAGTAGCCTATTGTGGGTACCACCACAATTATTTTTTTTTTTATTAAATAAGGGGGCAAACGAGCAAACGGGTCACCTGATGGTAAGCAACTACCGTCGCCCATGGACACTCGCAACATCCGAAGAGCTGCAGGTGCGTTGCCGGCCTTTTAAGAGGGAATACGCTCTTTTCTTGAAGGTTTGCAGGTCATATAGGTCCGGAAATACTGCTGGTGACAGTTCGTTCCAGAGTTTTACAGTGCGCGGCAGAAAGTTACGCGAAAATCGCACTGTGGAAGACTGCCACTCATCAAGGTGATGAGGATGGTATGTTTTTCGCGTGGGACGATGGCGAAAAGTTGCAGGTGATATGATTCCGAACAATTCCTCAGAGCGCTCCCCGTAATACAACCGATAGAGGATGCAGAGTGAAGCTACATCTCGGCGTAATTCCAAGGGGTCCAAGCTGTTCGAAACACTATGGCAGTCAACAATTCGAGCGGCCCTTCGTTGGATACGATCCAGAGGGAGCAGTTGGTATTTTGGCGCCCCTGCCCAGAGATGAGAATAATATTCCATGTGAGGCCGAACCTGCGTCTTGTAGAGTTGTAGGCGTTGGTCCGGACTGAAGTACTGTCTCGCTCTGTTAAGAACACCAAGCTTCTTCGAGGCTAACTTGGCCTTACCCTCTAGATGATATCGGAACTGGACTTCGCTCGATATGTTGACGCCAAGTATCTCAATGCTAGGGGAGATGGTTAAAGATGTGCCCTCGAAACGAGGATATACGACAATTTTTTTTAAATATATTTCTGAGCTCGCAGCCTGTCCCTTTTATCGTGGGGCCCGTAGCATTTCCCCAGCCCTGCCACACATTGTTTGTAAACGCTAATCGCTACAATTGTATAAAGTATAAACAGTTAGTAAATAACTATTCAGCGATGGGAACTACGCCTGAATGTAATTTGCGTCAATAGTGTCTCATGAAAACCATTTAAATTCAATAGAATACTATATTATTCTATTTCATAAATAACTATTATAAGATTACATAGACGTAGCATTCTAACGTACCTATATTAAAAAAACACTTTTTGTCTGTTTGTCTGTCCATTCGTTTACTACGAAATTAAATAACACGTTACGTTGATTTAAGTAAAAGATTAAACATTGGCCTACCGCCTAGGTCGAACTAATCGTTCATCAATGTTTTTGACTCACTAAGATTTTGCTATTTTATGAAGCAGGTACCTTAAAAATCTGTTTTTATTTCTACAACATTTACCGATATAACACTAAGGGTTGAGCTACATATTATGGCAGCACGGAATCGCCTTTTTCGAGGCGATCGGCATTATGCTTTCTGTCTCGGTCTAGCAAATGGTAGTTCTAAGCGACAGAAAGAGAAATGGCGACGGAAAAAGGCGATTCCGTGCTGCCAAATGTAGTTCAACCCTTATTATGCTCGTATATCAAGTCCCAAGTGAAAACAACTTCTGAAATATGTTATGTTTTGTTACTACAGTCTACAGTCCAGTACTGCATGTTTCAGAGTTAGCTAAATTATTCATGTTCAACTTACTTTAGGTTTAAACTGGACCTAACTTTACAGATATAGAGATCTCTTTTCGTTTTATATTTTTAGTCCATTAATGGTGTAAAATCATATCAATTTTATTGAAAATAAGGACAGGTCAATGTGACTCACGTCTAAGGGTCAGTTGACAATGCATCGTGATGGGGCGATGCGATGCGACGTGGTTCAATGTATCTATGAACAATTCAAAACTGAATTTTATTTACCACTAGAATATAATATGAGCAGCTCTGTTCGCGTAAAATCAATATAATTATTTTCAAGCAATCGTATATATAAACCCGTGATAAAAAGTAAAGTATCCTTTTCCTTCTCCCGGGGAAGTTTCCCATGGCCAAGGTCTACGGAAAGTTTCATCAAATTCGACTTGCGGATCCCTTAATTAAGAAAAATTAAACATTGGTAAACTGCCAAAAAAATTCGAGTAACTTGCAGTGGTGTACTTTTTAAAATTTATTTCAAAACGATAGAAGCTAGAGACGTTAGAATAGGGCGCCGCTACGAAAAAAATGCTAAAGAAACAAACATTACATAATAATATTTAATCTCTTTGATTTAAAGATCAGTTCTATTAAAAGTTTAATAATTATTCATAACATAAAATTTCATCATTTTTTAATCAATTAATTAATATAAAAGTTAGGTGTACAGTTCAATTATTTTTATACCTACTTATTTCTATTTGTAATGTTATCAATAATTATTATGTGCACAATAAAAGTATATTTGTTTGTTTGTTTGGTTAGGTGAGGTTATTTGACCTGATAAGAACCTGCATAGATTGCACTGCGCAATAAATTAGATGATTGATTCAATTGAGTTTTATTGGAAAATGACTAACCTTATCTAACAAACTTATTTTTTCTCAATAATTAGAAAAAACAACTTTATTAGATTAAGTTTGAATTTTATTATTACGCTATAGGGGTTCATAATATTATCTACCTATGTCTAGGCAAGCAAAACCGTGTTGAATCAATAGTCATACAAGACAAGATATATAAGCATTAAATTGTCTCATTTCAATCCTAGTTTCAAGTTGAATATCTAGTTTTGAGTACAGCATTAAACCCTTTTGCTAGGTAAAAGTACCATGAGGTTTGTAGTTTATTTGTTGTTTTTGGCTGGATGTTTCGCAGAAAAGTTGTCAGAAAGTAATGGACCGTACCACGTAATGCTCACGACTTTGAGGAAGTGTAAGTTGCTATTTTATTTCAGTAGGCGCTTAAGAAAACTCGACTACAAAAAATTTTAATTTCAAATATTAAGGGCCCGGGTTACCCTCGAAATTTTCATACATTCTTAATACCAAAACCATTTTCTCATACGAAAATATTTAACATGTTTGAGTTATTTTTCAGCTCATGATAGTAATTACCTAGGGTCCTGATTAATTTTTTTTTACAAAATATTGAAATACTAAAAAAAAAAAATTTGTGTTTAAATATTTTTTAGTAAATTTACTACTAAATATTTAAACGCCAAAAAATAGACAAAAACACTAAAAAATATATAAATAAATAGTAAATTTACTACAAAATATTTAAACTTTAAAAAATATTTTTTATTATTTAAATATTTTGTAGTAAATTTACTATTTATTTATATATTTTTTGGTGTTTTTGTCTATTTTTTGGTATTTAAATATTTAGTAGTAAATTTACAAAAAAATATTTAAACACAAAAATTTTTTTTTTTAGTATTTAAATATTTTGTAAAAAAAATTTGTTCAGGACCCTAGGTAATTACTATCTTAAGCTGAAAAATAACTCAAACATGTTAAATATTTTCGTATGAGAAAATGATTTTGGTATTAAGAATGTATGAAAATTTCGAGGGTAACCCGGGCCCTTAATATTGCTTTAAGTAGCGTTCGTAAAAATATTGAGATCATCTACATATTGACAAGAATTTTTGGTGGTCGATTCTCGTTCAAGTAGTCTAATTTCTTTTTTAGTAGTTATTGAAGCATTGGGTGCAGCTCCTGCATGCTCCGATAGCCCGGTTCCCATATATTTAATTTTTTAATAATATTTAATGTTTTTACTAACAATAGAATAAGGACCAATTGTTGAAACTAGCACCATGGATGGAAATCTGAAATAAATGAATTGAATTGAATTACGCTATTCAAATTACCTCTTCATACAAAATACATAATATTATAGTATGTTGTTGTAATGTAATATAATATTATAAATTAAAAATGGATCGTCTTGGCCTGCTTGTTAAGCCACTTTTTTCAAGGACACTATACTTTATATTTTATAAAAACTTTTCCTTTCCTAAAATACTCTCGTTGTTTTCAAAAGTCTGCAAGCCTTACAGCATCTTATCACCTTCCAGATAAAATTAAAAGTCGGACTGACATGAGCTTCATCTTTCTAGGTTTCTACGGTCAGAATCTGGACATACAACCAGAAGCCATCCGTATAAACTTTAATGACTACGCCAACGACTACACAGCGTCCTACCCCATCAACGACGCAGCTGACGGCATCCTGAAATATAAAGACTTGGATAAAACCAATAAATTCGTCGTCTTCGTCCCAGGATTCACTTCGCACATAACAAAGAAAACTCGGCAAATAATAAGTGGGAGTTTCAAAGATCCCGGCACTTATGTGATAGTCCTGAACGATCTTGTATACACCAATGCTTTACCAAATCCACTGACAGCCTACCAGAGGTCTGTTCTCTACACTTACCATATCGGCAAAGCGCTGGCAGAAATGCTGATAACGCTTACGGAGAATGGAGTATCACCTAAGAATATTCACCTGATTGGGCACAGTTTAGGCGCCCATATTTCTGGCAACACCGGTAACATTTTCTACGAGAAGACCGGCCAGAAAATTGCCAGGATCTCTGGTTTAGATCCCGCTGGTCCCTGCTTCTACGACTCGAAGTATCACCTTAAATCCGGTTCAGCAGACTTCGTGGATGCCTATCACTGCAACGCCTACCAGTTGGGCACGGATAAGAATATAGCTGACGTCAATTTCTACGTCAACGATGGTGTTAGTCAGCCCAAATGTGGCGCTCCTCCTATTCCCGACATCGCACTGTCCTCCATCGCATCGTTGTGCAGTCACATGGCCTGTCAGAACTTCTTCTTCCTGACAGTCAGTCAGCCGAATTTGTTCCCGGCGTACAAGTGCGACTCATACAAGAATTTCCAAAATGGCGGATGCTGGAGTGACAAAACAGTAGCGGGATACTCGACTCCTGATGACGTTCGTGGAGTCTACTATACGTCTACTGGCGGACAAGCTATCAATTGACTTTGATTATTATGTACTCATCAGAGAAATTATTGCATAGGCAGATCGCGGACCTTTATAGTCTAGTCGGGTTATGTCAAGCCCAGCCGACGGATAACGGCTAGCATTGACTTGACATAATCCGACCTGATAAGTGATAACGAAGGTCTACCGTCAGCCTATAGGTAGATAAATTTTCTTAATGGTACTTTGAAATATCAGACGTGCTTATGAATAACCCAATAAAACTTTTATCATGCGTTATTCCAAACAATTTTTCATTCGGCTTTTCTATTATTCAAATTCTTTATAAGACACACAATAACAAAAAATAAAATAGACTATCTCATACTTTATACAAAACTATCGTGTACATTTAAATGAAAGAGTAGCAGCGCTGAAAGAAAATTTACAAACGTCATTTTCCCATACAATAATAGAAAAGTAACTCTTTCAGCGCCACTACTTTCTAAGCAAAACTCAATTTAAGGGACACACATCCTAAAGTATTAATTTATTACTTACTTCTGTTAGAGTTATTTTTAAAAGTATTAAAAAAAAGTACTACATAAAAAATTTGTAGGTATTTTTGGATTTATTGTCTTTTTAGGAGTATCGATTAATGAAATGGAATAACGCGTTACCGAATAACTCGATACTCTTCAAAGTAACATAATATACCTAGTACACATTATCCCAGTTACATATTTTTGCAGTACCTATCTACTAGAGGAGATAATATAATATTTTTATTTTTCTCTAGGCACATTTTTAAGCTATTGCATAGCTTTTATCGCGGGCTTTGAGCGCCGCGACCGAATCAAGATATTCCGTAACGAAAATAACCTAACACACCTTACTCCGACCGGCACAGTGGTGTGCCGTTGCAACTTGCCAGATTTTAGCACGGTGTTTGTGTGCGTGCGACAGGCGACTAGACGTATGCGAATTATAATTATTGCATATGTTGATAAAAAATGCTATGCAATAGCTTTATCGCAGCAGTCTACGAGTGCCACGTGTATTTTTTGTAATGCGGCCTTTAGGGCCCCCGCAGATATACAATTTCAAGTTGGCCAACTACAGTCTGTCAAGAAAGTCATGACAGGCGGGAAAATTTTCTAAACGTAATCACGCTTAAAAGGTGTATTGTTTTCTTTGTATTTTTACAGAGAACGCTTATTACATTTTAAATATTGTCACCTTGCACATTTTTATCTCGAATTAATAAAGTTCTCATATTATTTTTTTCATTTAAAAATTGTAGTTGACTGTAGTTGGCCAACTTGAAATTGTAAGTCTGCGGTCGCTCTTAGACGTTGACCCGCGATGAACAAAGCAAGCTAGGCAAGTGGCAACGTGTACGGTGTATGCCCCTCTTTCTTATTTAACTCGACGTCGATTATTCTCATTATAAATAGCTTCTGCAAACATGTTGGCAATCACTGTTATCCATCAGGAGTTTGCGTGAACCTTAAGATAGCGGGCCAATAAACCAAGATACCAAAGGTTAAATACATTGTCTAACAAAACTAATTGATAAAACTTTAGGGTTTGTATGTCCCTTTAATAGAGAGTTCATTTTGAAATCAGCAGCGCTGAAAGAGTAACTTTTTTACTCCTATTTTGCTTTTTTATCCTATTTTGATTTAATCCTATTTTGGATGGGCAAATTCCAGACACTGGGACACTTGCTCATACAAATCACAAAAGAATTGTCTCTCAGTGCTAAGACCAATAAAAAAAGATATTTTTAGGAAGACGAGATTCAGTGCAGCTGCTACTTTCAAATGAACTCTATATAAGGAACACAATATACAAATCCTAAATTATTATCACTTACTTTTTTTACACCCGGTGTATAGAAAAGGATTTCCAGGTAAAAATTACTAGATGCGAGTTTAATATACTAATCCCCTTACTAATAAACGCTGTATAAGCTTTGAATAGTTATTCAGTGTTTTGTCTTCTTCAATCCAATTACAAATGTCACTTGTGTGACAGGAACAAAACACTGTATAACTATTCAAAGCTTATACAACGTTTATTAGTAAGGGGGTTAGGGTATAATTACGATGACTTAATCTATACACTTCTATTTTAGGATTTAAACGGAATTTTCCTATTTTTTGTCACTTTTAAATCAAATCCCACTATTGTACTAGATGACTAGAGCAATAAAGATTTTAAAGGGGTATAGAATTTGATACTGTCTAAACTAAAAGAACAAATTAAAATGTTTTGTTTGTTTGTCCTGAATAGGCTCCGCAACTACAGGACCGATTTGAAAAATTCTTTTATCATTGGAATCCTACATTATTTCTGCTGAACATAGGCTATATTTTACTTTGAAAAAAAATAGGGTTCCGTGAGATATTTGGGTTTTTTGAACGCAAGGTGTAAAAAATCAACCAGAAAAGTTACTTATTTTGCGTACGCTGCCTAAAGCCTAAACTATAAAAGATAGAACCATAAAATGTTCTAAGTAATTGTAGATCTTATAAATATCTACAAAAAAGTCCGCGACACACTATACCTATCTATGTCGAGTGAGGCACAATAACCATTTTTAGGGTTCCGTACCCAAAGGGTAAGAACGGGACCCTATTACTGACTTCGTTGTCTGTCCGTCTGTCCGTCGGTCCGTCTGTCCGTCTGTCTGTCTGTCTGTCTGTCTGTCTCCAGGCTGTAACTCAAGAACGGTAATAGCTAGAGATTTGTTATTTTCACAGATTATGTATATCTGTTGCCGCTATAAGAACAAATACTAAAAATAAAATAAAATGAATATTTAAGGGGGGCTCCCATACAACAAACGTAATTTTTTTGGCCTTTTTTGCTGTCTCCAGTCTGTAACTCAAGAACGGTAATAGCTAGAGATTTGATATTTTCACAGATTATGTATATCTGTTGCCGCTATAACAACAAATACTAAAAATAAAATAAAATGAATATTTAAGAGGGCTTCCATACAACAAACCTGATTTTTTTGGCCTTTTTTGCTCTATATCAAAAATTGCAACAGGTAGGTACTTGAATTTTTCACAAAATCCTTAGTTATATGTGTACTTTAATATTTAATAATAATATTAAAATAAAATAAAAAAATAAGGGGGGCTCCCATACAAAAAACACAATTTATGGCCTAATTGGCCTAAATGGCCTAAAAAAACGGGACCCTATTACTAAGACTTCGATGTCTGTCTGTCTGTCCGTCTGTCCATCTGTCCGTCTGTCCGTCTGTCCGTCTGTCCGTCTGTCCGTCTGTCCGTCTGTCTGTATGTCTCCAGGCTGTATCTCAAGAAACGCTATAGCTAGATTTCTGAAATTTTCACAGATTGTGTATATCGGTCCGACTGCGAGTCCGACTCGCACTTGGCCGATTTTTTCTTTAACACGAAAACTACTGATCCGATTTGCATACGGTTTTCGCAGATATATCAGCTCCCCCCCTCAACCCTCTCTGAGGCCCAAAGAGGGGGGTCAGATTTTGTATCCAACTTTTTTCTTTAGTGGATTTACTTCATAATACTGTGTTTTCCAACTTAACATCTGGTGTATAACATTTTCCCCCTCCCCTCTTAGGGGACAAAAGAGGGGGTAAAATATGTATCAACTGATGAAGTAGAAATACTTTAAATGGCAAAACAACGTTTGCCGGGACTTTAATAATTTTAATAATTTTTGTAAATATTTTATTTTTTTGTATTTTTAATAATTGATTTTAATATTTTTTTTAGTGAGCGACATAATATGCTATAATATATTTTATACCCATGCGAAGCCGGGGCGGATCGCTAGTCAGCAATATAATAGAATAGCCATACTGAGGGTGTGCTCCTATCGTGGTGCAAGGGTGCTATTATTATTGTTACTGTTTCGTGCAAAGGGTCACCTCGATGACTGAAAAAAAATGATAATATTTTTAAACTGAAGAATTTTTTCAAGTAGGTAGTAAAACTGTGATAAGATTTATATTATGTATTTCAAAATGTAGTCATTTATTGCCTCTATCTATTTTCATTTTCAAGCGAATTCACGGTCGGACACTACCTCGCTACATTTAAAAAACACATCAATAAGGAAATTAGAGTTACTTTTTCAAGGTTTCAGTAACTACAGTTTGTCTTTTGTTTAGTTATGAGGTTTATTTGTTTATTTTTGTTTTTCGGCTACAGCTATGGACAGGACATGTTTTCTTCTGTGTCTGATTCTTATTCTGAAATGTCAGACGATATATCAAAGAACTCACCGATATCAGAGGAAAATGGACCATTTCATGCGCTTTTAAGCGCGCTTAAGTGTAAGTACTAAGTAGTCTCTTAAAATATAAATTGATACTGAAATTACTTGAATGTTGGTTGGTGTAGAGTGAAACGTTCGTCTTTTACTAGAAAATGCCCAGGGTACTGGTAGCGATAAAACCGGCATTGCTTTTTTTTATGAAATAAGAGGGCAAACGAGCAAACGGGTCACCTGATGGAAAGCAAAGCAACTTCCGTCACCCATGGACACTCGCAGCATCAGAAGAGCTGCTGCAGGTGCGTTGCCGGCCTTTTAAGAGGGAATAGGGTAATGGGGGAGGGGAGGGTAGGGAAGGAAATAGGGTAGAGGATATTTGGGCCTCCGGTAAACTCACTCACTCGGCGAAACACAGCGCAAGTGCTGTCACACGCCGGTTTTCTGTGAGAACGTGGTATTTCTCCTTCGAGCCGACCCATTCGTTCCGAAGCATGACTCTCCCACCTACAAAAACGCTTTCAAAAATAAATCCTTACACAAATACCAGGATTTTTCTTAATCAGCAACGTCACCCATCGTCATCCATGTACAATTAATATGAATGCAAAAGTGTGTCTGTCGCTCTGTCCAACTCAAACCACTGTAACGATTCTGCTGTTTGGAACGGAGATACTTTGATTCCCGGAAACATTACATTTTATCCGGAAAATGCACAGTTCCTAAGCGATATACAGATTTTGGCGCAAAGGAGTTGTCATGGGCATCATATAGTATTATTTTTGCTTTTATGTCCACTTTGTTTCCATAAAATACAACAACAAGAATAATATACTTAATATAACAAATACCTAGCCTTCATTAATTAAACAATTTCCAAGTTTCGTCCTATCCAGACCACGAAACATTCTAAATTTTCTCCACAATACACGGTCAGGGTTTTGTCAACAAGCGTTTAGTCGAAGTTTGGTATTCAACAACTACTTCCACATGTTCTAAAGGCTTTAATAGCTTCAGTAATAACTTTGTTATTGAGGTAATGTTACATAGAATAGCATAGACGGTTGATGTTCTAATTCGTTGTGTGTAAAGATGTATGTGTGTGAAATAGATTAATATTATGTTGATGTTTTCAACGCAAAAAACTCGAGATGAATCTGTACTTCGTCCATTATCATCTAGGCTTTAAAATATTCCTGTTTAAAATGTTAAGCGGTAAAATTTTAAAGCTTAGAATCTAGATGATAAAAATAAAGACAGACAAGAAACGACCAACATGTCTCCATAATAATGTTATTTTTTTCCAGGCGTCCACAACAAAATACTTCCCATGGACACCAGCGCAATGGTACTATCTTTTAACGACTTTTCGAAGAACATTATCATCCCATTCCCCATCCTCTCAGCAGGGATAGGCATCTCCCACATCCCCGGGTTGAACAAAAACCACAAATTCGTCGTTTTCATTCCTGGATTCACAACAGACATAACCTTAACCTCCATGAATCTCATACGCCAGAGCTTTAAGAATGATACATACGTCATGATCCTACACGACCCAACGTATACCAACCTTTTCAATTCCAACAACATAGTTGTGAACTACGAAAGAGCTGTGCTATACGCGCCCAGCATTGGAAAAGCTATTGCTGATGTTCTCGTGACCTTGCATTCCAACGGGATTTCTGAAGACAAGTTCCACATCATTGGTCACAGCTTAGGAGCGGTGATCGCGGGGTACGTTGGAGAAAGTTTTGAGGAGAAAACAGGAAACAAAATCGCTAAGATCACCGGGTTGGATCCCATTCAGGCTTGCTTCAACGAAAAGTCCAACCAGTTGAGGTCGGGACAAGCGAAATTCGTGGATACTTACCGTTGTAACGCTTACGGGTTTGGTGCGGACAAGAGTTTCGTTGATGCGGTCTTTGTAGTCAACAACGGGAAAACTCAGCCGAACTGCTTGTCGTCTCCCATCCCGGATTTGGCAATGTCCACGGCAGCTGGTCTCTGCAGCCACATGGCCTGTGAGAACTTCTATTTTATGACTGTTAGTCAACCGAATCTGTTCAAAGCCTACCAGTGTGATAGTTACGATAAATTTAAGGAGGGCAAATGCGCTAAGAACAAGCAAACTGTTGCTGGTTACTGGGCTCCTAGTAACGCTTCTGGAATCTACTACACGTCCACTGCTGGACATATGATAACCCAACCTTAAAAAAATATATTATACATAATATTATATAATTATGTAATATAGTAAATTATGTAAAAGCTGCAATAAAAATTTAAACTTTTATGTTGTTTTATTTTATTAATTTTTGGAAGTCAACCTTACCTTCCTTGCAAACCTTCTGAAATTATAATTTAGGTACAACACATTTTATTGTACGATTTTGAAATTCTTTGAAATAAATATTGCAGAGCAGAAATTTCAGGCATCTGTTTATTTCATGGCCTTATTTATCCTCATGCTACCTTTATGCCGCGGCCGCATATGCGTGGTGCTTCGCGCTAAAACCGATACTATTGGACGATCTGCGTGTATCGTCCAATAGTATCGTCTCGTAGCACGAAGCTTTGGACGATAGACGCAGATGCGGCCGGGCCTTTACAAGATGTTGTCTATGACTCCGTAGTCCGTACTCGCGAAACATTATTCCACAGGAACCACACTTTTTTTTTAATTTAGGGCCAGCCCACACGTACCACAACCACACGATATCGCAACGACAAAATGTCGTCGAGCAGTGGTTACGTGTGAATGCTGTCGCTGCAGCTTTTTGTAGTTGCGTTGTGGTACCGACAAAATGCCGACGTGTTTGCGTTGTCGCAAGTGGTTGTGATGTGGTTGCGATGTGGTTACGTACGAAAGCCAATGAACGGAGGGGGGGAAGAGCGCGGGCGGCACAGTATAGCAATATAATATCCCTACAGTAGTGAAACGAATGTACTTGCGCAGAGCAACGGAGGGGTACCTGCGGGGAAGCGGGCGGCGCGGGCCCAGTCCGCCAAACGCCGCGAGTTTGAACGACTTCGCGCGCAGGTGTGACGTTGGCGCGTTTTGTGTTTTGTGTTGTAAAACGATAGCCTGTAACATCTTATTTTATAAACAATGGGATATAACAAGTGTTCAGTGTACAGAATATGTAAATCTGATTCAAAAAACAAAAAGGATTTAATTGTCATAAAATATAATATCGACTCACAGTTCACACTAAATTGTGTTGGCCTTGGTGGCATTTATTTGCAATTTGCATCTCTGTTTTATTGTTTACGTTGTAAGAAGTGTAACAAGGAGAGAAACAATTTATAGAATAAAAATAAAAAAACTGTCAAATACCCTGTTACATACTAATTAGTACCTACCTAGCTAGGTACACAGGGCCACACATCAAGTGTAACATTTTGACCTTTGGACCGCCCTTACCGCGCACGTAATAAGAGCGAGTTTTGAAGTGCTTCTGTTACACCTGACGTGTGGCCTACCGTACCTACCAATTGTTATAATATGATAATTAATTATTGTTGGATATTTTATATATCCGAATGCGTCTTCATTATTTTAATCCTTCGATCGTGGGTTCTTGGAAATTTATTGTTATTCTGTCTATATTGTCTTGCTCACCGGTGAGCTTATGGGGCTTGATAGGTTAATAAAATTTTTAAATCCATACTAATTAGTAATTACTAATATTATAAATGCGAAAGTGTGTCTGTCTGTCTGTCTGTCTGTTACCTCTTCACGCCCAAACCGCTGGACAGATTTTGCTAAAATTTGGCATGGAGATACTTTGAGTCCCGGGAAAAGACAAAGGATACTTTTTGTCCTGGAAAAATGTACGGTTCCCGTGCGATTAACGAGTTTTGGCACAACGGAGTTGCGCGCATCATCTAGTAAAGAACTCAAATCATCTAAAAATAAAGTTTCACGTAAATATCTGGCAGTACGACATAATATGTAAATATAACACGCTGATTAATTACAAGCACAATATTTTATTTTTATTTTATTTCCCGTTTCGTGGCAAGTGGCAACCCTGGCATATCTGCTTGGTACTTACACCGGTGGCGGCATCGTGCGACATCAAAGGCGTTTCGTTACTGTAGGGATATTATATTGCTATACTGTGGCGGGCGGTGTGCGCGCACTGTCGTTGCATCGACGCAACATTGTGGTTGCGATGTGGTCGGTACACTGATCTCTATTATACAAGTACACTGGATTGCTGATACAGACCTGTTTTTTGTGCCTATTTAGTTCTCTACCCGAATAATAGGGGCGCTGATTCCGCTTCAAATAGGCACAAAAAATAGCTGTTATTTCAAAGGCTATCAGCAATCCAGCGTACTTGTATAGAGATCAGTGGGTCGGTATCACACAAGTGGTCGATAACGACTGCAAAATGTGGTACGTGTGAATGGTCCAGTTCATTTACAATACGAAATATACGCCCGACCACGTGGTGTGGTTGTGGTTGTCGTGTGGTTGTGGTACGTGTGGGTTGGCCCTTAGGCCTTAGGATACATCAAGGATGCCAGCTGCCCTTCCCTGGACCCTGAGGGTTCTTTAATATGAAGTTAACAAATTAAAAAAGTTAAAGTTTGAATCCTTCTCGATGCAAACACCATAAGGGGCACTTGCGTAGATCTGGGTTAAAGTTAACTCTGAGTTAAACATCGTATCATTTCTATCACTCATTAAAGTGAGTGACAGATATGACATGATGTTTAACTCAGAGTTAACTTTAACCCAGATCTGTGCAAGTCGGCCTAAAAGTATTAACATAGGCATCATAAGAACGGGTTCCTTTTTAGGACATTCTGTACAATAACAAAGTAATTTATTGACAATGTAAATCTTTAATCATTATCCTTTCTTTCGCATTTTACTGCGTATAATATGCTAAACCTGCTGCAAGAAGCTGCTTTGATTTTTCTAACGCCTCCGTGGTCTAGTGGTACAGAGCGCGGCTCTTGACTCGGAGGTCGTGGGTTCGATTCCCGCGTTGGAAACATGTTATTTCCAAGTTTGGTTAGGACAATGCAGGCTGATCACCTGATTGTCTGACAAGTAAGATGATCCATGCGTCGGATGGGCATGTAAAAAGTCGGTCCTGCGCCTGATCTCTCGCCGGTCGTGTCGGTCTGCCGTCCCACTGGGTTATGAGAGTAAAGGAATAGAGAGTGCTCTTGTGTACTGCGCACACACTTGGGCACTATAAAAATACTCCTGCGTAGCTGGCCTGGTTTCAATGAAACCGGCCACCGTCACCGAAACCGGTGTGGGAGCTATTATTATTTGATTTTTCTATAGAAAAACAAACCTTTTTGTGGTTTAGAGGCTAAACATTTTGATTGAAAGTTTAATTGTGTTATTAGCTTATTACTTACTTGCTTGTAGTTAAAGATTTAAATGAGAGATTTAAAAATCTTCGGAACGGCTTTACAAAAAAAAAATAATAAGCATAATTTATTCAACTACAAAATATTTAAACTTTAAAAAATATTTTTTATTATTTAAATATTTTGCAGTAAATTTACTATTTATTTATATATTTTTTAGTGTTTTTGTCTATTTTTTGGTGTTTAAATATTTAGTAGTAAATTTACTAAAAAATATTTAAACACAAAAATATTTTTTTTAGTATTTAAATATTTTGTAAAAAAAATTTGGTCAGGACCCTAGGTAATTACTATCTTAAGCTGAAAAATAACTCAAACATGTTAAATATTTTCGTATGAGAAAATGATTTTGGTATTAAGAATGTATGAAAATTTCGAGGGTAGCCCGGGCCCTTAACTATTAAATGTATTTTGATGAAATAGGCGAAATACTTTATATAGCAAAACAATGTTTGCCGGGACAGCTAGTTATTTTATAAAAACACTGGAACAGTAATGAGGTACTTAATGTTTATGATGATTTATCTCTGTCCTACTCACATATGGACGTTTGCATAAAAACAAAATATGATACTGAGCTGACGAAAGCAAGACTTTATTACCTACATTAAATATTTAGGAATTGATTACACTTTTTTGGATGAATTGATTACAAAGAAAATGTTAATTACGTTAGTTGTCTTCTAAAGAAATTATTTATTGCTTGTTAGGAAATCTCAAAATATATAATACATGTTCAATACTCGAGGACGTGATATTTGGCTATTATATTAGATGAAAAAAATATATATATATTATAAAGCTTAAGGGCCCGGGTTACCCTCGAAATTTTCATACATTCTTAATACCAAAATCATTTTCTCATACGAAAATATTTAACTTGTTTGAGTTATTTTTCAGCTTAAGATAGTAATTACCTAGGGTCCTGAACAATTTTTTTTACAAAATATTTAAATACTAAAAAAAAAATTTTGTGTTTAAATATTTTTTAGTAAATTTACTACTAAATATTTAAACACCAAAAAATAGACAAAAACACTAAAAAATATATAAATAAATAGTAAATTTACTACAAAATATTTAAATAATAAAAAATATTTTTTAAAGTTAAAATATTTTGTAGTAAATTTACTATTTATTTATATATTTTTTAGTGTTTTTGTCTATTTTTTGGTGTTTAAATATTTAGTAATAAATTTACTAAAAAATATTTAAACACAAAAAATTTTTTTTAGTATTTAAATATTTTGTAAAAAAAAATTGTTCAGGACCCTAGGTAATTACTATCTTAAGCTGAAAAATAACTCAAACATGTTAAATATTTTCGCATGAGAAAATGATTTTGGTATTAAGAATGTATGAAAATTTCGAGGGTAACCCGGGCCCTTAAGTAAATGCTAAAGTTAAAGTAAATGTAGCTTAAAGTTAGATAATTATTTACCCAACGCATGGACACCGCGCGCGGGAAGGGTAGTTGTGTGGTGTTTCTTTGGTAGCGACTAGCGCATGCCTCTGCACCGGCCGCATAGTATGCCTACTTGCCTAGCCGTATTTTTTCATAATTATAATGAGAATCGAGTACAGAGTACTCTCCTTAAGTATCGGTAATGTCTCACCAGTCACCAGTCATGCGTATAATATATATTGGTATGGTTCTGATCCATTCCATTGGTGAAAGCATCGCTCTTTCACATACATATTGTGATGTATATATAGATATTGAGATTTGACTAAACTACATAAATCACAATATGTATGTGAAAGAGCGATGCTTTCACCAATGGAATGGATCAGACCCATACGGCCTGACATATTATGCTGCAATAACGCTTATTTTCTCGCTGTTTAAGTGAGGTAACAAGGTAGAAACTTTAAATTTTTAGGGGACAGGATAACAGCTCTAAAGCTTCTATTCAGAGGAGTTCCAATTGTATCCCCTTTTTAATAGATACAAGTGGAACGCCCTTGGTGTTGGCCGTGTTGCGAGTGTCCATTGATGACGGCTATCACTTACCATCAGATAAGCTCTGCTTCTGCTACTATCATGGATACTAAGGAATAGAAAATATTACAGACGGCAGCAGAAGAAAACAGATACTTGCAAATATATCATGATTGTCGTAACAGAGCAATAAAGATTTTAATGCGCAACTCGATACAGATAATAGTTGTATCAAAATATTTATATCATTCATTAAAAAACGTGTATGTCTATTCGTTTCTCTCATGTAAATGAAATATAACGTCGGACCTAAAACACTCCCCTGAGTAAGCCAAAATCATTCTTTTTTTCCCAGCCCGGCTTATTTTCTATCTTGAAAACGAAACAAGTATTGCACTTTATTAACGTCATTAAATGATACTTAAAAACCCAATAGCTACATTTATTTTGTTCCAGTTTATTGTCTTTACAGACAAAGTCGCAGTCAGTCGTAAGCTTCGGCGTTTATAAAAATAAATTTTTTGGAATTTCCAGTTTAGAGTTTAACATCTTTTAGTCTGGTGCACTTTCCCATCATGAAGCTAATTTTTGTAACTCTCCTTATAGCATATGCTTATGCTCAGGATGAAGTAAGTTACGTACCATCAGATGGGCCGCTGCATATGGTGTTTCAAAACCTTGTTACTACGTGTAAGTTAATCATTATTGCCTTAAAATTTTGTTAACTTTGTAGTTTTTTTTTTGTACTATCAGAGAAGTTGATTCCTAGGCAGATAGTGGACCTAAGTAATTCGGTCGCGTTAGGTCAACGATCACAATTATTATTCACAGCTATGTGCGTTAGATGATATGCGTGACACATTATAATTATTGACAATAGTAGGGAAGTTAGCTAAAAAAAAATATTCGATAATTTAAAAATATCGAATCACTTCGTAAAGGAACTGCAATCGAAATTATCGATTTCGTACTGACGTTTCAGAGTGGCGCCGGCGATATAACCATTAGCTGGTTTCGCTAAAAAAGGCAACGTATATCTGGTATCGGGGGTAAAAAGTGACCCAACTCCAATGAAACATAAAAAAATATATCAAAACAGCTTGTTTTAAAGTAAATTAGTTTTGTATACTAAAATTAATCTCTTAACCTACATAAATTTCAGCTTTTAAGGCCAATAACATTAATGAATAATATTTTTATTTTTTTCCTTGTATTAAAAAAAGATCTAAGTTTTAGATCATGTTTAGACGACTATTACTTTAGGAGCCCTTAAATATAACATAAACATATCTTTTATTTCTTTTTTTATCTAGTTTTCTTATATAATCTAAATAATAAAACCCATGAACTTCTTTTGATATCGACTAAAAATAAAAAAAATGACAGAGCAAAACTAGAAACCAAAAACTACTCGTAAAATTTTACTATTTCGTAAGTGATTTTGGCAAAATTTTCTTTACATTACAATAATAAGCGCTTGCTATACTCGACACACTTTATTTGCTACTAGAATTTTAAAAATCCGAAACTGTACCTATGATAATTTCGCTAGAACAGCTGACTTCCTTCCTCTCCTTACGATCGTAAACTGTTCAGACCAATACTGCGTGACTGGTGAGACATGTTCAATACTCGAGGACGTGATATTTGGATATTATATTAGATGGAAAAAAATAATATCAATTGATCACTGAGTAAATGTAGCTTAAAGTTAAATAATTATTTACCCAAGGCATGGACACCGCGAGCGGGAGGGGTAGTTGTGTGGTGTTTCTTTGGTAGCGCACGCCTCTGCACCGGCCGCATAATATGCCTACTTGCCTAGTCGCGTAATTTACTTGGTATCCATGATTCATTTATTTTTGGGAAATTCGGAAAAAAATTAAGAACCTAATTTTATTACATAATTATAATGAGAATCGAGTACAGAGTACTCTCCATAAGTATCGGTAATGTCTCACCAGTCATGTTGTATAATAGTTTACTGGGTGGTTTCTGAATTAGATTTCAAGTACTTATTTCATAAAAGCTAATTATGGTTTAAACTTTCCGATATATTGAAAAAATTAATAAAATTTACAAGGTACCGTTGAAAAAAACATACACTTCTGGTATCGGGGGTAATTTTTGACCCCAACACTATTATATGTAACTCCGCTTGCAGCAACAGTAGAGCCACGTACGTTTGTCATCCGCCCCACTACCCGACGTAACGAGATTACACAGAATTAGAAGAGTGTACATGTTTAAATAGTAAAGATATCATAGAAAATTCGAACGCCTGGGGTAACTTTTGACCCCCAATACTAGTTAAGGGTTAAGATGGCCGCCCTTTTTAACCGACTTCAAAAAAAGGAGGTTATCAATTCGACGCGTATGTATGTAATATTTCCAGAACTGCCCAGTTTTTGTATATTATGTTAATCTATAACAGCTTCTGAACAAATGTGCCAAATTTCAAAAGTGTATGTATGTATCTATGTATGTATGTTTTTACGTTTGTTCGCGCATATCTCTGAAACTACAAGTCCGATTTGAGTGATTCTTTTTTATTGTACTAGGTATTGTTCAACTTAGGGAATAATGCAAGTTTCATCAAAATCGATACAGTAGTTTTGGAGATAGGGAGTTTTATATTATATTATATACAAATTATTATATACAAACAAATAATTTAAAAAATAATAATAATAATAAAAATAAATACGGAACCCTAAAAATAGTATTATTATATACAAACTTTCATCCCCTATTGTAACCGTTTGGGGGGATGTAAACGTAATAACATCTACATGCATGCCAAATTTCGGCATGATCCGTCCAGTGGTTTGGGCTGTGCATTGACAGATCACCATGTCAGTCAGTCACCTTTGAGCTTTTATATCTGTAGAAGTTAGCATTTAGCAACTTTTCATTTTTATTCGTTTACAATTATAGGAAACATTTGTTTTTGGGAACAAATATAATGACCACCAAAAAATGCACTGATACCCTAAACTTGTTTACCAGAAAAAGATATTTACCACCAAAAAAATAAAGTCTAAAATTGCAATACTACCAGCTATTTTAGTCGCGACTCACGGCTACACTTCAAATTGTAATCGAACGCCAAATATAGTAAATGATCACCAAATATAGTAAATGATCACCAAGTATAGTATATGATCACCAAATATAGTAAGTGATCACCAAATATACTAAATGATCACCAAATATGGTATATGATCACCAAATATAGTAAATGATCACCAAAGCGAGCAAATCAATACGATATTTCTGTCCAAATAAATGAAATGAAATGAAATGAAATATCTTTTTATTCAAAATAGGTATCGTATACACTTTTTGAACGTCAGAAGTCTACGTTGCCTACCACCGGTTCGGGAACTAACCCGGCGAGAAGTAATCACTACGATTGCAAAAAATTTAAAGCATATTAACAAAACAAAAAAAGTATTATAACTCCATATATTTTTGTTATATTCATCAGTTTGGACCTGAAGAGATAATAGACGGACACCTACCATACCCTACTTATACTGAGTCCCGTAATCATTATTATATTATTATTATTTATTTACGATAATTAAATAACGAGATGTAATTCTTTTGTTTCTCATTAAAATGTAGTTCAAATTTGGTTTTTATTATTTATTATTTTCCGGTAAGCAATAATCTTTTGGTTAATTTTTCTTTAATAGGATAGCAAAATGAAAATACATTTATTATGATTTTACATAAAAATGCTAGTAATATGATGTTGTTGATCAAATACTAATTTTGGTGATCGTTTACTACTTTTGGTTTAACAATGATTTATTTGGAGTCATTTTGCATAAATAGGATAGCAGATGTTAAATCTTTGGTGATCATTTTACATTAAAATGCTAGTATAATGTTGGTGATCATTTACTAATTTTGGTGATCATTTATTATTCTTGGTTTTACGATGATTTATATGGAGTCATCTATAATCTATAATAATAAATATAATAAAACTGTAGAAATGAAAATTCTGTACATTAAAGACATTTTAAAAATAATAAGCGGGGGGTGTCACTACATCGCTATAGAAGCCAAAAATGTGGTTATTTTTTTGTCTGTCTGTCTGTCTGTCCGTCTGTCTGTATGTTTGTTCCACTATGACACGAAAACTACTGATCCGATTTGAATGCGGTTGTCGCAGATATATTTGTCTTCTTCCAACTTAACATCTGGTGTAAATAATTTTTTTCCCCCCACCCCTCTAAGGGGACGAAAGAGGGGTCAGATTTTGTATCAAACTTTTTTCTATAACACGAAAACTACTGATACGATTTGCATACGGTTTTCGCAGATATATTTGTCTTCTTCTAACTCAACATCTGGTGTATAAAAATCCCCGCTCCCACTCCTCTAAGGGGACCAAAGAGGGGGTCAGATTTTGTATCAAACTTTTTTCTTGGACTTACTTCATATTATTAACTGTGTTTTCCAACTTAACATCTGTTGATAAAATTGCCCCCCCCCCCACTCCTCCAAGGGGACAAAAGAGGCGGTAAGATTTTGTATCAAACTTTTTCTTTAACACGAAAACTACTGATCCGATTTGCATACGGTTTTCGCAGATATATTTGTATTCTTCCAACTTGACATCTGGTGTATAAAATTTTGAATCAACTGATGAAATAGAAATACTTTAAATGGCAAAACAACGTTTGCCTGGACAGCTAGTTTTGTATAAATTTGATTATAGCTCAACTTAATGCAGGCTTGAAATATTTCTGCTAAATAAGGACATTTTCTCTCTTTATGTCTCCTATTATCTTTTATAACATAAAAAAAGAAAAAATATATAATATTATGTAAGACCACAGTAGAATTGATCTTACACATCCTTGATGTTGGTAATGTAACGAATTTTATTTATTTATAACTTGCACATTGGGTACAAAATATGCTTTTGTGAAGGTTTATTTAATGCTTCATAGAAAATATTGAAATTGGATTCTTAATTCCAATTACTTTAGTCAAGACTATAATAATATTTCAAATATTGTAATGTATAAATTATCCCATTGTCCAGGTGTCCACAAAAATCGATCTGCGACGTTGAACGCTGGCGTTATCTCGCTGAATTTCAACGACTTCGAAAACAACATCAACGTGTCATTCCCCATCAACGAGGCTGGAACGGGCATCCTCAGTATCCCAGGACTGGACAAGACGAACAAATTCCTATTCATCATCCCCGGGTACACCGCAGGCATCACCACCCACTCCATGCGTCTAATTGAGGAGAGCTTCAAATTCACGGACACTTACGTGATCATTTTATACGATTCAGTCTACACGAATCTCTTCCAGACGAGGAATGTCGCCACGAACTATGAGAAGGCTGTGACGTACGTGTACGGAATCGGTAAATCTTTAGCTGATGTTTTAGTCATTCTGACCAGCAACGGCGTCTCACTGAAACATATCTTTATGGCCGCACACAGCATAGGAACGCACATAGCCGGTGCCACTGGACAATCCTACTTCGAAAAAACTGGCTACCGTATTCCTCGCATATCTGCCATGGATCCGTCCGGGCCGTGCTTTGAGGATCGCTCGAATCACGTGAGGAGCGGCCAAGCTTCCTTCGTCGACATTTACCACTGCAACGCCTTCGAGCTCGCATCGAGCAGGCACTACGGCGACGCCAACATCTTCGTCAACAATGGAGTGATCCAGCCCAAGTGTTTCAGCCCTACGTCGGATGGTACTTCGCCTGGCGCAGCCGCGGCGCTCTGCAGCCATATGTCCTGCCAAAACTTCTTCTTCATGACTGTCGCCCGACCTGACATATTCCCCGCGTTCAAATGCGACTCCTACAAAAGTTACAAGAGGGGCGAATGCAAAAATAACGAACGAATCTCGGCTGGTTACTGGATACCTACCAACGCTAGTGGTAATTATTATACGACGACCGGAGACCACGATATCTATCAACCGTAAAGGATAATCACAAACAGATTTATGTTTGCCAATAACCATATTTTAAGGATGTTTTTCTACATACTATAAGCCCAGTGAAAAAAGATTCCGAAGATATTTAAGACGAAAGATGTAACATTGAATCGTTGTAGGTCGCAGTTTAACAGTCGGAAAGTAATGTACTTATAAAATATTATAATATTAAAGTATAAATTATTATTATCTCGGTTTATAAGTTTGTATAAATTATAAAATTGCGTATTTCCAATACATTATTTGATTAAGAACATTTCTCAGTCCTCGAAAGTTTACAGCAAATAATATTATTAGCGCTTTAAATGTTAAGTATATTATATTATAATCAGAATAAGGTATGGTTATAAAACAAACCTGTATGTGTATGTGTGCTAGTTTTCTAAAGTATATTTCAGAAACTCTCCATCTCATCTTAAGAGCGTTTACACCTAATTTCAAGTTTCCATACAAACCTGCGGCGGACTGTTCGAATTGCTGTGCGCGCAGCGATTTATAGTAGTTTTAAAATATTTGTAGAAAAAAAAAAAACAAACGATTTGTTGATATTTAAAAACAATTTTTTATATTAAAGTGTTCTTCTATGATATGAAGCTATTAATATATTAAATTAACTTAAATAAATAGGTAAAAAACGCGTTTTAATTCCTTGATATTTCTTTGATATTTCTCAATCGTTGAATTTAAATTACATAAAGATTAATACATAAATGAGATATTTTTTCTGCTATTTGCTTAAGGATCTTGTCAACAGGTTATTATTATTTTTTAATTAGATCTGTCGCTGGTTTCGTAAATTTTAAGCTTCGAAACTGATACTAAAACGGAATTTCAGAAAACCTCTGTTAAGGTATCGAGATTTATTGTACAAATAGTCTATAAATCGTATTTTTGTCTCTGCTAACTATATTGACAGTGAAATTTCCTATAAAAATAAGTTATCAACATTTTTATAAAGACAAGTGGTTAATGATTTTTTCAACTTTGAAAAGTACAGTTTTAAGCCAAATTGAGCGTGAAAGGTGTAAACGCTCTTAAGCGTTGTATAGTAACTGCCTACCCTGTTAATTGAAGAAAATCAAAATACGCATCAGTAGTTTTTGAGGAAATCCTGAACAAACACACAAGTCAAACTGAAAACCTTATTTTATATCTTTTAAAACATAATATTATCTAAAATGGGACCGTAATATGTAACTTAACAACGTTTTTAAGATCCGATTACATTAAAACACTATACAGCATGACTGGTGAGTCAATACCGATATTTAAGGAGAGTATTCAGTACTCGATTCTCATTATAAATATGTAATAAAATTAGGTTCTTAATTTTTTTTTTAATTTCCCAAAAATTAATGAATCATGGATACTAAGTAAATTACGCGGCTAGGCAAGTAGGCATACTATGCGGCCGGTGCAGAGGCGTGCGCTACCAAAGAAACACCACACAACTACCCCTCCCGCTTGCGGTGTCCATGCGTTGGGTAAATAATTATTTAACTTTAAGCTACATTTACTCAGTGATCAATTGATATTATTTTTTTCCAACTAATATAATAGCCAAATATCACGTCCTCAAGTATTGAACATGTCTCACCAGTCACGCAGTAGATAAGGAGTAAGGACGTATCAAGTTGTAATTCCTCGGAATAAAAACATACTGACCAACAGGTAAATGATATAAACAGGAAAATGAGAAGTCAATTAATATGGCGGACACGTTGATCCTTGCGTTATAGCTTACAAGTAAACATACATTAAAAGATGTAGTAAATTCAAAATTCAAATTCAAATTCTTTATTAATCATTCAATAATATACAATAGTATAAAAGCAAGGTAGCGTACATCACGTCGTCTAATCCCATACTAAGTAAAAACTTGTATTATGGCAATCAGAAAACGGATGCACGCCGAACAATTTTATCCTAATATATGTATATTATTCTCACATTCACACACACAATCACACTACACTTTATCACGTTAAAGTCTCTTTCGGCGACGTGATGCGCGCTTCGTTCGGGAGCCTCCCCCGAAACCTCCGGTAAACTACACCGGCGCGGCGGGCCAGAACTCCTCCACCTCGAAGATGGATAAAACTTGAATAAAAATTGAAATAAAAGAAATTTAGGATATTTTGGGACAATATTAGTATGACTTAGATACTTAGACAGAAAAATAATGTATTGTTATGTTCTAAGTATACAAATACAGTAGGGAATTAATAAAAGTAATCATTATCCAAATTCCAAACCTACCCTTTCAAATTAAATTACTAGCCTATCCCTTTCCCAAACCTCTATAGCACTAAGGTAAATATTTACTATATAAACAGTAAACACTAGGCATAACACAGTAAATGGCCAAATATTCTTTTATTTCCCCAAACACCTTAGGTGTTTGGGGGCGAATTATGTGACCCACAAATTACGTGAGGTGTTTAGGGGGGGAGGGGGTCGAGACAAATCTCACGTAATTTTTTTCTCAACAAAATAATACTATTTTGGTCCATTTTATCCAGATTGTAGGTACTAGGTACGTATGCTTAAGATTTAATCGTAAGCGTAATCGTTATACGATTAAGATCATTCACAAATTCGTCCGAAAGAAAATCTACTGACTGACAAACCAAACGTTTACAGAAGAAACCCACATTTTTAAAAATCTTACGTGAGATTTTTGGGGGGGGAGGGGGGGGTTGAATAAAGTCTCACGAAATCTCACCAGGGGGGAGGGGGGGTCAAAAAAAATAAAAAAACACCTCACGTAATTTGTGGACGCCCCCTAATTGTTCGCAAAATTGTGTCTAACGCTTCAAACAAACAAATCTAATATTCCTTGTTCTATGCAAATTAATTTTAATTTTTTTCTCCCTGGATAACGCCTTTCTTTATTTATATAATACGTAAAGGGGATGTACACTAAAAGCTGAAAATGCTGTGCTACGCGGCAGAACTAAGTCTACCAAGACGATGCAGAAAACTATCCCAAAACTATTTCATTCTCGTCCTTACTTTACAATATTATACCTACTATTATACAAAGTGTAATAAAAATCAGCCAAGTGCGAGTCGGAATCGCGCTCGAAGGGTTCCGTACCATTATAGAGCAAAATTAGGCCATAAATTGTGTTTTTTGTATGGGAGCCCCCCTTATTTTTTATTTTATTTTAATATTTAAGGATTTAGTGAAAAATACAACCTGTTGCCATTTTTGATGTAGAGCAAAAAAGACCAAAAAAATCACGTTTGTTGTGTGGGAGCCCCTTTATTTTATTTTTAGTATTTGTTGTTATAGCGGCAACATATATACATAATCTGTGAAAATATCAAATCTCTAGCTATTACCGTTCTTGAGTTACAGCCTGGAGACAGACAGACAGACAGACGGACGGACGGACGGACGGACGAGAGAGGAAAAGTGACAATATTGTAGGGTGTCTAGTCTAATTGTGCTGTGTATAGAATTCACTGTGAAAATAGTAGCACCGAAAGTGTTACTTATTTTGACTTCTATGATTCTATTAGGAATGCGCCTGGTATTATTATGAGTCTTATTTTAGAGACTAAAGCTAATAAACTTTTGGTTCGTTAAACATATTTTATTAAAATACTCTTGATTTCTAAGTATACGGCGACCCTTAGCATCATAATACCAACTCGTAATCACCAAAACGTTCGCCATAACAGACTGAATAGATGTTTACACTTAATTACCTTTTTATGGTTCCGTAGTCAACAAGAACCCTTATAGTTTCGGTCTGTCCGTAAGTCTGTCCGTTTGTCCGTCTGTCCGTCTGTCCGTCTGTCTGTCCGTCCGCGGTTTTGCTCAGAGACTATAGGACCTACAAAGCTGTAATTTGGCATGAATACACATATTAATAATGCCAACAAAATGGTACATAAAATATTTAAAAAATATTTTTTTTTATGGTACCTCACCTACACATCAAGCGGGGTTGAATTTTTTTTTTCGCGCCCACCCCATCGTGTTGGGTATCGTTGGATAGGTTTTTTAAAAATATTATGAGTATTCATAGATCATTTTTCGATTTAGGGATCCATTTGTGAAATATTAAGTTTTAAAGTGGAAAAAATCGTTAGAGTCCACTGTCCCCCCTTCTACCAGCTAAATGGTTGCTTCTGGAAATATGAAAAAATTCACGGGAGTAGGAAATATGCTGAATTTAAAAGGAAAACTATCACGGCTAGGAAGACTTCATAAGCTATTGAGTAATAGTCGATCAACTAAAAAAAAAGTATTCGGCGAAGTATAAAGGAACTTTTCGTTCAAATTCCTTTGAAAGTATCTGAGATGATGTTGTTAGTAGTGTAAAACATGTTATAAATGTACATTCATTGACCATACAAAAATTTTCAAAAACTAGCGGTACTACGGAACCCTATATTGCGCGTGGCCCGACACGCACTTGGCCGGTTTTTTTTAATATAAACTCCCTTTTCATCCGTGAATGGCACTTGGATCCTTCATTAAATGGGATTTCACTTAAAATTAATGTAAACGAGTTTTTGAATCTATTTTAGTCTGAATAATAATGAGCGAAGGTTGAGTAGGATGAGTCAAGGGTTGCTGAAGGTTTTCTAAAGGTTCAGTACATTCTTTTAGTTCTTAATTAATAAAATCTCGTCAGTCTTTGAATGCAAGTGTGTAAGCATAATTAAGTTTTTTTATATTAACTACCTTTCTTCTGATTCCGTTGTGAGCTTTATTTTATGAAATAAGGGTGCAAACGAGCAAACGGGTCACCTGATGGAAAGCAACTTCCGTCGCCCATGACATTTGCAGCATCAAAAGAGCTGCAGCTGTGCGTTGCCGGCTTTTTAAGAGAGAATAAGGTAGGGGAGGTTAGGGAAGGGAATAGTGGAGGGTAGAGAAGGGAATAGGGTAGGGGATTGGGCCTCCGGTAAACTCACTCGGCGAAACACAGCGCAAGGGCTGTTTCACGCCGATTTTCGGTGAGCCCGTGGTATTTCTCCGGTCGAGCCGGCCCATTTGTGCCGAAGCATGGCTCTCCGACGGTATTTTTATTTTTATTTTATTTTATTTATTTATTTATTTATATCGGGCTACATAGGCCCATACAATATATACCTTAAAGACTAACATACATAAAACTTATAATATACACTTAATAACTACACTTTATCACGAGTTAACGGCGACGTGACGCGCGCTTCATTCCGGAGTCTCCCCCGGAACCTTCGGTAAACCACACCAGTCGGCCAGAATTCCTCCGCTTCAAAGGTCGACAGAAGATGCGTCGGTACTCTCACCACAAAGGAACTGAAGTTGACCTTGTGGCGAGACTGCAGACGTTCGACCCTCAGGCGGAGGGATGTCTTCTTACTGATGTAGTCCACGACGTCCTCGACCTCCATGGACCAGTGCAGGCGGGATATGTACAGGGGCGTCGCGGGGACCTCGCTCCGCAGACGCAGCTCAGGTACATATGGCGCGGTGCCGCGATGGTTGCGGGCGGCGGGCTTCTTCTTCTTCCTCTCCACCAGTATGAAGCCCTCCTCATCGCACCTCCTGCTCTCGTCCTTGTCAGGTCGAGAAGACTTGGCCTTGCGGCTCTTCGTAGTCTTGCGGCTCTCCGTAGACTTACAAATCTCCGAAGCCTTACGGCTCTCACTCTCCCCTTTTTTATTCGCCCGCGGGGGAGGGGCGGGGCGACCAGCAACAGTCGCGTAGTTTTGCTGAGTCGCCTGTGGACTCGGCGTCGGCGCAACCGGGAGGGGAGCGCGGGCGGAGGCGGCAGCGGCGGTGTTCGTTGACCCGTCCAAAAATGCTGACGGGCTAAACACTTGCGCGCCTCGGCGACAGTTGACGTATGGCGCGGCGTCAGGTATTAGGCTCCCCGGCAGATTTAGTTCCTCGGCCACTCCTGAGATCATAGGGTATTCATCGTTGGTCCTAGCGAGTAGCAATGTTGCTGTGAAGTGGTTTTCAATTGCCGTGTTTGCTGAATGCTGAGCCAAATAATATGTATAAAGATTTAATACGTCCGACGCGCAGACCTAGGTATATACTACACCGGACGGAAGCCACGGAAGGCGTGTTATAGACTCTCGCGTCCAGCGAGGAAGTAGGAACACGGTCGGGTTTTAGTAGGTAGAGCTGCGGCCACTTACCATCTCATCGGCCGTAGCGAGTCCCACATACCCTGGTAGTCTCTCCCCAACGCCGCCGGGGATGCAGAATGGCATTTACGTAATGGTGGCTTGATAACTGGCAGGCACACGCGGTACTCTGTTGGCACTTTGTGTTTTCATTAATTAGTATAAGGGGTTCGCTGACACCTGTAAATTCTAACAGGGGTTCGTGGAGCCGAAAGTTTGGGAAGCCCTGATCTAAGGTAAGGACTAAGGAACCGTCACAAAACTTTATATTAAACTATCTGATGCCTGCAACTCTATTGAGCCAAAATTAGTTTATCGTAATATCCATAAAAAGTATCCTTTGTCCTTTCCCGGGTCTGGAAGTATCGCTATACCAAATTTTCATATTTTCATTCAATTCAGCAAAATCGGTTCAGCGGTTTGAGCGTGAAGAGGTGACAGACAGACAGATAGATAGACACAGTTTCGCATTTATAATGTTAGTATGCATGTAATGAAATCTTTTACCTAGCCTCGGACGTTTGTATCATAGATTCTAAGAAACTTTATTCACAACAAATTCACAATTTAAGCCCATTTCATTTGATACGCGACATGTAGCAACTAGCGAGGTGGAGATGTCTGGAATACGTGATTGAAATATTTATCACGGCAGACATTTTTAAATTTAAATTCTGCAAAACATACGGAGCTAAAAATCTAAACGTTATGTACTTTCATGCCGACCGCGACAAAACGACAAGATATTGTGGAATGTTAAAGCAACAATAAAAATGTACTCATATTACTTCTAATATATTAAACTGTACTTTTTTTTCGCCGGAGGGGGAAATGCATTACGCATACCACCCAGGCGCAGGGGGCGACCCGAGCGGTGATGTGGGACTCCCGTAGCTAATGAGACCACGGTATACCCACTAAACCCCCCCCCCATCTTCCGCCACGCCGCCTTTTGACGGGGCCACGGGAACGATACACGCGGTCCGAAGACTCCACGATGGGCGCACAACACGTGCGCCCTCCTCGGCCCCCACCAGGGCTGTAGCAGACGCCCCCCGAGTCTGCTACTTGGAGGCACATGGCCTCATAAATTAAATGATGATGGGCAAAAATGTATGGGCTCAACAAGAATGGATTGTATATTTTAGGAAGGTATACCCATGTACATTAATGACCAATAGGGCGCTTGTTAAGATTCGTTGTATATTTTGAGTACAACTCGGTCAAGTTGACGCCGTACCTTGCGGCCATACTATCTATACATATAATAAAACTGTAGAAATGAAAATTCTGTACATTAAAGATATTCAAAAAATAATAAGCAGGGGGTGTTACTACATCGCTATAGAAGCCAAAAATATGGTTAGTTTTTTGTCTGTCTGTCTGTCTGTCTGTATGTTTGTTCCAGCATCACACGAAAACTACTGATCCGATTTGCAAACGGTTTTCGCAGATATATTTGTCTTCTTTAAGCTCAACATCTGATATATAAAATTTCACCCCCCACCCCTCTAAGGGGACCAAAGAGGGGGTAAGAGGTTGTATCAACTGATGAAGTAGCAATACTTTAAATGGTAAAACAACGTTTGCCGGGACATCTAGTAATATAATATATGCCCGCCAGGTACGGAGTTAAGGGCCCGGGTTACCCTCGAAATTTTCATACATTCTTAATACCAAAATCATTTTCTCATACGAAAATATTTAACATGTTTGAGTTATTTTTCAGCTTAAGATAGTAATTACCTAGGGTCCTGAACAAATTTTTTTTACAAAATATTTAAATAAGTACTAAAAAAAAATTTTTGTGTTTAAATATTTTTTAGTAAATTTACTACAAAATATTTATATAATAAAAAATATTTTTTAAAGTTTAAATATTTTGTAGTAAATTTACTAATTATTTATATATTTTTTAGTGTTTTTGTCTATTTTTTGGTGTTTAAATATTTTGTAGTAAATTTACTAAAAAATATTTAAACACAAAAATTTTTTTTTAGTACTTATTTAAATATTTTGTAAAAAAAATTTGTTCAGGACCCTAGGTAATTACTATCTTAAGCTGAAAAATAACTCAAACATGTTAAATATTTTCGCATGAGAAAATGATTTTGGTATTAAGAATGTATGAAAATTTCGAGGGTAACCCGGGCCCTTAACTCGACAAAATCCACGTTAAAACTTATAAGTGACATCAGCGCTTGTATATTTCATGCTGATAACATTACGTTACACTACAGCATGATTATTCGTTACCTTTGTTACCTTTCTAAGCTCAAAAAACCTTACCACATAGACGACAAAAACTACGTCGGTAACGCCGGCCCTGTACGTTGACCGTACATTATTTCAAGAAGTACAGTTGCTAGGGGCTGGGCTCCATATAACTTTTTACCTACTCACTAAGAGCAATCTAATAAATATGTTTTAATCTCTGTTGATTATTATACCAAAATGTCCATGATCCTTTACTTAACGGGTCATATTATTCATATTAAACGCCATATTTTTCATGTGCGTTGCACGCGCATAACAGTAATAATTGTCTCTATGTTGATATTCGACTTTGATATCAATCGCACGACTACGATTAATGCTATTCATCTATGCTAAAACCTTACAAGGCAAGTAGTTTATCGAGCAAAAGTGTCCACACTTATTTCTGGTCACTTCAACAGACTTTCCCTAAGTTTATTATTATACCCACATAGCGTAATTTTTCTGTAGCACATTTCCAACAAAATATACGTCGCAGTTAATCCTGAATTTTGAAAAGAGTGACAAAAACGCAGTCCGCATTTCGTGTGATAGCCCCGCTACCTTAGATGCCAAACACCACGTATAAAATATGTAGGTACTATACTCACTTGTTGTTGAAATCCACAGACTCTCATAGTATGAGAAGTTAATTTATTTGACCAATAGTTCATACCTAACTACATACATACGTACACCATTCCTATTCTTATTTAAAGAAAATAATATTATTATTAAGTGTATTTTCGGTTTTTTAATAGGAATAATTCGTAAGAATTCGTAAGAAAATTATAAGTGCAAAAGTGTGTATGTTTGTGTTGTCCGTAGTGTTCCGTTATGTACGGATAATAGTATGTATTATATTCCACTTTACGCTACTTTCTTCGTCAACCCGTAGACATATAAGGTATAAGTCGACCTCTGAGATTACTTCCTAGTCCCTATATTATGTGACATCCGATTTCTCATACGATTCCACGAAAAAACGATCGGGAATTTTATTATTCAGATTCACTTAAGGGGAGCTTATATTCTAAATCATATTACATTTCTGTAAAAAGGGTTATGTTCAGAAAGGGTAAGAAGTAAAAACGGTAATTTTAAAAACGAAAAACCCAACTGCATATTTTAATACTGGTATCAACTTCACAAACATGAATCTAAAGATAAAAAATCCTAAAATCCATCAAGCTGTTCAGGCTGCATAGCTTGCCAACATCTTGCCAAGCAATTATACGTACATACATAAATAGTCTTAATAAAACCGGCCAAGTGCGTGTCGTGCCACGGGAAACATAGGGTTCCGTAGTACCGCTAGTTTTTGCTATTTTTTGTATGGTCAATGAATGCACATTTATAACGACGTGTTTTACACTACTATCGCCTCAGCTACGTTCAAAGGATTTTACCCCGGCCGCACATTGGCCAAATTCTGATCAGAAACAGTTGAATTCCGCCGGACCGCCACCCCGCGCATTATCCGAAATATCCTTCCGGCGAGTTCTAACTTCTAGCTCACTCGGCTCAGTACAAAATGTAAGAGACAGCGCGGACGTTTAACTGTTTCTGATTAGAATTACTGTCGTACAATGTGCGGCCAGGCTTAAACGAAAAGTTCCTCCTTTTTTAGTTGATCGACTATTACTCAATAACTTATGAAGTCTTAATCTTAGCCGTGGCCCGTGATAGTTTTCCTTTTAAAATCAGAATATTTCCTACTCCCGTGATTTTTTTCACATTTCCAGAAGCAACCGTTTAGCTGGTAGAAAGGGGGACACTGGACTCTATCAATTTTTTTCACTTTAAAACTTCATATTTCACAAATGGATCCAATCGGAAAATAATCTTAGAATTCTCGTAATATCTTTAAAAACGACACCCCAAAATCACCCCCGCATTGATATTGTGTAGGGGAGGTACCGTAATTTTTTTTTTAAGATTTTATATACCATTTTGTCGGTATCATTAAAATGTGCATTCATGCCAAATTACAGATTTGTAAGCCTGATTGTCTCTGAGAAAAACCGCGGACAGACAGACGGACGGGCGAACAGACGGACAGACAGACGGACGGACAGATCGAAACTATATAGGGTTCCTTGTTGACTACGGAACCCTAAAAACCATAATCCTACTTCTGGCAGTCGGATATTAAAACCAAGTCTTTGTCGTTGGTCTGTCGACTGTCGATTGTCACCAACCACCAGGCTCTTGCAGTAAGGTCTTGAGCCAAGAGTTTTAAATTTTTTGAAGATTTTGTTGATTCAAACAAAAATATACTTACAAACATCGAATTTAATATTAATAGCCAGAATTGCAATAAAAACGAAAATAATATGCAACAAAATTAAATCTTGCAGCGTTTTCTTACTTTTCTCTTTCATTTTTCTGAATTATGTCTCAAAGGCCATATTTTGCGTCTCGCGATAATTTATCTCTTTACCTCATCTCAATTTCGACGTCTGTTTGGGGCCTTAAATAAAAAAATATGATGTCGTACTGTGTAACGAGCCTAACTCCATTTATTTTCATTCTCTGGGGGTTATCCACAGACATAACATAAGGATCCTACGTAAATGTTCCTGTAGTTTTATTGTGAGAGATCAGAAATTAAGCTTCAGCAATGGTTTAGCAGCTAGACTAAGAGCTAGACTCTAGCTTGATCAAAAAGTTTTCATGGCCTCATTCATATAAGTAGACCTTATTTTATAAGGTCTACAAAAAAATCATAATAATTCATAGTAAGCTATTGTGATTTGTGATGCATAAATTAAGTAATAGGCCGGGCATAAGTTTAAGATCACTCGACAAATTTGGGAGTCACAGTCTTCGATTTTATGCCTCTTTTGCGGAAAGAAAAGTCTTCGTGCGATTTTGATTGGTAGATTACCACTATTGGAAGATCAGACTGACGGTTAAAATATATAATAGGTAAATCGCAATCAAACGGTACCACGCTCCTGGCGTTGCCTCCAGTTTCACCAACGATTTTGATAATATTATGCGCGGTCTATACAATATATTACATAATTAGGGTTCCGTACCCAAAGGGTAAAAACGGGACCCTATTACTAAGACTTCGTTGTCCGTCCGTCCGTCCGTCCGTCCATCCGTCCATCCGTCCGTCCGTCCGTCCATCCGTCCGACCGTCCGACGGTCTGTCTGTCTGTCTGTCTGTCTGTCTGTACAACAAACTTGTTTTTTTTTTATTTTGTTCTCGATATTAATAACGGCAAACAATAGGCACTTGAAATATTCAAGAATTATACTCAATTTTATTAGCACTTTCATAATTTACTTAAAATAAAATAATTAAGGGGGACTACCATACAAAAAACACAATTTTCAGTCTATTTTTGCTCTATTGTGGTACGGAAACCTTCGTGCGCGAGTCCGACTCGCACTTGGCCGATTATTTTTGAAGCATTACATTTTGCGGCATCTAATTTATATGTCAGAGCTCCAATTTGCCACCCCAACGTTTTTTCCTCACCTGAGCAAATTATTTACGTTGCCAATTAAACCAATCTACCATGAAACCCACTCGTGGCTTGGCGTCTATTTTAGACTTTATTTTTACATTAACCGTCCTTTATATGACCAAGTTTGCGTTGAACGGAGACTCGATTGTGATTTGTGGTGATTTTTCACTTTGAATATAAATTATTTTGTATTTCTATCTAGATACGTATCTAAATACGTATTATTTTCTATAATATGCTATTAAATATATTTATCATATACTTAATAAAAATCTTAAATATATGTATAGTATAAAAGTATTAAATATATTTCCGTTGTCTGGTACCTGTAACACAAGTCCTTCAGGTACTTAGCATGGGGCCAGACTGACGTGGTGTGAAGCGTCCATAAAAAAAAATCTACAGTTGCACAATTTTTTTACCAAGTCAATATTTAGTATCTAGGTTAGACATTGGCCATACTACGCCATTATATAAATGCCGTAGTGCCATAATACGAAAATAATCGGCCAAGTGCAAGTCGGACTCGCGCACGAAGGGTTCCGTACCGTTAAAGAGCAAAAATAAGCCAAAAAATGTGTTTTTTGTATGGGAACCCCCCTTAAATATTAATATTATTTTCAGTATTTGTTGTTATAGCGGCAACAGATATACACAATCTCTGAAAGTTTCAGAAGTCTAGCTATAGCGGTTCTTGAGTTACAGCCTGGAGACAGACAGACGGACAGACATCGAAGTCTTAGTAATAGGGTCCCGTTTTTACCCTTTGGGTACGGAACCCTAAAAAAGCATACAATAGAACTTCAGCTCTCGCAACCTATATAGTATACAACCAAGTACCAAGACTACCAAGACAACATAAGCTATTAGTATACAGTAGGCCTACCACGAAACGGTTTTGAGACTCAAACATTCGGACGAGAATGCCGCGTCTTGCTCTAACAACGCCATTTCACGTTTGTTAGAGTAGGATGCGGCATTCTCGTCCGATTGTTTGAGTCTCAAAACAGGTTTCGTAGTAGGCCTACAGGATCGTTGTCACGTATCCGCCATGCTTATCGTGAACTACCAGGATACCACGAGTTCTTAGGGATCATTATGGCACATTCAAGCAGTGGCGTAGCTAGCGGGGGCAAGGTGAAATGGTGCCCTAAAACCCTCCAGCTCAGAGGGCCCTTAAGTATCTAATTCGCAATTTAGATATATTTTACTTGGTTTTTTTATGAAAAAAGGGAGCAAATGAGCAAACGGGTCACCTGATGGAAAGCAACTTCCGTCGCCCATGGACACTCGCAGCATCAGAAGAGCTGCAGGTGCGTTGCTGGCCTTTTACAAGGGAATAGGGTAATAGGGTAGGGGAGGGTAGGGGAGGGTAGGGAAGGGAATAGGGGATGGTAGGGAAGGAAATAAGAGAGGATAGGGAAGGAAAAAGGGTTCGGGATTGGGCCTCCGGTAAACTCACTCACTCGGCGAAACACAGCGCAATCATGTTTCACGCCGGTTTTCTGTGAGCCCGTGGTATTTCTCCGGTCGATCCGGCCGTCATACGTGCCGAAGCATGGCTCTCCCATGGTAAAAGTTGACTGGCATAAGAAGACTTTACAACTGCGCCTCTGACCATGAGTTCTTAGCGATCGTTTAGGCATACACGCAATGACGTAGCAAAGGGATCAAGGTGGAATTGTGTACCAAGGCCCCCGAAGGTCAGAGGCTCTTCAATTGTCTGGTTTACAATATATAATAAAAAATAAAAATGTTAACTTGCGAAAGTTAACTAGAATAGGAAGTCAACAACGCCTCTGGTTACTGATTAGAAGGCTTCTCCTAAATAAAACTTCTTTACCGTGTCTTGCATCGTCTAGTTGGGGATCTACTCAGGGTTGCCAACTTTTTCAGCCGCCATAACCGGACAACTTTATTAAAGACTAGCTGTTGCCCGCGACTTCGTCCGCGTTAACGTAGTATTTAAACAATAAAGATGGACAGTTTTCCTCTTTTTCTGGTCCCTTAAAGAAAGGGTAAAAACAGAACCCTATTTAAGCAAATGTCAAACTCAAACGTCAATAAACTTTCATGTTTGTAACTTAAGAAATGATGGACTTTCATTCAAACTTTCAACCCTAATTTCACCCCCTTGGGCGTAGAATTTCCAGAAATGCTTAAATATATATCCATACAATTTTAATTAGTAACCCAATAATAAAGTTTCATGTTTCTAACTTAAGAAATGACGGACTTTCATTCAAACTTTCAACCCCAATTTCACCCCCTTGGGGGTAGAATTTCCAAAAACACTTAAATACGTATCTATTCATTTTTAATCAGTAGCCCAAAAATAAAGTTTCATGTTTCTAACTTAAGAAATGACGGATTTTCATACAAACTTTCAACCCCTATTTCACCCCCTTCGGGTTAAAATTTCCAAAATTCCTTCCTTAGTGGGTGTCTACTTAATAAAACAATCCTGCTCACCAAATTTCGTGGCTGTAACTTTAACAGTTTTTGCTCTGCGATGATGAATCAGTCGGTCAGTCAGTCAATCAGTCAGGACTTGTAATTTTATATGTATAGATGTATCAACATCCAACATCATATTAACATAATAAATACCGAAAATATAAATGTAGGGTAGGAAAGTCCGGTCGGAAGTTAGTGACCTCACCCCAACAATTCCGTCTAAAACCCAACAGTCCGGTCAAAAACCGGACGGTTGGGAACCCTGTCTACTACGGTACGGTAGTCGATTGCCTAGCTACGCCACTGGATACAAGCGATTATGGGTCGTTCCGGGACTGTCCCGGTATACCTAATGATTGTGTGAGGGGAATCCCAGATCACGTGATTGGTTTCTATGACATCCGTGTTATCTATGTAATGTCTAACCCTCTTGCTAATAGAAAGATAATGGATAGATATTCACAGTTCGTTCTTTACGGGACATTTTCAATGTGTCAGACAAAACAAGCAAACCTTAGTTATTTGCTTACAAGTAGTTATTTTGTTTACAAGTATGATCATCATTCAATAATGAATACGTTTACAGCCAAAACATATATCATTTTGAAAATCTCAAAAAAATTGTTGCTCTTTTAGCGCTGCTAATTTTACAGTGAACTCTATTTAGGGGACGTAATATATAACTATACACACCCTAAAGTTCACTTTGTTTTGTTATAAGCAAAAAGCATAGCAGACCAAATTTTTAAATATTCTTTCTAGGTATATTTTTATTCAGTCTAAATCCAAGGCTGAACTCCACGTAAGATTAGACCTCCGTATCCAATATCACATATCTAATTCCAAGTAAAATAGATATACTGACGTACTAAATTCCTTCCAAGAACCTAATCGGGAGTATCCCAGAATCAGCCTGCAGTTCGCCCACCGTGAAATTACCCACTTAAAACGTTGCGCACGACATGTTACATTCTACCGCGGAATATTAAATTTGAAATTTCAAATCCGGAATTGCAATATTCTCTTTTTTTAATTTTTTTTTTCTTCTACTTTGACAGATTGACTTTTTAAGAACGCGACGTGATGAACATAAGCCTAATTGTGTCTGATCTTTTTTTTTTTTTTTTTTTTTTTTAAGAAAAAAAAAAAAAGATCAGACACAATGATTGTCTAAACCAATGGTCTAAACTCTATAGTCAAATTGGCTTGATTAAGATCAGTGAAGTCGAAAAAAACTCAATTCTTGATTACAGAAACTTAACTTTCAATAGCAAATTATGACATATTATTGTCCTAGCAAATCTTTGTTCAAAAATGTAGAGCCACGGCTTCGGCGATATTTGAGGGCAATTTTTAAATTCACGTTTATAACTTGTTCATGAATGAAATTCTAAATCAGTAAACAGGACATTAACTTAATAAATAAATTAATAGATATACACAAATCTTCTCTATTTAAATTTACTCATCTTTTATGTCTTAGGTTTAGTATGAATGATGATTATGACTTCTGAAACCAGGACAATGAAATATCCAAGTAATGAATACCAAAATATGTAAAGGTACACATACATTGTACACCACACAAACACCAGGGGCCTCCCTGGTGTACCGAATCTACTGTATGTAATAAGATATTAATATCTCTTAAGTGTAGAGGCAACAACACTAAATTATATTCTAAAGATATTAGCGAAATACAACGCTAGTGTTGTACGATGGAAGTTATCGATAAAATTAATCATCCATACTAATATTATAAATGCGAAAGTTTGTCTGTCTGTCTGTTACCTCTTCACACCCAAACCGCTGAATCGATTTTGCTGAAATTTGGCATGGAGATAGTTTGAGTCCCGGGAAAGGACATAGGATACTTTTGTCCCAGAAAAATGTACGGTTCCCGCGCGATACTTTGGTGCAACGGAGTTGCGGGCATCATCTAGTAATATTATAAAATATATCCGTTGATCAGCGATTCTCGGAAATGCCATTGTATTCTATCGTTGTCGCGATCATCGGTGCTCGTAAGTCGTACGGGGCTTGATGGGTTAAAAAACTAAAGTGTGCAATGAAAGTTTGCTAGGTAAATGTCTATGATTTTAATAAATTCGTATGACTATGACCAAGAAATATACACAGTGTGCATACACAAACGTTAATATTATTACGAATACAATGTTTTCCCCCAGTCTGATGCGATGTGGATAGAACAGTCGTGCCTTTTCTGTGAATACTTTACTAACTTTTATCTAACTTTATTAATAAAAGCAAACAAATATTATGCTCAGTAAATGTGTACCTACGCGATTTCTCTATTTTACTATTTACAGTGTAGCGCAAATTTCGACATATTCCGTAGAAATGCTGTAAATAAATATTGAAATAACTCGTTATTTACATTACCATGCAGTTTGCATGTTACGAACATAGTATTTTGTTATTTGTTTCATAGAATTCTCCGAAAACGAAATAAGTTCACATTCAAATTCTTAAAACTAGCGCGAGCGGTAAGCAATAAAAAATACAAAATAATATTATGTTAATATCAGTCAAATAAACCATATTATAAATGTTCATTATAACATCCATACTAATATTAAAACACGAAAGTGTGTATGTCTGTCGGTCTGCCTGTCTGTTACCTCTTCACGCCCAAACCACTGAACCGATTTTGCTAAAATTTGGTATGGAGATACTTTGAGTCCCGAGAAAGGACGTATAGGATACTTTTTATCCCCGGAAAATGTACGGTTCCTGCGCGATAAACAAGTTTTGGCGCAAGTCGCAACGGAGTTGCGGGCATCTAGTACTAAATACTAACAGAATATGAGCTACCTGGAAATAATCACCAAAACAATGTTCTAAAACTCAGGGGAGAGGGGGCGCCGCACAGTGGTCCCAATTCCAAAATTCGTGGACATAGACCTCGAAGTCGGAATTTCGACTTGATTTTTTTTTTCTGGGATAGAAAACAACATTTCAAACAACTTTTACTCTTTCACAATTCTTCGAAAAACTTATATTTTTCAAGATATAAAATAAATAAAAAAAAGTTGTATGGAGAAAAACACATTTTCTTTTTTTTTTCAACTGCCGCAGTTTGCGGGGTGTTTTGAGGCATAGGCGTGTTAGATAAGGTGACAAGGAACATCAAAAGTATTTTATCTGTTCCCGCAGAGTGCGGCTGCGCAAAAAAATTAAGTTTAAAAAATACATATGAAAACGCGTTTTTTTACAAAGAATGAAATGTTTTTCATAGTGGTTTACTTCTATTTTGTATTTTTACATTTAATTATATCATCTAAGAGTAAAATATCCCATAAAATACTATAAAAATGTTTTTTGTTAAAAATTTTAATTTTATTTTATTCATTATTTTTACAAAGTTAAGACCTTTTTTAGGAATGATTTGTTACTTAGAGGACTTGTTAGCAGGATTAAACGTCTGTTTAGTTAAATAAAATGCTATATCATAACAAAAGGGTCTGAAATCGTTTGAGACTCTATAAACATCACTTCTTCTTCTATAACATCATCAACATCATCGTTGTGAAGTAATTGAACTGCTTCAGGGTGTAAATTATTATGATGGGCTAATTTGAAGAATTTAGGTATAATATTGGAAATGTGTGGATCGGAGCTAATCAAAAGACCGTGAATAATATCTTCGTTCGTCTGGATCCTTCCTATTTTCCGTGTATGTCCCTCTCTTACGTTTCTGAAATCTTTATTGCGAGCTTCTGATGCTTCTTCTGATAATATACCTAGATAAGGAATTTAATTTCATTAGAGTAAGCCAAAGAATAACAAATGTTTATAATATTATATTGAATAAAAATGAAGTAATATTGGCTCACCTATGGTTAAAACTGAATAATAATGTTTGCAAATATCAGCACCATGACCTTCATCGCTGGAACTTGATACGGGTATTAAGTTGCAGCGATGAAGGGCTAAAAATGATATGGAAGTGGGGTCTTGACGGCTCCTCATCACAGAGTAACTATAAACAACGGTGGAATCTAGAGGCTTCCGAGTACAGCGAATCTTCCATCGTCATGAGCAGTGTCGTCCCACTTCGACTGGTAGATGGAAATGAGTTGATTGTTTGGGAGAATCCAGCTCCCTGTTCAACTTATTACTGTCGACCAGTCAAATTCACCTTCAGTCAAATTCATCCTCACTCCATATGAGAATTCGGTGTATGGAGTGTCTTCTTCACATATCGTATAATATTATGGACTTCAAGAAATGGAGTGCTCGTGGTGGAAACCAGACATTGAAAAAAGCCAAGAAAGAGTGTACACAACAAGAATATCGTGAGCAAACCGGATTACTAATCGATATTGTGAAACAGGTACCTACCTCATTTGCGAATTGAATGCTTTTTCTACTTGTTAGCTTTCATTTTTATAATCAACTGTTTTTTTTTCTTCAATTGACAGGGTTTTGGAACTACAAACGATGGAAACACTGCAAGGAGATTTTTTGATGACTATAAAAGGTCATCTAGAATCATAGGAATTGATGAAGACTTAATATTCCGATTTTCCGTGATTCTACAAGCCATATCTTCAGGAAAGTCGATAAATATTGAGGCCTTCAAATTATACTGCAGAGAAACTGCAGAAAAGTACGTCCAGCTTTACCCTTGGTATTATAATATGCCAACAAGCGTCCACAAACTTCTGATACATGGTGCTGATATTTGCAAACATTATTCAGTTTTACCCATAGGTAAGCCAATATTACTTCATTTTTATTCAATGTAATATAATCATTTGTTATTCTTTGGCTTACTCTAATGAAATTAAATTCCTTTTCTAGGTATATTATCAGAAGAAGCATCAGAAGCTCGCAATAAAGATTTCAGAAACGTAAGAGAGGGACATACACGGAAAATAGGAAGGATCCAGACGAACGAAGATATTATTCACGGTCTTTTGATTAGCTCCGATCCACACATTTCCAATATTAGACCTAAATTCTTCAAATTAGCCCATCATAATTTACACCCTGAAGCAGTTCAATTACTTCACAACGATGATGTTGATGATGTTATAGAAGAAGAAGTGATGTTTATAGAGTCTCAAACGATTTCAGACCCTTTTGTTATGATATAGCATTTTATTTAACTAAACAGACGTTTAATCCTGCTAACAAGTCCTCTAAGTAACAAATCATTCCTAAAAAAGGTCTTAACTTTGTAAAAATAATGAATAAAATAAAATTAAAATTTTCGTCAAAAACCATTTTTATAGTATTTTATGGGATATTTTACTCTTAGATGATATAATTAAAAGTAAAAATACAAAATAGAAGTAAACCACTATGAAAAACATTTCATTCTTTGTAAAAAAACGCGTTTTCATATGTATTTTTTAAACTTAATTTTTTTGCGCAGCCGCACTCTGCGGGAACAGATAAAATACTTTTGATGTTCCTTGTCACCTTATCTAACACGCCTATGCCTCAAAACACCCCGCAAACTGCGGCAGTTGAAGAAAAAAAATAAAATGTGTTTTTCTCCATACAACTTTTTTTTTTATTTTATATCTTGAAAAATATAAGATTTTCGAAGAATTGTGAAAGAGTAAAAGTTGTTTGAAATGTTGTTTTCTATCCCAGAAAAAAAAATCAAGTCGAAATTCCGACTTCGAGGTCTATGTCCACGAATTTTGGAATTGGGACCACTGTGCGCCGTAAGAAATAGGAATAGGGGGATATTACTTCCTTTACACCTCCTCCGCTGCGCCGGCAATCTTCTCTCCCTCTATCTTACTAATTTTCGATCTAACAACGTATCCCGACGTGAATAAAAATTACCCATCCAAAAAAGTGACAGCGGCCGCAGAAAAAATCAATTCAAAATCCATCGATAGTCTTCACCTCGGCCCATCACTAGCGGGCACAATTTATGACTTGTCTTCCTTAGCCGGCCGAGGTGCATTAGGGAGTGCACATTTGTATCGAGCTACACCACGGGCACAGAATATATAATAGTACTCCGTACCACGGGCATTAGTGTTGTACCCGTAATAAGGTGCTTTTATTATCGACTTTTATTTTTACTTAAGATTTATGTTTTAAGTCAGTAATAGAAAATGGATTTTACAACATAGCTGTGACACAGAATAAATAGATTCGTATTTGAATTCTGTTCGGGTGTTTTCACATTGGACGATATCTGTAACTACACGATAAAGCTACACGATATCGTCGGACTGGTACTTTCATACAATCACTACTAAACGCTTTCACACGGTGTCGTTGTAGTCAACGTTATCGGTCGCCGACAGATTGTCGTACCGATATCGGATGACGACACCATAATATTTCGCCGTAAATATAAAAGATAAAGCAAATGTAACTTATTCACTGCTGCCATTATTACCACTCGAATATTCTATTACACTTTTGGAATCGCGCGGTTACCTTTGCTGGCGCAATACGACTAACCGCATGACAAGCTGTTGGTTTATATCGTGTCGATATCGTCGGACGATATCGTTGTCGTTCGAGCAGTCGATAAATGAGTATCGTGTCGGAGTCGTTATCGTCGCAGTGTGAAAACGGCCTTTAGGTTTAGGTTTTAAGACATTTATTCTCATAAGAATTACAACAATTCACTTACATGAGAAAGACAATAAAGTAAAGAGATACAAACAAAATATGTACTTAGTAAACATTACAAAATTACATCGAGCGAGCTTTTAAGTAAAATAATTATAAAATTAGCAATTCATAAATGTAAACAAAGAAAAAATTTATCAATACAATTGAGGGTACTTTTATATAATCAATGTCACAGTATGAGTGGTTGCAGTAGACTATCCTCATACTAGACCGTTCCGATTCCGAAATTCGTGCACATTAGGGTGAATTCCGGTAGCTCAAATTTAGCAGACAATTTAATTTAACAAATTTTAAGGCAACACAGTATCACAAGCATGCAAAATCGCCTTTTCATTACGGTTAATTTTAATGTAGAATTAAGTTAAGTTTTAATTAGAATGTATGGATGAGTCGAGTCAACATACTGTGTAATACTGTGGCTTGCAAAAACAAGTTGGACAATACATCGTGTACAATGATATAAAGTTTCTCCGACTAGATATGACACTTAAGTTTGTAGGTTTAATGAGTAATGCATGTGATTTAGGAGGTCACTTGTTTTAATTATTCACCGACTTCAGAAAATGAGGTTATCAATTTAACTCGTATTTGTGTATATATTATGTATTTGTGATTGTTAAAATTGGCGATTTTCGTATATTATTGTGTTAGTGTTGTAGGGAGGTAGGAAAATATGATGTTTGTTCAGTTTTTTAAATATTATAATATTGTGTTTTTTGTTCTTGTAGGTGATGTTTTAATAATTTTTTAAACGTGATTATACTTTTGGTTTCCTTAATCGATGTTGGTAAGTTATTGTTTAACTGTGCACTCTCGTACGTGACATTTCTCTTCCCATAGTTTGTTCTTGGTATCGGCAAAATTAAGTTATTAGCACTTCTTAACACTTTTGTTTTCAAAAAGAAAGATATACATCTTTCTTTTTTGTAAATGTAATATTAGTGTGTATATCTTTGTTTAAAATTTTACGGACGAGAATGCAAGAGTAATATTTGTAAGTTTGTTCAATATTCAGAAAGTCTTTGATAGATATTTTGCAGGTAGAGGAGTAAGGGCCGAATCACACCGAAATGGCAGCGCTGCGGCGAGCATTTTCAGTGTCATATTATAATGTCAAGTAGTAAATAACATTCACAGTTCACAAAGGCATTTTATAAATGCTTCGCATCGCCTAGACGCATTGCAATGTAAAGTAACCCTAAATAAAATATTATCTACTACTTCCTTTACTACCATAATTAATATCTAATTCAAATATTTGTAATAAAATCAAAATCAAAATATTTATTTTTAAATAAAAATAGGTTACCAAAGTTAAGGGGCCGGGGTACCCTCGAAATTCTCATACATACTTAATACCAAAATCATTTTCTCATACGAAAATATTTAACATTTTTGAGTTATTTTTCAGCTTAAAATAGTAATTACCTAGGTTCCTGCACAACATTTTTCTAAAAAATATTTACACTAAAAAATTTTTTTGTTTAAATTTTGTTTTACTGTTTAAATATTTTTTAGAAAAATGTTGTGTAGGAACCTAGGTAATTACTATTTCAAGCTGAAAAATAACTCAAAAATGTTAAATATTTTCGTATGAGAAAATGATTTTGGTATTAAGTATGTATGAGAATTTCGAGGGTACCCCGGTCTCTTAAGGTGACGCCTTGATAATTTGGCTGTAGCGATGTCCATTTTTCTCAGCAATGACTAAAGCTAAGAAATTAAAGTTCACTGTCAGTATTCATCATGTCTTTGTCTTTAAATTACCCATAGCATAACACGATTGGTCAACTTTTATAACACAGAATAATCAATCAAAAAGACCCCTGTAAAAAAAGGGATTCCTATTTTGCCAACAGAGGAGAGTGATATAAGCTTCAAAAATTTGTACATAAATTGGTTCTAGTATACACTTTAATTTGTCCATAGCTTATATGAAATGTATTTATGGTTTTTAAATTACGCGACAAAAACCATTTTGTCGCTACGCCCTTTCAATTTTTGCTGTTCCATTGCTTGTTTTCTATGAGAGGCCGGGCCAGCCTCGCATAGAAAACAAGCAATCTCAAACACATCCAACACGGTTTTTTACTTTAACATGGCGTCACCTTAACACTTGAACGTCTAACCCGGCGAGAAGAAACGGCGCGCGGCGCGGCGTAAGAAACTCGCACAGGGCAAAAAAGTGGAAAATAACAATAATATAGCTTAAGCTATATTATTGTTATAAAATTTTACAGTATTTAATAGTAGGTATATTTAGGTACTATGCCAATATGTGAAGCCAATCCATACTTTCATGATTTCATGAAAATTTGTCTATTCATCACGCTTAAACCGTAGTACCGATTTTGAAGAAAATTGGCACGCAGATACATTTGTGGGGTGATAATGCGTGGAGGCCCAAAGGAAGATCTTCCGACCGAGCGAGGTGGTATGCTCGGTCAGGCCGGAGCCCACGTGATACATTTCAGCTGTCGTATATTATATACTGAAACGCTCAGAAAACTTCGATAGCGCGATGCAGGAATGTTAGGCGAATGTGGGTACCGCCACACATTGAGTCCCGGGAATTTACATGGAATTGTCTTAATTTCCTCAAAATGTACGGTTTTCGCGCGGTAAACGAGCTGCACGAACGACTTTGCGGTCAATATCTGGACTCTGGAGGTAGTAAAATAATTTTAAACGCTAATGTAACAAAATATATCTAACATAACGATATTCCAGGCCTAAGCATTTAGGTTAACTTAATCAACCTAACTACATGAAACTGTCTATCTATAACGCCCGTCACACACGTTCAAATTGAGTGACCTTTCCTATCTTTTATCTATACTTAATATTATAGTTCTGATATCTGAAGAGTTTGTTTATTTGTTTGTTTGAACGCGCTAATCTCAGGAACTACTGGTCCGATTTGAAAAATTCTTTCAGTGTTAGATAGCCCATTTATCGGGGAAGGCTATAGGCCATATTTAATCATGCTAAGACCAATAGGAGCGAAGAAAGAGAGGAAAATGTAGAAAAAACGGGGAAGCCGCGCGGTACATCTAGTTTTTTTTAAAAATACGTCTGGTACTCGGACACTACAGCGGTAAAGCTATTGCAGTTAGCAGCTCGTCTACATGCATATTGCATTTTGTCGCACGCACAACAACACCGTGCCGAAGTCTGCCGAACTGAAACGACGTTAGACGATATGTTAGGTTTATTTTCGTAACCATAGACTTATATATGTTCGTAACGGAATTTATTAATTCGGTCGTTGCATTCAAAGCCCGCGATAAAATCTGTGATACTTATAATAATATTTAACTATCTAATAATATTTAACTAATTATAACGTCTGTACACACAGCGAAGAAGTTTTAAATATTCCGAAATACTTTTATCAGTAAGGAAGCTATACAGTTTTAAATTCTTTATTAACAATTCCAAAATGGCGGATCGATCGTGCAGTGTGTGTAGGGTTATAGGGTATAAGCTAACGAGATAACTCGCCCAGTTAGTTGCGGCTTGCTCGACTCTGCTAACATCACATTTTATGTTTTTTTCGCGTTTAATTAAAAACTTAATAGCGCGGCTTTACAGCTACTGACATTTTCCCTTTTCCTTTTTAAATTGCAGTTTATTAAGCTCGTTTCATCCGTAAACCTGTAATTTCGTTGCATTACATTTCTATTAAAAGGTAGAAAATAATAATATGTTACACTTAATTGCAAAGTAAATCACAAAAATGTAAAAAATAAAATTTCAATACTAAGATCATTCGCAAACTTTGCGCAAATTATATATTATTTTAGCGCAAAAGTAAAACTGTTATATCCAGTTATGTCCTTTCCCAGGACTCAACATGCACAATACAGCTTCAGTAGTGATTCAGTAGAGCTTCAGAGTTCAGGTTTAGCTGAAAGTTGCAGCGCTAAAAGACGATTTTTTTTCAGTATCCAGGGCAAGGGCCCGGGCGTCACGGTTTCCCCATACAAAAGTGAAAAAAATTTTTGGTCTTTCATCGCTGCTACTTTCACAGTGAACTCTCTACAAGGAACACGTACACAGTTACACACCCTAGCTGAAAGACGAATTTTTTTTTGAGATTTGTATGGTCAAGCGCCTCAGCGTCACGAATTTCCCCGGATACAAAAGTGGAAAAAAATGTTCTTACAGGGCTGCACTTTTCCAGTGTACTCTATACATAAGATTCATACACACCCGTATTATCACGGGCCGTATAAATAGTCAGTACTTAAGGGAACATACCCATACTACGTGACCCATTTAGGGGGAGGGAGGGGGGTCTTCAAAATACTACGCTCGGTCACAGGAGGGGGGGGGGAGGGGGTCTAGATATTTGTCACGTAGTCAATTTCGCCGAGAGAAACGTCATAGGAAAATTTTTTTTCTCGCCATTTCACTCTTTCTTACAAAATGATTAAAAATTATTCTAGTCAATACCACGTGAACATTTGAGGAGGGGGGGGGGTCTTGGCATATACTACGCGTGGTCACCAGGGGGAGGGAAAGTAGGTCACGTAGTATGGGTATGCTCCCTAAGATGCGACCTCTCAAGACGCGATTCGGCTACTGACTATTTATACCGGCCTTAGCCTTTAGTTATAACTTAAGGGCCCCCGAGACGGTCAAACGGTTTGATTCAAACGTTACGTGTTTGATGCAACCGTTTGATGTCGGTTTGAACGGTTTGTCAAACGACACTGCGCAGTTTGGTTCAGTACGCGCTGTGGAGTACACGTCTTGTGACGAATAAATATTATTTTATAAAAGATAAAACAGCCGGCCGGTTCTGGAAATAGTACATACATACGCATCGAATTGATAACCTCCTCTTTTTAGTCGGTTAAAAATAATATCCTCTAAAGAATCATACAAAGTTTGTTCAAACGCATCGGAACACGATCAAACGGCGCGTCAAACACAACAAAAATATAAAATTTCATCAAACGAGCTTCAAACACGTAAATGTTTGACAAACCGTTCAAACTAGCTTTGTAAACGATCAAAATGGTTTGAGTCAAACCAAAATTTACGTGTTTGAGTCAAACCGTTTGACCGTCTCGGGGGCCCTTTATACCCTGTATAAATCAGCCTGCCCGCTATAACATTTAGGTACACAGTTTCCAACTTCAGTTACGTTCTCAAATTAAAAAAAAATCCTTTGCCGCAACAAAGTACAGAAAAATTAAAACGTTTAATTTTCAAGTACCAAGATCATTAAATTTCAACAAGGACCCTCGAAATTGGCCGAGTCTAACCAGGACCGCGCTCATTAGCGGGCTTGTGTGTGTGCACAGTAAACTCACACTTGTTTGCCGTAATTAAGAGATTTAAGTTTATATACAGTGTTTACAAGGGTTCTGCGTCGTTTAACTGGTCCGTTTTGTCCGCTGGCTATGTTGAAATGTAGAGATGGAGGATTTTAGAGAATTGGCTTTGTAAATAAAACATTTTTGACCTTTTTTGAAATATAGAGATGAAGGGTTTTTAAGGAATTGGCTTATTCATCAAGCCCCAAGCGGTCGCATGCAACTGCGATAACAATAGATAAGCTATTGTGTCTCGTTTATCCACGATCGACGGGTTAATAAATAAAACATTTTTGACCTTTTGGTTTATTTTCGGCTCATGGTAGTTTCCCCAAGATTAAATATCTACACTTTTAATCTATGATAAACTTAACGCCTATGCCTTCATTTAGTTAATGCTAGATGCAGTTTTAATATCGCCAGGAATATCCTCCAACCTAAGCATTTTTTGCGTCAGTGCTCCACACGAACCACCTTGTCTGTCACAGTTTTCTCAAGCGATACATATCAGTCGATATATAGAAAACCCCCGTCTCGTTACCAGGGTTCGAATACCCTCCGATCGTCACTTTGTTACCCGAGCACTTTCCGCCGGAGAAGTCCTCGTAAGAATCGCAGGCCCAGGCCAAGTAATACTTCGGATTGTTGACCGTCTCCGCCCAGTACTTGAGGCAGGCTTTGTGACTGCACTTCGCTGAGTCTGATATGTCCAGCCATGTGGAGCATTCGCGTTGGACGCGGCCATTGTTGATGAAGAAATCCGTGTCGGCCAGAACACTGGTCGAGCCCAAACCGCCGGCGTTGCAGTGGTATACCTCGACGTAGTCCGCTAAACCTGGAATGAAGTGAAATAAACGCTATTTAGGATGCGGCCTTTCTTTTGAAAATATGTCCCACCTGGTATGTGGGACGGCAAAGTGATCCAAAACCTATCTACTATAATTTACATAAAATTGTAGTAAGGTTTTGTGTGAAATTTTAGGTGAAACTGTTTATGTAGAAGTATTTTTGAGTATTATTGCACCGCAATGGATATGCTGTGTCAGGCTGCTGAGGGATCAGGCGCGGGGCCGACTTTTACATGTTCATCCGACGCATCTGTCCTATAAGATATGTCCACATCATCTTCAATTTTCGTCATCTTCTTTTTATTCAACTTCAGTTTGGCATATTCAATAATTGAATGCGTCAAAATCCATCCGCGTTGAAAGAAAAGTGTCATAGCGAGCGCTACGATTTCAGCGCGCGTCACGGGCATACCTCACTTCGCTCTGTTGAGTGTTGACTGCGCTATAACGCATGCCCTTGATGAACAAAAAAGGCACAGTGTGGACAAAGCTATTGACAGATTTTTTCAATATCAAGTTAGCCTGCATTTTGCAAAGGTTTTTCTAGTCTCATCACGAGAATCGAACCGGAAATCAAGAGCCAAACATTAAAAACCACAAAATAGTGCTCATGGGTTTTTATAAAATAAGCATGCAGTGGACAGTAAGATAATTATAATCTCATTGTTTTATACTTACCCTTACGAAGCTGGTTTTCAATGAAATCATTGGAAAAGCATGGTCCAGCCGGATCTATTCCTGTGAGCCTTGATATCATCTCCCCCGTCCTGTCAGTATACGTTTCTGCAGCATACCCGATCATATGGGCTCCCAAACTATGTCCAAGAAGTTGCATATTGGCAGGCAGAATGCCCTTTGTCCTGAACTCTACCAGCAGATTACCAAGAGTTCTGCCAATATAATAAGCATGTAAAACGGCGCGTTCATAACTTTTAATTCTTCCCCCTTTTGAGGAGGTGTACTCCGAATGGTCCAAAATCATGAGATAAATGTTAGGAATATCTTTGAATGCTATCCTTACGATTTCCGCAGCAGATCTGCTGATGTGGGACTTGTACCCTGGTACGAAGACTATCAGTTTCCTGGTGATGTCCAGGTTGTACGTGCTGGTAATGACCTGGCTGGCTACATCGATTTTGCTAGTTAGATTGTAGTTGTTCTGGAAGTCGTAGAAGAACACCTGGGTGTCGTCCACATTGAGATTAAACACTTTGGTGTGGTCACCTGGAATAACGTTAATTCAAGATGTCAATTAGGTAGGATGAAAGAGATTTGCCGCATTAGATTTTTGGAAACGCAAAACAATTTGAATTGCTATTGGCTTTTTTATTGGATTGGCTAATAAGGTGCCTACCACACGTGCATGCAGGCATGCTTGACCACAGTTTTGCTGGCGCATGCTTCTCGCATGAAAAGATGGAAGACTGACTCAACTACCACACGGCACAGTTATGCATGCGCAAGCCACATTCTTGCCGAGATCGTCGGCGTATAAACATTAAACAACTTGGCTTGAACACTTGTTAAAATTGTGACAGAGAGACCATAAAATGGGATTGAGAGTTGAAACAGAAACCTTTTATTACATCTGGTAAAAAAACTACCAAAACACGCAATTGCTAAATTGTTACTGTGCTTGTTAATTGTTCTTTAATCTTTATGTATATTTTGTAAGAAACAAGTTGATGTCTCCATCTCCGTTGCTCAGATATTCGTTTATCGCGTGGGAACCGTATATTTTTCCGAAAAATAATATCCTCTATCCTTTTCCGGGTCTTAAAGTATCTCCATGTAATAAAATTCGGTTCAGCGGTTTGGGCGTGAAAAGGTAACATACAGACAAACAGAGGCAAACACTTTCGCATTTATAATATTCAGTATGGATAATATTATTTACAACAATATAAGGTAACGTCACAGTGTTACAATATTTAGGGTAAATATTGATTACAATTATAATACTGTGGTAACGTACACTATTGTTAGCCAAAACACTACGTAATCTGATCTTGTTTACCAGATTGCGAACAAAAGATATACACGTTAACATTTTCTTTGTTAACACAATCCACTGTTACTAAAGTAAAGAGTCTAAACTATATCTATCTCTTTCACGCTTAGCCGCCAAACAGATATTGATGAAATTTGGTGTGAAGATAGGTACCTTGAGTCCCGAGAAAGGACATAGCCGGATAGTTAAAAACTGAATATTTTCGATTGTGCATCCTTGAGCGATAAACGCGCTCAACTTGTACCATTGATAAATACTTACATTTTATCCAATCGGAGTACAAAATTGCTCCAAAAATACCATTTGCAGCACAGTAAATAATATTAATTAATACAATAAACACAGACAAAACACATGTCGACATATTGTGGACTGAACTATGACATTGGATGATAACATCTTATGACGCAGCATGGAAGGGATAAGAATGAAGTAAATAATTCAATGAACTGTATTCGTTGCGGTACAGTACCTTGGCATGAATGGCTACAAATAAAACGTTCCGGCGCAGGGCCGGTTTTAGCACTACCAGCGCCCTGGGCAAGATTTCTTCGGCGCCCAGGGTGCTGATACTTGATAGGACTGAAAAAAATTGGCGCCCTTTTGTTTGCCTTCAGCGCCCTTTCTTATCCAGCGCCCTGGGCGGTCGCCGCCACTGGTCCGACAAATTATTCGGATTTTAGATTACAATAAGGAGATGAAGAGTTTTTAAATCGATCAAACAGAGTGATGGATGTTATGGTATTTAGTAGTAAAATATTTGACAGAACTCAGAAGACCTTCATCCATACCAATATTATACCTATGTGTCTGTCTGTTTGTCTGTAACCTATTCAAGTCCAAAGTAATGAACCATTTTGCTGAAATTTGGTAAGGAGATACTTTGAGTCCCGGGAAAAGACGTCGATGCTCATTTGTTTGAAGGAGCCTAAAATGCTTAGAGAAACCTTTTAAATTCATGAACAGAAGAGAACAGATAATAAAATTCATTACGTTCTTTATTCAAGCAAGTTTACCAAACTTTAGACAATATTTCTAATCCCTTTTCAATCCTTCACAATTATCAAGTTGTTAGGAGTGATTAAGCCAAGGATAAGTCCAACTTAGTATAAACAGTTTAAATGAATGGGATGAAACTTTTTCAAGTTAACTATCAACTCGTTAAATGGTCTGGAGGGGCGATAAAAGTTCTCCTTACTTTACATCAAGTTTAGCTAAGAGTTAAGACTAAAGCAAGAAATACACGGTCGTCAACGGCGGTTGACGACCACGCAAAATCTATAATGAAAAACTGGTTGACAAGTGACAACACATTGGCAACCGTGTGGCTGGCAACGCGCATACTATTTTTTGCTGTTGACGACCGCCGTTGGCGATCGTGTATTTCATACTTAAACTTGCCGAGTTCGCACAAAAATCCCATTTTTTTACTTATCTTAGTTCAAAATTGATCTAAAAAATTCAAACGTGGAATATATGTACCTATTAACGAAATTGTCTATTGTCGTGTGTTTCAAATAAACGAAATTTGTAAATAATATAAGGGAGATGCTGAAAGTATGCTTGAATTTTAATAAATCATTATTAATTTGGAAGCAGCTGATATCATGAGTATAATAAACAAAATAGGAAATTAATAACGGGGAAAGGAATGTTGATATGCTGAAGATTATTGCTGTATTTTATTATAACTTTGTAGCTTTCAAATTATGAGTTTATAAGGCTCTAAACACGGTAAAATACGGCATCTTTGTAAGGGGAGCGCCTTAATAAAATGCTCTCCGCTGCGCTCCGTTCTGTCTGCGCTATTCAACTCAATCTGGAGCAAAGTCGAAGTGTCGAGATGCGTACCATGTTTTCATTTAAATTGGTAGCACTATAACCATTCGGACTCAGCTAATATTTACATTTTGAGCAAAATAAACAGTAATAATATGCACGGAACGAGCTGTAAATAAAAGTATATTTAGATTTGTTTGGATGTAATAAAATAAAAACCATTTTATAAAATCTGATATTATATTTCTGATTCGTCTTTTACAAATAAGTTATTTAAAATTATATGATTATTGATTATTCATAACAAGTACACACTGTACAATATTAATAATTAATAATAAATAATAATACACCACTAAACTTGACAGATAAAGTATGGAGAATCTGTCAAAAAAGTTTTGAATAGCCTATTCGGCACTTCATCAGAAAGTGGTGAAACAGGCCCTCAAGATTAAAAATCTCATATTATCAATCTTACACGTTAAAAAGTATATATTATGTAAGTATTCACAGCATAGAAACACCTTCGGGGGTCCAAAAATATTTGTATAGGGTCCAAAAGTATTGTAGTTATAAACAACAATCAGAAATCGGGAATAACTCTATTTACAAAACAGGACATACATAACATCATTATGTAGTCTCCTAAAAGAAATATTCTAAAGGTATCTGAATTGGAACGGATATAAGATCACACTATTAGTCAAATACAAAATTCTTCATAAAGTTTTAATTACAATTAAACGTTTTCTTAAGTTAAGTGCTACTTAAATCAAACACAAACTAAACTCACAACACTTTATTTCCAGTTTCTAAGGTTTTCTCTGAGTAGATTATCTATCTATTCAACAGTGTTTTACATATTAGTAGGGAAGTATTGGGCATTCTGTCCCACTTGTCCAACCAAAAGTTGGATAGAATTGTCTGTCCTGCAAAGAATCACTTAAATTAGAATGTGTTCTGTCCTGCAGTTGAAATGATTGGGCATTCTGTCCCACTTTTGTTCGCTCGCGGTGCATAAACGAACAGGAGGGCATCCTGTTCCGACACACCGAACCTCCGTTCGCTCGCGCTCACTTCGGTGTACTCGGTGTGTCAGGATGCCCAATAGCTCCTGTTCGTTTATGCACCGCGAGCGAACAAAAGTGGGACAGAATGCCCAATCATTTCAACTGCAGGACAGAACACATTCTAATTTAAGTGATTCTTTGCAGGACAGACAATTCTATCCAACTTTTGGTTGGACAAGTGGGACAGAATGTCCAATACTTCCTGTTCGTTTATGCATCAACTGATGGTAAATGAAAGGACATGCTCATGACATGCACCTCTGTTCGCTCACTTCGGTGTGTCAGTGTGCCACTTACCGTAGGTAAGATCATGCACCGATCATACTACTAACTTCATTCCTGTTCGTTTATGCATCAACTGATGGTAAATGAAATGACATGCTCATGACGTGCACCTCTGTTCGCTCGCGGTGCATAAACGAACAGGAGGGCATCCTGTTCCGACACACCGAACCTCCGTTCGCTCGCGCTCACTTCGGTGTACTCGGTGTGTCAGGATGCCCAATAGCTCCTGTTCGTTTATGCACCGCGAGCGAACAAAAGTGGGACAGAATGCCTAATCATTCCAACTGCAGGACAGACACATTCTAATTTAAGTGATTCTTTGCAGGACAGACAAGTGGGACAGAATGCATCAACTGATGGTAAATGAAATGACATGCTCATGACGTGCACCTCTGTTCACTCGCGCCCTCGCTCACTTTGGTGTGTCAGTGTGCCACTTACCGTAGGTTGGGCATTCTGTCCCACTTTTGTTCGCTCGCGGTGCATAAACGAACAGGAGCTGAATTGTTACTGTTTTGATTTCAGTCAAAAAATCTTAGAAACTGGTCACAATGATCCGCTAAATGTAAGTTATACGTACTATTTCTTTGGCATTTCTTTTTTTTTCTTTTCTTTTTAGTTTATTGTTATTATTATGTTTTTGTTTTCGTTATAATGTCTTGTAGTGTAGTGATCAAAAAAACGAATAAACGTTTATTTATTTATTTAAATACCCTTACTGCCGCATTCAGAGACATATACTGATAGAAATATCGATTTATTGAAAATTTAGACAAATCTCATGCATTTTATATCAAAATCTTTACTAAAGTATGTCTCTGAGATCGGCCGTGTTAGAAACGCTTGAGCTAACTACCATAGAGCATATTTAGTGTAGGTATGTTGTAATCATAACAGACCGGAAATCAGTTTAATGTTTTAAATAAATATATATTATATATTTATTTAAAATAATATTTATTTAAAATATATATTATATATTTATTTAAAATATTAAATAATTATCATGATCATTGTCAGATGTAGCAACACTAGTCTATGCGCCCCGCTCTAGTTTCTCTCTGCCACTTCACTCTGCACGCAAGGAATGCCGCCATTGTACAACCAACAATACCTAGTTAATAAAAGAAGTCTAGCAGCCTGGAATTTCATTCAACAAGCCGTGTTGAATGAAATCATCCATCAAACATGGTGTCAGAAGTCTAGAAGAACTCATCGCCAAAATACGAAAGGTACTGTGCCGAAATCTTAATTCTATATCGAAGTCGTGTCCAACATGGCCGACGAATCAAAGAATAAAGGAAATGAAAAGCAGGCAACGCTCAAAATAGGCAGTGTCTCGCCGCTGGACATCCGAAGTTCCAATCTCCCCCTCCCCTGGAAAAACTGGCTAACGCAACTTAAAATATATCTGCGTGCCAACCTACTTGAAGATGCATCTGATGCCAGAAAAGTCGCTATCCTACTACATTTCATAGGCGCAGACGCACTCACGATATACTACGCATTTAATATCGACATTGACACAATAACATTTGAGACGCTAATAAAGAAATTCGACGAATATTTTCTACCCAAAGTGAATATTACTATGGAACGGCACAAACTTTTCAATAGAAGACACAGACATGTGAAATGTGAATGTGCCAGCCATATGATTTATTGGTTCAGTATAGTATCATGCGCTTCGCGCGATCGATCGATTGCCCCCGCCATTTGAGGCTCCCCACTTCCCCGTTGCGGGCGTTCAAGCGGTAGGGTAACCGGCCTTTGGCCAGGTTTGTTTTCATTATCTACCGCGCCCGTTACCCAGAACACATTAACGTGTGAATATAAAGCGCAACAAAATCGTGAACGTTCATTATGTCACATGTCAGTGAGCAGAGAAGTTTAAGTGGTGTTAAGAGTTTTAACAGTTTAGAAAATGAAAACTCCAGTCAGTTCTCCAGTTCCCTCGACGTCGAAGGGTGCGAACAAGTCGACTCTGAAAAATTTATCAGTTCATTTTCAACAAATATCTCCAGCAAAAAGCAGCGAAGAGGAAAGCGATCGCGAAGACAAAAACGACGATTTAAGCGAATTCTTGAAAATGAAACATCAGAATCAAAATCAACTTCAAACAGCGATACAGATGGTGGAAACAGAATGCGATCAAGCAATCGGTCCAGAAACACAAGTTATGGTGGAAGATATGGAGCAGCAGGCACAAGTCAATGTACGTACCAAGACTCAAAAGAGAAAAAAAAATTCATCGAAGAAGACATCAACTCCGACGAAGAAAGTGGCAAAAGCATTGCCAGAGCCATCGCCGGACAGTTTCCTGAGTGTTTTGGAATTGATATGAACCTCGGAAGTGTACACTCAAGTGATGGAGAAATTGAAGTACGGAGAACAGAATGCAATGATGAACAAGAATCTCAGTTTAAAACGCGAATTTACGAATCTGATATCATTGTGGAAGACAATATTGAAATTGATAGTTCACAAACTGAGGCAGAACGCGTGCGAAGATTTATCATGGAATGCATTCAAAATCATCCTTTGCGATTCAGAGTTATACATGACGTGTTTACAATTCAAAATGAGCGATTTAGCAATATCAATATTTCACGAATATGCGAGCAAGGGAGTAACTCCGGTCGTGCCTACAAAGGGTCCATTTTCTTCGTGTGCAACCATGCAGGAGACCACCTCCATGTCGTGCATGATTGCTCCTACAACGGAAACAGTTGCAGATGTCAACGTATCAAAGAAATTAGATACGAATGCGGAAACCCCAGACTTAATAGAAAACTTCTTCGGTCTTCAGAATGTACAAGCGAACACTGGCTCAATCTCGCAATCTATTTCGAAACAGGCGAACGGCAAGCAATACATTTTGAAATCTCCGGGAGAATGTGGACTAAATGTAGTAAAACTCGAAACTTATCCATTCGCAAAAATTTGCGGCTTAGACAAGAAAAATTGGTGGAAACACGCGGATACGAAGATGGTGTTCCTGACGACTTCAAATGTAGATCCGATACAAATTCAATTGAACAAATTGCAGAATGCGGTAATGAAAGAAGTGGGAAAAATAAAAGGTATACAAAAAGAAGTAAAGGAGATCAATTATTGGAATTCTTTTGGCGGTTTCCAACATCGCCAATAAATAATATTTTTAATAATTCTGTATGGTTCAGTTCAAAGTGAAAATATTTACCATTAACTCACATAAAAGCGGTTCAAAGAATTTTTTTAAGGCAATTGTGTGACATGACAATTATTGATTTTATGAATAAATTTAAAGATAGTAAAGGCCGTCACAGACTTAGCTATAATATATATTAATATGTTTATAGCTAGGCATATTAATATATATTTTCTATACAATTTTCGCGTGACCACACACTCAGCTATAATATATATTTCTGGTCTCAGTGTGTTTAGTACGGTATATTAATATATATTATAGCTAAGTCTGTGACGGCCTTGAATCTCTTTTTTTTAATTGTGGAGTAAGAGATGTGAACGATTACTATTATACAACAGAACAGTCATTAACAATTGCAATTGAATTATTAATGTTTCAATTCAATAATTCTGAAGATAGAGTTAGGGATTTCTTGAATAATTTATATAATATTTTAGATAAAATAGTGCCAAAAAAAAATTGTATTTTTAGATATTCCTCAAAAGGCATGCCAAGTCGTGTATGCGAACATAATACAAAAGCATTGAAATGTGCAACAATCACGATGAATAATTTGTCAAAAATTCATCAGGATTTTTATAAAAAACCAACAAAACATGAACAAGATATAATTCTCTTTAAACTGTGTTCAATAAAAGAAAATCTAAAAAGACCTAACTTTAAAGGCAGAAAGAAATTTAAAACTATTCTGTATTCATTAATAAAAAGAAAGTGCCAATCTGCCAAAAAATTTTTCTGAGTATTTTGGCATTAAAAAGTATAGAGTGGAGTACTTGATGAAAAAGTTTTATGAAACGGGAGAATTTATCAATTAGTTTCGTTATATCTTATATATTATTTATCAACGTGAAACACTGGAGAAGTACCATTATCATGAAGAAAGAATTAAGTGAATATGTAATTTACATAATATGTAATATAAAATTTAAAGTAAAGTGGTAGTGATTTATACTTTCTACAAAACAAAGCACAGATATGAAATTCTCAACTACTTGTGTCTTCTCGGTGAATTACTTAAAACTTTCGTAAGCCACAGAACTTGCGTTCCAAATGTGACTTTTTAAGTAATTTACTGCTGAAACATAATACATTGTTAAAATACTCGTATGAAACATTAATCACGGACTTATTTCTTTTCTAAATAAAAATCATACATTTAAAACTTGTTGAGGTAATATATTAGATATTTATTTAACGAAAATAAACATTTTTTTTTTCTGTTCGATTTTGCCGCATATCTTATATTATTACTAGGAATACCGCAATTTACCTTAGGCGATAAAATAAATGCCAGGCATTCCACGATCGACCACAGCAGATGAAATAAATGCCAGGCATTTCAAGATCAACTACAGCCGATAAAATAAATACCTGGCAGTCCACGATCGATTACATCCGATGAAATAAATGCCAGGCAGTCCACGATCGATTACAGCCGATAAAATAAATGCCAGGCAGTCTACGATCGATTACAGCCGATGAAATAAATACTAGGCAGTCCACGATCGATTACAGCCGATGAAATAAATGCCCGACAGTCCACAAACGATTATAGCAGATGAAATAAATGCCTGGCAGTCCACGATCGATTACAGGCGATGAAATAAATGCCAGGCATTTCACGATCGACTACAGCCGATGAAATAAATGCTAGGCAGTCCACGATCGATTACAGCCGATGAAATAAATGCCCGACAGTCCACAAACGATTATAGCAGATGAAATAAATGCCTGGCAGTTCACGATCGATTACAGCCGATGAAATAAATGCCTAGCATTTCACGATCGACTACAGCCGATGAAATAAATGCCAGGCAGTCCACGATCGATTACAGCCGATGAAATAAATGCCTGACAGTCCACGATCGATTACAGCCGATGAAATAAATGCCTGACAGTCCACGATCGATTACAGCCGATGAAATAAATGCCAGGCAGTCCACGATCGATTACAGCCTGGGGGTGTAGTGCGAGTTTTATTCGATTATACGCATCGAGCACGTTAGCGCGAATTTGTATGGGTTCAAAGCAGCGCCATCTGCTGGCTAACGTGGATACCGCTTTGATACCATACAAATTCGCGTTAACGTTTTAGATGAGTATGATCGAATAAAACTCGCACTAACCCCTCTGTACGGTTCAGCGTATCGATGTACTCGCACGTTGTGCCGTATCATCAATTTATTTGTATATCATTTAAACTCGTACGGCTAAGTATGACATTGAACCGGCACGTTTGCCTACTCATCAGTTATTTATTAAGCATTTCGTATCAAAATAAAGCAGATCATTATCAAGTATCAAGAGCGTATAATTTAACACCTATCATCAGCATGTCTATCAGCATCATCACTATCATCCAGCATCCAGCAACTGTAGGAGACAACCCCTACACAGCCGAAGAAATAAATGCCAGGCATTCCACGATCGACCACCACAGTAGATGAAATAAATGCCAGGCAGTCCACGATCGATTACAGCCGATGAAATAAATGCCTGACAGTCCACAATCGATTACATCCGATGAAATAAATGCCTGGCAGTCCACGATCGATTACAGCCGATGAAATAAATTCCAGGCATTCCACGATCGACCACAGCAGATTAAATAAATGACAGGCAGTCCACGATCGATTACAGCCGTTCAAATAAATGCCCGACAGTCCACAAACGATTATAGCATATGAAATAAATGCCTGGTAGTCCACGATCAATTACAGTCGATGAAATAAATGCCAGGCATTTCACGATTGACTACAGCCGATGAAATAAATGCCAGGCATTCCGTTGGCCAAAAACTAAATGTCTTCCTCGGTGAAAATATTGAAAGTTATTTGTTCGCAACGTATAGTGTGGTGAACACAGGACCTGTGGTATTTATTACAAGTGTAATTGTTCACGCGGCGTATCAAAATCAAATAGAAACAAGTGATAATAATTATCTACCTTCACTATAACATGTATAACCTGACAAACGTCAAGAAGCATCCAGGATTACCTTTGGACAAATTATTTGCGAAAGCTGGAGATTGTCATGTTTTCACACAAGATCTGGAATTAGTTAAAATGTGTCCATTTTCGAATGTAAGTGCTATTTACTACAAAACCAAACTAGGGTGGACAGCCTGAAGGTCAGGAACCAGAAAATCATTTTAAGCTGTGGGAACAAGAAAGACCTAGACCTCATCACAGCAAGACTAAAATAATACGACAAGCTAAAATATAATGGATAAGGAAATTTTGTACCAATTGATATTACTTGATATCACTGACCCTATCGATCGAGTTCTCATCAAGTCACTTATAATGAGGTTGTCATCGCCAGTGACCTTGCTCGCCGCTTTTCAGGTACTTGATGTAGTCTTGGTATTACATCGCCGACAAGTCAGCATGTCCAATTATGCTGACTTGTCGACGTTGTTGGATGTGTTGCTTACTGCACAACGTACCCCTTTTAGCATTAAAGCGAGACGCGATGACCTCGAGGGCGATCTTTGTTGGATCCAATTCTGACTAGTGGCCGTCGAGCGTTTTCGCGTGCGAAAAGGTTCCCTGATGGACTGATTCTCGTCAATACTTCGGTCGGTCCGGTCGCTGATTTAATTGACCGACTCCTATCTGCGCTCGACTTTGGCGAGCACTACGTTGCCGATGTTCGACCTATACAACGCAGTGGAGATGGTTCGCCATCAAAGCAGTGGGAACCAGCCACTCGAAATACTCAGTGTCTCAAGATCCTCACTGGAGCTGTTCCGGAACCCTAAGCCGAAAATACAGCTAGCAGCGGACATCAAAAGAGGTATCAAGGACATCGAAGACCAAGGCAGGAAGTTAAGATTCTTCTGGCCATGTAGGGACATCAGGAAACGAAAGGGCCGACGAACTTGCAAAACAGGCAGGCCTCGCCCTAAAAGAAGTCACGGACTACGACCAAATCCCACTGTCCTACATCAAGAGGAAAATCAGAAGAGATTCGATCCAAAGATGGCAAGACAGAATACACGAATGCGGACACCGGAAGAACCACCGTTTTGTAAGAACAACCACTCTCACACCAACCAACCACATCCAAGCCATGACTGGCCACGGTGCCTTCGCCCAATATCTGCACCGATTTAAGCTGATCAGTAGCCGAGGATGTGAGTGCGATCAAAAAGTAGAAAAAACGGCACAACGTTTTGCGTCCCCCCTTCCAGCACCAGAGACACGACGTCGAACACAAACTGAATGTCTACTTACAGGAAGCAGAACTACATAGATACCTGGAGGATTTAAAGCACGCCAAAGACACGTTCCTGCACATTCATCAAAAGCATTAATTATTCACCATCGCCAAACAAAGATTTAAACAACAACGAGAAGCGGATATCGCAATAACTAATACAAAAAGAACAGAACCCACTCCCCAATTCAGCATACCCGGTGGCTAAGCGGGAGAGAAAGCGGGACACCCTCCATCAGAACGAGGAAAGTGGTTCTGTTCATGAACAACAGCTACGAGAGGCTAGACACATGCTTCACCGTTGGATACAAGAGTCGCCATATCACCAGGACTGGCTCTCATTCTCAAATGTTACATTTACCTCATCTCATGCTTTAGAATGTCAAGAAAATTTGAATCAATATTTAAAATATTCTAAAAACGCGATCGGACTAAAGTAATTCAACAGCTTTTCAGAGAACGAACTCAACATCAGAATGAATTACAAAAATGTAGGTAATGTAATAAAAATGGGCAAGAATAAATCAGATATCAACTTCTATATTTTGTGTCTCATTCATCTTCAATTTCCCTCCCTTAAACACTACACAGAGTAGCCCACTCTATGCAAGTGTTCCTACCGACTCCCGCATCCATACCGACAACCTCTCACTGTGGCCAAGACACTTTAAGCCTAACCACAGTCACCTGTGCCTGGGCGATTGACAGTGGAAAAATCATTTCCATCCTTTAATTCCTTCCAACTATCCGTCTGCTACCTTAGGTCTCATGATAGCAGGTTTCCTGGACTTATACTTTCCAGAACAAAGACAAAACCAGGGAAATATGACTTTACCCATGCCCACGTTCACCAGCCTGTTCTTTACTGGTCAAAATTATAAGAGAAACTCTTCGTCGCCAGATTACACATGGCGTCTCCTACGTAACTGCTCTCAACGCTCAATTAATAAAAAGGGTTGCCCCAAAAACATCTACGGCCTTATTAGTCTTCAAAATAGAAAGATCAGGGTGAATTATGCCGGAGCAACGAGCGAGAGGAACAACGAAGGAATGTGTACAATGTTCAATAGCAGGCCCGTTCTGGAACCTTATACTCGACTCGCTGCTACAAACTCTAGCAAGAATGGGCAATAATGCAACTGTAAAGAATTGCAAAATGTATTAAAAAATGAAAACGTCAATATAATCTGTATCTATGGTCGAAATTTTTAGATTCTGTATCTTTGGTCAAAATGTCAAATCGAAATAAAAGTCGTTATTATTGTTCCATCGAATATTTTTATTGACAAAAATCCTCATCATCCTAGTTAATTGATGTCAGCATCAGTGATAAAAAATCCGCATTCTGCCTCATTTGGCGACCCATTTTGGCATGACGGCGAACGAAAAAATGGACATAAAATACAAGGTGAGGACCGTCACGCGGCGACAATTTTCCAAGTCAGCAAATATGCCCGATTCGTTATTGAGCTTATGCAAGACAGACAGAAGCAAGCTAGACAAACTGCAAGCATGTCATAAAGTGACGAAAGGTATTTAGTAACGGCACCAGTCTTGGACAAGCATCCAATAATGGACAAAAAAAATATTAAATTACAAAAATAAGAACAACAATTGCGTTACGCAATCTGGCAACACTTAAAATAAATGTTTCATTCATTAGTTGTCAAAATATGATACTTTCATTCTATTCGGCCATTTTGTGTAAAGATGGCGTAACATTGTGTTTTGTCGCCCCGACTCGTCATTGATAAATCCGTTTTTACTACGGAAATCCGTAAGGAAGTAAGTACAAAAAATTGTTTATAGTTTTGTTTGTTTTAATGTCAGTGAAATTTGATATTATTTTATGTTATATTGGTTAAATGTGCGAAATATTTCATAATTTTTTGGCATGATAGGTTATGTCGTGGTACCTAAAATTATGTAGTGTCTATTACTGGAATTTAATTCAAGAAGATGCCATTTATGGACAATTGTCGATTTTTTTTTTATAATTTTCAATTACATACGTTTGTTTCTTTTTGCTTTTCAATCTGTTTAATAATATACCTATCACGACCATTTCCAAGATACTCTTCAGACACTGGACAGTTGATATCCATTAGTGGATTCGCCTTAGTTTCCAATAATGGACAATAAATTATTTCTTCAGAATGGCGCCTAAAAAGAATTATTCTCCTGAACAAATGGCTAATGCAATTAATGCCGTTAACAGTGGGGACACAATAGCAAAAGCCGCTGAAAAATTCGGAGTGCCTAGAATAACTCTACACAATAAAGTGACAGGTATAAGTCCTAAGGTCTGTTCCATGGGTCCAAATACATATCTCTCTAAAGACGAAGAAGATTTATTAGAACAATGGGTCATTATGATGAGTGAGAATCATGTTCCTACGGTGAGACTCCAGATTTTTTACACACACCAAGAAGCCTGATTTAACATGGAAGGCTTACTAGCAACCCAGAATCAACTTATCTGAGTTATGCAGCAGCTCCTCAGCAATTTAAAAAAGACGGTGCCGAACGCAAGACACCGGCTCATATCAATAAAAGATTATCGACGTTAGATCTCTATTGGAACAATTTTCAGGGCAATCGGACAAAATCAAAAAAGGACATTAAATTATGTGAATCGGGTGACGAACAAAGACATGATTACTTTACTAATAACGTGTACCAGGAAACCTCAGAGGGGAAAAGACCAACCCAGTCCCATTCGGCAAGGATTATCAGGGTTCCCTTCCCTACGTCAGGACCCCGACCCTAAGGAAAGTGGCACGACAAGAAGACCACATGATCAACGCATTCCTTGAATATGTGGCCGTACTAGAGGCCAACAAGTACATCAGAATCAAGGAATGCGAAGACATTATGAAATCTTACCAAAAAAGTGTAGTTCTCCTAAAAATCTAATTCGAGGAGGCCCACGCAACGGTCTACAACAACAGCACAGCGACCGTCCTTAGGGGACAGGATATGACTACCCTTTGGCGACGTGTAGCGCCACTTCAGCAATAGTCTTACTGGACGAAGACCGGACCAGAAGGAGAGGACATCCCGTCTTTAACATTCCGTCCCCGACCCTATCGTCGTAGTCACAAAGGGAACAGAAATATGGCTAGAAGACAGGATCCTACTAACATCCCACATCCTGTCCACGGTAGAGCCCCCAGCAGGAATCTTCTGCTTCTTCAACATTTACCGCGTTTTGCAATTTGTATTGTAATAATTAATTTCCGTCATTCCGTCGAACATTAATTGTAAATTAAATATATTATTGTATAAGTTAGTTTAATGAATTTTTCATTTAACCCTTAACTACCTGACCGGAGTCTCTCAGACTCCAGCAGTTCTATTTTTGTTCATATCTTTACAAGCAAGGTCCATTGACGGTCGTGCGTCTGTGTACCTTCGCTTCTCTACCTGGAGTACCGCTTTTCAGCTCGTCGAGGTCGCACGCGCATTTGGTGCATTTTGGTGAGTAAAAAACTATGTCGTGGAGTCTGAGAGACTCCAGGTAGGTAGTTACGTGACTTTTTCAAGAACCTTTTTCTTTTTTGTTTTAGTTGAAAATGACGTCAAATAATAAAAATATTGAGCGTTGGTTGAAGAAAGACCTTTCTTCGAATGAAGAGGAATATTTTGATGAACAATGCAGCGAAAACGAGCCAGATATCGATGAAAATGTTGTCCTTTCTTGTGATTCTGCATCGGATACAGAGATCGAAGATGGTGAAATCGTAGAAGAGAGTGCTTCATCGCAACCCTTAGGCTCGATCCTAGATTCTTCTTCGTCAGACGACAATACAATATTTTGCTTCATATGTAAGAAGCCTACCTGCCTGGAGTGCAGTACACGACGTGCTCAATATGCCGTGAAAAATTGTAAAGTTCGAGCCTTGCAATTTTATTTAAAAAAATCTTTTTTACCAAATATGAATGTCACATTATGTTGATTAGTCACTAATCTTTAAATAATTTATAAAGAAAGTTCCTATTTTTTTGTTAATATTTTTTAAATATTTCGTTTAGCAAAACTGTAAGAATTTTGAAAAAATTTTGTTCATTTTGAGAAAATGTGTACTTTTTAAGTATAAGACATAAGGTTTTAGTGTTTTTATTATTTTTAATAAATAAAGAAGTATTTAAGCTATAACAAGTTTCTTTTAATTGATTTTCATATAGCATACTTTTTGTATATTAAGAGTTCAAAATACGGGAGTCTGAGAGACTCCGGGTAGGTAGTTACGTATGAGAAATAAGGGTCAGGTAGTAGAGGGTTAATTTTTGGCTTTTTTTTTGAAGCCCGGGCTGCAGAACTCGTAATTCCCATGACATCATACATTTAAAACAACATACGGCGGCCAATTTCAAGAAAATACAGGACGTGCGGAAATGGCTAGAGTTTGAAGCCCAGGAGACGCACCGTCACCGATTATAAACAACAACATAACGAATCTCAGCAAAACCATCTCTGCTAAGATCATGAACAAAAGGGAGACCAGCATCTCAAAGCAAGAGGACCTGAAACAAGAGATTAACAAACTAAAACAGCAGAAGGTAGACCTTCACAAACAGATTAATAAAATGGAAACAAAAGTCCGGCTGACAAATCGACTCCAAAGACAAGACTCCAAAACTATTCATTCAAAAGTATGAATTGAATCAGCGTAATAAGAAAATATTGACCGCACAGACCGCCGCCATTGCCGAAAATAAGCCGGCATGGCACCTACAAGCATAAATTAGGACTTTTGAAAAGATTTTTCAAGAAATAGACAAAAATCACAATGTACTTATTATTGGAGCAGTACTTACAATCGACGACGAGTATTTTTAATACGACTACTTCCCAGACGCACAAGAAAAGTTCGACTCCATTATGGAAAAATTACAAGAAAAAATTATTCGAGACGACAAACCATGTGTCATAATTCTCGGTAATTGCAGATTGTAAAGTCAGCTATATTTGTGGCGTGGCAAAATAACTCTGCGAGAGTTAGTCGTCTGCCCATCGCCAACTTAACTGGTCGTGCAATAAAATGATTCAGCGCATCAAATATTTCAGAAGACCCCGGCCATTGTTCACTAAACATGTAACAAGACTTTATCGACAAAGTTACCCAGAATAACGATCCCGATTTTCACGGGCAGCTATGAATCGTGGAATTCATTTTACGATTTATTTATAAAAATAATTGACAATGACTGTACTATGGAATAGGTTGTGGCAGATCCAATAGGCGCTGAACATCGCCCCACCACAGCATACCATCCACAGTGCAATGGAATGGTGGAGCGGCTACATCGACAGCTGAAAGCAGCCTTGGTCTGCCACTTTAGAATTTTTAAAATCGCATTGTTCGAAACAAAGAGCGAAAACACAACAGAATGCTCCTCTCGACTTCATAATATAACAAACAAAATATTATGGAAGCAAGTGCAATTATGATAAACACATGGATATATAATGTTACAAAACAACCTGAAATTGTGTTACACTATCCTAACTCCAATACACCTCAATATAAGTGTATCCACACCTTTACATCAGTATGAAGATAATTAATATTAATATTCAGAAACCCAAGTGTGCACACAGCTTTTACTCGCTGTACCACACACGGTGCAAGATTTCGACATCAATTCGAGGGAATATTCAACTCAGCAGAAGCGGCCACCACCACCGTGCGACCAGCAGAAGCCCGCATTCTTTTACTTCACTTCAATAGGGAATTCGTAGCATTACCTGATGGGCACCGCATCTCGAGCCTCGACGAGCGGATCGCCACCGATCGTGAAAAAAGAAAATGGAGAAATGGCAACTATTTCCATTGCCAGCAGAATTCCGGACTTTTGGCAGGACAACCCTCGACTTTGGTTCTACAAGGTTGAGGCGATATTAACTCCGCAAAAGACGTCGGATGCGAACAAATCAAATTGAAATGATATATTTTGAGTTAACACACAAAGAATTTAATATACTGTTAACATAGGCAAAATAATTTCATTTGTTTTCCTATGGTGGTGAAAAACATGCAATTTAATCAAAATTGCATTGTTCGATTAATAACAAAGAGCGAAAACACAACAGAATGCTCCTCTCGACTTGTTATATACCACCAAGCCTATCATCCGAAGATACTTATACTTAGAAGACAGTAAAATCTACAAGTTAATAATGCCTCTATACCATTACATAATCTTTGGCATATTTTATGGTCGCCTTCGCGTACAACATACTGTTACGAATGCGGACACGTAGTGTCATCTAGCGGCAACTACGCAAAACTATTTACTATCGTGAAATCACAGACAGCGTAAATCCCCTATTCAACACCAGATGCCGCTACTTGTATGTCTTTGTTTACTTACGCGTACCTGCTCGAATTTTCCCACGATTGTTTACATGTTGATGCGAATTGTGGAATTTTCTAGTACGGTCTAGAGCTCGCCCCGACCCGTATAAATACGCAGCTAGACGGGCCGGCCAGTCAGTCTTCGAATGTTTTCGAGTGAGCGATAATCAAAGCGACTTCGGAAGTGAGAAACAAGTGACTTAGTGAGTAAACCAGTGATAGTGCTTAGTGTTTAGACATAGTGATCTAGTGTGAGTTAGTGCATAGTGTTTGGACCTAGTGCTTAGTGTTTGAACTTAGTGCGTAGTGTTTGAACCTAGTGAGTTGTGTAACCTAAGTGTAGTGCAAATAAAAGTCTTCAAGAGAGTCACCAGGTCTTTTCCTCCGAATCATCGAACCTTAGCACGTAACAACTGGTGTCGGAAGTGAGATTTGGAGATGCCATTGACTCCGAGAGAGGTGGACCGGCGGGAGCAGGCCACCAGCAAACTTGAGTCGGCGGTTACGGCCCTAATCTGTAACAAGCCATTGGCTTCCCGGGCCGTCGACTGTAGGGTTTGTCTGGTGTGCTTGGCCGCACACTTCTCTGGGGAGGAAGCAACACTGGCCGAGGAAGAGGGAGTAAGCCAGATGTACACGTTCGAGGAGGTACGGCGCGTGTTGTTGGGGAGTGGAAGGAGCGCGAGGGCACTAGCAATGGCAGCGGCGATACACAATCGCGAAATGCATGCCCTCAACGGGAACATCCACCTACTCACCGGACAGGCAGAGAGGAGGTTAGACCTCATGGAAAGGCTAAGAGCTGACGCTGACAGAGGTGATAGATTTGTTTACAGGCCAACCCGGACCCACGAGGACGTTTTAAGGGAAGGCGAATCTGACCTGCCAGCTCTTACAGTATAGACCGTCTGGCGCGTTACCATGGCAGTAACAATGATGCTCGGGACGAGCATCTCTAAGAGGGGAGTAGTGTTACGAATGCGGACACGTAGTGTCATCTAGCGGCAACTACGCAAAACTATTTACTATCGTGAAATCACAGACAGCGTAAATCCCCTATTCAACACCAGATGCCGCTACTTGTATGTCTTTGTTTACTTACGCGTACCTGCTCGAATTTTCCCACGATTGTTTACATGTTGATGCGAATTGTGGAATTTTCTAGTACGGTCTAGAGCTCGCCCCGACCCGTATAAATACGCAGCTAGACGGGCCGGCCAGTCAGTCTTCGAATGTTTTTGAGTGAGCGATAATCAAAGCGACTTCGGAAGTGAGAAACAAGTGACTTAGTGAGTGAACCAGTGATAGTGCTTAGTGTTTAGACATAGTGATCTAGTGTGAGTTAGTGCATAGTGTTTGGACCTAGTGCTTAGTGTTTGAACTTAGTGCGTAGTGTTTGAACCTAGTGAGTTGTGTAACCTAAGTGTAGTGCAAATAAAAGTCTTCAAGAGAGTCACCAGGTCTTTTCCTCCGAATCATCGAACCTTAGCACGTAACAACTGGTGTCGGAAGTGAGATTTGGAGATGCCATTGACTCCGAGAGAGGTGGACCGGCGGGAGCAGGCCACCAGCAAACTTGAGTCGGCGGTTACGGCCCTAATCTGTAACAAGCCATTGGCTTCCCGGGCCGTCGACTGTAGGGTTTGTCTGGTGTGCTTGGCCGCACACTTCTCTGGGGAGGAAGCAACACTGGCCGAGGAAGAGGGAGTAAGCCAGATGTACACGTTCGAGGAGGTACGGCGCGTGTTGTTGGGGAGTGGAAGGAGCGCGAGGGCACTAGCAATGGCAGCGGCGATACACAATCGCGAAATGCATGCCCTCAACGGGAACATCCACCTACTCACCGGACAGGCAGAGAGGAGGTTAGACCTCATGGAAAGGCTAAGAGCTGACGCTGACAGAGGTGATAGATTTGTTTACAGGCCAACCCGGACCCACGAGGACGTTTTAAGGGAAGGCGAATCTGACCTGCCAGCTCTTACAGTATAGACCGTCTGGCGCGTTACCATGGCAGTAACAATGATGCTCGGGACGAGCATCTCTAAGAGGGGAGTAGTGTTACGAATGCGGACACTTAGTGTCATCTAGCGGCAACTACGCAAAACTATTTACTATCGTGAAATCACAGACAGCGTAAATCCCCTATTCAACACCAGATGCCGCTACTTGTATGTCTTTGTTTACTTACGCGTACCTGCTCGAATTTTCCCACGATTGTTTACATGTTGATGCGAATTGTGGAATTTTCTAGTACGGTCTAGAGCTCGCCCCGACCCGTATAAATACGCAGCTAGACGGGCCGGCCAGTCAGTCTTCGAATGTTTTCGAGTGAGCGATAATCAAAGCGACTTCGGAAGTGAGAAACAAGTGACTTAGTGAGTGAACCAGTGATAGTGCTTAGTGTTTAGACATAGTGATCAAGTGTGAGTTAGTGCATAGTGTTTGGACCTAGTGCTTAGTGTTTGAACTTAGTGCGTAGTGTTTGAACCTAGTGAGTTGTGTAACCTAAGTGTAGTGCAAATAAAAGTCTTCAAGAGAGTCACCAGGTCTTTTCCTCCGAATCATCGAACCTTAGCACGTAACAATACTCATCGGTAACATTCAGGGAAACATTCTGCTGACATCGCGTTGACTTGGTAATTGGAAGGCCGTCGTGGAATTCACCTCACTTAGCCTTAAACCTCAAGCAAGTCCATTAGTACTTCACGTAATTTTTATGTTTAATATTGATTTGTAATTTTTGATTTAATAAAATAATTTTGAAAATAAACATTCTTATTCTTAAATTTTTTTTTGAGACTCTCGGGCGCGTTAAATATAAATGACTTTATTACAAACAAAATATTATGGAAGCAAGTGCAAATGATAAACACATGGAACTTGGATCATTAATAACTTAAATGAGGAAACGGACGTTATAATAACAACGACGATCGAAGCAGTCGAAGATCTAAAGCAAAGGCTATCGCTACGAACTGGCAACAAAGTTAAAGATAAAGTTCGTACCATGGCCTCTTTGCTGGTAAATGGGACAAAAGGAGCCTACAAAAGGTTGATAGTTGACGAGGCCCTTATGAACCATTTCGGCTCAATCGTCATGGCGAATCAATTAACAGGTGCCAACGATGTCATCCTCATTGGAGATATTAACCAACTCCCGTTCATAGAGCGTGAAAACCTCTTTAAACTTAATTACGCTCGTCCAAACCTGGTAACCAGCATCACCCAGGAGTTGTCTTGCACACACAGGAGCTCTATGGATGTGGCATATGCCCTAAGCATGGTCTATAATAACATCTATTCATCGAAGGAAATTGTGAGGTCCCTAAAGTTGATGAGATATACAGGAGCGAGAATACCTAAAACCGATCTAAACACCCTGTATCTTGTCCACACACAGGAGGAGAAAGCAGCCCTCATTAATGCAGGCTATGGATCGGGAACGGACTCTCGCATCCTCACAATCCATGAAGCTCAGGGACTAACGAGTCCTTCGGTGGTCATCATACAGACCAAGTCCCGAAAGCTGGCAATCCATGACAGCGTTCCTCATGCAGTTGTAGCTATATCCCGGCACACTAACACCTGTGTCTACTACACTGACACTGATGGAGACGCTGTAGCAAGCTTCATAAAAAGAACCACGGAGGTGTCAATCGAATACATAAAAGACTACAATATAAAAATAAATTAATTAAAAAATCAAAAAACCCGACTGCAAAAAATTTTAACTAAAAAGACCGAAACAAGACCTAATTCTGCCGGAAGCTTCAAGCCATGTTTAAATTGATACGATCATTGCTTCCGAGATTCATGTCAAGATGAATAGAAGGCTACATTGAAAGATATAGAAAAAAATGGACTACAAAATGCAGTCGGAGGCATATTTTATGATTTTATTAAAAGGTTTAACGTGTGACATGCCTCCGACTGCATTTTGTAGTCCATTTTTTTCTATATCTTTCAATGTAGCCTTCTATTCATCTTGACATGAATCTCGTAAGCAATGATCGTATCAATTTAAACATGGCTTGAAGCTTCCGGCAGAATTAGGTCTTGTTTCGGTCTTTTTAGTTAAAATTTTTTGCAGTCGGGTTTTTTGATTTTTTAATTAATTTATTTTATTTATGTCTTTTTAGTTAAGAAAGATTACGTAACCGGATTAATTCTTTAAATGAGTTTATGTCATGTGGTTGCATCTGGATCCTATGCTAACTTCATTCTATCTTTCATTTTATCAAGGCGTATTTTACGTGAAATAGGAGATTCTGTCTTCTCTTTTGCAGCCTTAGCTCGTTTAGTCTTGCGGGATAAAGCCATGTTAGTTAGCCAAAAAAAGTAAAAAAAAATGGAATTCACAACACAAACAAATTAACAACAAATACAATCAATTGAATTTTTAAGACAAATCTCAGCTCACCTTAACTTAATTAATCCTATTAGCTTTGGTAATCAGTACCAAACTACAATAATATAATATATTATAACGCCCCTTAGGGTAGTTACTACTTACTAGTTTCAATTTTCAAAAGATATAAATGATAATAGAGAAGTATTTTTACGAGTTACGAATTAAAGTTTCAAGTTTCAACTTACAACTAATGTTTCGAACGAAATGGTAAAATTATTTATTTCTTCTTTAATCTTTAATTATTTATAATTTATTTATAACATTATATTTTATTTTTATACACTATTATATATATATTTCAATTTTACACTTTTCATTAAGAGTAATTTAGCACGGACAATTATTGTTACATCAAAAAACGTAAAGACTCTATACAAACGTGTACAGACAAGCGATAGCGCGATCTAAAGAAAGCACAGCGAAATCTATTGACGGAAGTTGGAACTAAATGTCGCTTTAAATACAAATCTATACATAATATAAATGCGAAAGTATATCTGTCTGTCTGTCAGTTTGTCTGTCTGTGTCTGTCTGTCTGTCTCGCTTTCACGCCAAAACTACTGAACCGATTGTTATGTAATTCTGTACACAGATAGTCTAAAGCCTGAGAAAGGACATAGGCTACTTTTTAACTGGAAAAAGGAGTTGTAAGGGGGTAAAATGCGTAGGTAAATTTGTTCAAATTAAGTTGGAGCCGTGTGTCTTCTACATCGCACCATCGCTTACCTAAACATGTTTCTATAAGAGGTGGTAAGAATGGAGGAATCTTTTCCGATTAATTTGAAGAAATGTTTGAAATCTTAAGAAGTCAATGTTCGACTTCGAACTCTTCGAAGTTCGACGCCACTCCCCAATTATTAACCCCCTACGCAAAAATAATAAGTAAGAAGAGTTTTGTGTCTGTCTGTCTGTCTGTCTGTAAACATTGAAGTTTGAAGTAAGCGTACCGCGGAAGCACCTCTGTCGTGCAAATTTTGCAATTTGCAGTAATGTAGCCAATGTTCTTATTTTTATAGATTGTATATTTTATCCATGCAGGCGGGTTTTTACCTGCACAGCTGATTGTCTAGGTAGGCAATCAGCATGGACGGAGGTCCGTCCATGCTTCCTCCCGCACGCGCACCCCCGCCTTGGTGACGCCCACCATCGTAATATTTTAATTTCGCCATAATTTCAAAACCAAACATCCAATTTTAATCATTCAAAGACCAAATATTATCTACATAAACTGTACTTAGTAATGGAATAATTTATTTTGATAAGGATTAAAAGAATGTGTAAATTAAACACGTTTAAATATAGTCCAAAAAAATTCAAGATTTTTAAATAAAATAATGGTTATTGTGCCTCACTCGACACAGATAGGTATAGTGTGTCGCGGACTTTTTTGTAGATATTTACAAGTTCTATAATTACTTAGAACATATTATGGTTCTATATTTTATAGTTTAGGCAGCGTACGTAAAATAAGTAACTTTTCTGGTTGATTTTTTACACCTTGCGTCCGAAGAACCCAAATATTTTACGGAACCCTATTTTTCTCCGAAATAAAATTCAGCCTATGTTCAGCAAAAATAATGTAGAATTCCAATGGTGAAAGAATTTTTCAAATCGGTCCAGTAGTTTCCGAGCCAAACAAACAAAAAATCAAATCTTTCCTCTTTGCACTATTAGTGTAGATTTATCGTTCGAATTAATAATAAAACTGCAAGTTATATACATATTTAGAATCAGTGTTTAAAATCCTTTATTTTGATATCCCACTCGATATGCTTGGTAAATTTTTATTTTTTTTTACCTCACAATATGGCGTCAAACGTCCACCATTTTGGTTTTTTCTTCATGTCACCTATCTAAGAACACTTGGGCCATTAAGACAAATCTAACGATACCTCAAATATGAAAATCCGCTTAGCGGTTCTGAAGATACGAGGTAATAAAGAATATTACAAACATACAAGATACGCGCCAAACACATAACCCTCCTGGCAGTCGGGTAAAAAATGGCTATAAAAGATAGGAACGACAAAGTCCTAAGCCATATAATAGCGCATCGTGAATTTTGATCCTCAGAGATCGGCATCGGGGAAAAAAAAAACATTTGGAAGGACATGGTCCTGGCAAACACACTGGCTGGTAGATTCGACACAGAACGATATCTTTTTAACACCCTAAAAACTCCACCCAGCTTGAGTGACCCCTCTCCACCAAGCCAATGTCACAACATCTAAAGGCAAAGGGTGGAGCAGCATAATATCTAAGAAAATCGGAAAATGTCGGATCTACTAGCCGCCACACTGGGAAGTATCATATATTGTTATGTGTGTATATGTGTATATATATGATTAAAAAATGAAAAAAAATTAAAAAAAAAGTCCATGGCGTGATGGACATTAATAATATTATTTCAATAATTATCCTTGGTGCGAAAAACCAATATAAAAAGAGAGCAAAAAAAGGATATGGGCGAATAGCCCATAGACGGCCCTGAATTACATTAAAAAAAAAAACACGGATATATTATGTTACAAAACAACCTGAAATTGTGTTACACTCTCCTAACTCCAATACACCTCAATATAAGTGTATCCACCCCTTTACATCAGTATGAAGATAATAATTAATATTCAGAAGCCCAAGTGTGCACACAGCTTTACCTCGCTGTACCACACACGGTGCAAGATTTCGACATCAATTCGAGGGAATATTCAACTCAGCAGAAGCGGCCACCACCACCGCACCGACCAGCAGAAGACCGCATTCTTTTACTTCACTTCAGTAGGGAATTCCCAATAAATTCTGACGCTTACAAATACAGCTCTGACACTCACTTTACAGCTATGACGCTTACAGTACAGCTCTGACGCTCACAACACAGGTCTGACGCTGGGCTGCTCCGTTGCTGTTCTCGCTGCCTGCCTGTGAAGCGCGCTGACTTTGCTGACAAGCGGCGTTATATTGCTGCCGATCCACTCGTCAGCGCTGCGCGGCCCCGTGATATAAGACAGCTGGGCTGACAGCTCGCGTTCCAGACATTGCAGGTTTAGAAGTATCCTGGAATAGAGGACATGTTGTCTGATCAAATGCACATCACACCCGACAGAGTAAGGTATTGAAATTGTAGCTTCTGCTACTAAAAGCGTTCATGTGATTTAATATCATAAATAGTTATATGGCAACAAGTTTTTATGTCAATAATGAAGATTACAAAGGACATTCTGTCTGAATTAATAGCAGGTCACATAGTCATTAAAAGCTTTTGCCAGTAAAATATACATGCGATTTAGAATCATAAGCGATGAGTAGACGACGACTTGGTATTATACACAACAAGTTTTTGTTTTTATGTCGATAATTAAGATTGCAAAAGCAAAAGGTGGACCTACGTGATTTGGTCGGGTTACAAGACGTTAATGTTGGTCGTGATGAGTCGGATGTGACTTCCATAACCCAAAAAAAAACTTGAGAGGTGTCATGGGGTCACCCGGATGGAACGATGTTCCAGTTTATTATTTCTTATGTATGTATATTACACTAGCTGTCCCGGCAAACGTTGTTTTGCCATTTAAAGTATATTTTCTACATCATCAGTTGAATACATGTTTAACCCCCTCTTTTGTCCCCTAAGAGGGTGTGGGGGGGGGAAGGTCATACACCAGATGTTAAGTTGAAAAACACAGGTAATACCTAATCTCACCAAAAACATACCTGTTAAAACGGGGCCAAGTTCCTATTCACTAATTGTTCGCCTTAAAAAAGAGTTGAAATCCAATTCAATGCCAAGTTTAGATGCACTTCCAAATCGATCATAATCATCTTCATCAACAGCCTGATCCTAAATACTTCTAAATTTGAACTTGGCAGGTTAATTTAATCACATAGATATCTTATATTTAAATTTAAAAATGATACATTATCAAGTGCTACTAGCATGAATACCTGCCAAGTTCAAATTTAGAAGTATTTAGGATCAGGCTGTTGATGAAGATGATTATGATCGATTTGGAAGTGCATCTAAACTTGGCATTGAATTGGATTTCAACTCTTTTTTAAGGCGAACAATTAGTGAATAGGAACTTGGCCCCGTTTTAACAGGTATGTTTTTGGTGAGATTTCAATACTTTTTTTAAGGAATCATACCAATTTGTTTCTTTCCTCCTCATCTTATTTCAGTGTATTTACTTGTACATATTAATTTTTATCTCAAATTCATAGATGAGCCGACTCACGCTTGACCAATTACTCAAATTTCTTAATTTTTTGTTAATCTACATATAACAAACAACCTGTGTGCCAAATTTCATAACGCTACGACAACTGGAAGTGGCCTAGAGGTTTTGATTACCGATTTTTATCTCAAATTCATAGATGAGCCGACTCACGCTTGACCAATTTCTCAAATTTCTTAATTTTTTGTTAATCTACATATAACAAACAACCTGTGTGCCAAATTTCATAACGCTACGACAACTGGAAGTGGCCTAGAGGTTTTGATTACCGATTTTTATCTCAAATTCATAGATGAGCCGACTCACGCTTGACCAATTTCTCAAATTTCTTAATTTTTTGTTAATCTACATATAACAAACAACCTGTGTGCCAAATTTCATAACGCTACGACAACTGGAAGTGGCCTAGAGGTTTTGATTACCGATTTTTATCTCAAATTCATAGATGAGCCGGCTCACGCTTGACCCATTTCTCGAATTTCTTAATTTTTTGTTAATCTACATATAACAAACAACCTGTGTGCCAAATTTCATAACGCTACGACAACTGGAAGTGGCCTAGAGGTTTTGAAGCCGACTCACGCTTGACCAATTTCTCAAATTTCTTAATTTTTTGTTAATCTACATATAACAAACAACCTGTGTGCCAAATTTCATAACGCTACGACAACTGGAAGTGGCCTAGAGGTTTTGATTACCGATTTTTATCTCAAATTCATAGATGAGCCGACTCACGCTTAACCAATTTCTCAAATTTCTTAATTTTTTGTTAATCTACATATAACAAACAACCTGTGTGCCAAATTTCATAACGCTACGACAACTGGAAGTGGCCTAGGAATTTTGATTATCGGTCAGTGAGTCAGTGCCAAAATTAGCTATTTTTACAAGGAAATATTTCAGGATCTAACAAATCTATATGTATGAAATTTGGTATATTGCGTAAGTACTAGTATATAATTAGGTAGGTAAAATTTTATCTTTGCTCTCGCAATAGGCACTGAGATACAAGGGGGTCAAAAGTGCGTCGAAACCGTTCGTGTAAATAGTGCACGGCATGCGCGCGGCCTGCTGGAACTTGGCCGCGCACTCCGTGCGCTTTGATATGAAGTAAGTCCACTAAAGAAAAAAGTTGTATACAAAATCTGACCCCTCTTTGGTCCCCAGAGAGGGTTGAGAGGGGGGGGGGAGGATTTTTATACACCAGATGTTGAGTTGGAAGAAGACAAATATAATATATCTGTGAAAACCGTATGCAAATCTGTAAAAACCGTATGCAAATCGGATCAGTAGTTTTCGTGTTAAAGAAAAAAGTTTGATACAAAATCTGACCCCCTCTTTTGTCCCCTTAGAGGGGTGGGGGGAAAAAATTTTATACACCAGATGTTAAGTTGGAAGAAGATAAATATATCTGCGAAAACCACATTCAAATCGGATCAATATTTTTCGTCTGATGCTGGAACAAACATACAGACAGAAAGAGTGACAGACAGACAGACAAAAAACTAACCACATTTTTGGCTTCTATAGCGATGTAGTGACAAAGGTGTAATCGGGTGTCATTTCATATCTTTTATGTACAAAATTTTCATTTCTACAACAGAATATTGTCTTCCTCTCACACGCGCTTTGGTGACGCCCACTATCGTAATATTTTAATTTCGCCATAATTTCAAAACCAAACGTCCAATTTTAATCATTCAAAGACCAAATATTATCTACATAAACTGTACTTCACAGTATAGCAATATAATATCCCTACAGTAGTGAAACGAATGTACTTGCGCAGAGCAACGGAGGGGTACCCGCGGGGAAGCGGGCGCGCGGGCCCAGTCCGCCAAACTTCGCGAGTTTGAACGACTTTGCGCGCAGGTGTGACGTTGGCGCGTTTTGTGTTTTGTGTTGTAAAAAATATAATATCGACTCACAGTTCACACTAAATTGTGTTGGCCTTGGTGGCATTTATTTGCAATTTGCATCTCTGTTTTATTGTTTACGTTGTAAGAAGTGTAACAAGGAGAGAAACAATTTATAGAATAAAAATAAAAAAAAACTGTCAAATACCCTGTTACATACTAATTAGTACCTACCTAGCTAGGTACACAGGGCCACACATCAAGTGTAACATTTTGACCTTTGGACCGCCCTTACCGCGCACGTAATAAGAGCGAGTTTTGAAGTGCTTCTGTTACACCTGACGTGTGGCCTACCGTACCTACCAATTGTTATAATATGATAATTAATTATTGTTGGATATTTTATATATCCGAATGCGTCTTCATTATTTTAATCCTTCGATCGTGGGTTCTTGGAAATTTATTCTTATTCTATTGTGTCTTGCTCACCGGTGAGCTTATGGGGCTTCAGGCTTGATAGGTTAATAAAATTTTTAAATCCATACTAATTAGTAATTACTAATATTATAAATGCGAAAGTGTGTCTGTCTGTCTGTCTGTTACCTCTTCACGCCCAAACCGCTGGACAGATTTTGCTGAAATTTGGCATGGAGATACTTTGAGTCCCGGGAAAAGACAAAGGATACTTTTTGTCCTGGAAAAATGTACGGTTCCCGTGCGATTAACGAGTTTTGGCACAACGGAGTTGCGCGCATCATCTAGTAAAGAACTCAAATCATCTAAAAGTAAAGTTTCACGTAAATATCTGGCAGTAGGACATAATATGTAAATATAACACGCTGATTAATTACAAGCACAATATTTTATTTTTATTTTATTTCCCGTTTCGTGGCAAGTGGCAACCCTGGCATATCTGCTTGGTACTTACACCGGTGGCGGCATCGTGCGACATCAAAGGCGTTTCGTTACTGTAGGGATATTATATTGCTATACTGTGCTGTACTTAGTGATAAAATAATTTATTTTGATAAGGATTAATAGCGTGAGTAAAATATATCCGTTTAAATAAAGTCCAAAAAAAATTCAGGATTTTTAAATAAATAAATGGTTATTGTGCCTCACTCGACATAGATAGGTATAGTGTGTCGCGGACTTTTTTGTAGATATTTATAAGATCTACAATTACTTAGAACATTTTATGGTTCTATCTTTTATAGTTTAGGCAGCGTACGCAAAATAAGTAACTTTTCTAGCTAATGTTTTACACCTTGCGTCCGAAAAACTCAAATATCTTACGGAACCCTACTATTTTCCAAAATAAAATGTAGCCTATGTTCAGCAGAAATAATGTAAGATTCCAATAGCAAAAGAATTTTTCAAATCGGTCCAGTAGTTTCGGAGCCTATTCGACTCAAACAAACAAACAAACAAACAAACAAATCTTTCCTCTTTATAATAGTAGTATAGATAAAGTTAATATACCTAGCGGAATAGAGAAACAAAGGCCTGAGCAAGCGAGATGTCACTATCAGTAACACTGCGTGGTAAAAAGAGACGTGTGATACATGACAGCATCACTCTTTTTTTGACGACCATTAGCCCGCGGGCTGACCGTTGACAATTTAATCTCATAGAATTCATGTTTAATCATGCTTGTGTAAGTGTATACGTACGCATATTTTTCACACATATGAAAACCAATTTCGGTTACGTTTGACAGCTCGAGTTTGTTGCTCTATTCCGCTAGGTATATTAACTTTGTGGTATATTATTACAAAAAACCTGTATACGTACACAAAGTGTCGTTACAACTTTTCGTATGAATTTTTTCCGTCTAGCCCTCTTTCGCAACGAGCGATAAGGAACTTCGTTCCAACAAATAACGTAGATGCGCTATTTGCCTATAAAACATTATTACAGATACTACAAAATTAGGTACTACTCACTCGTTAGCAGTCGCCGCTATGCCGTCAACTTGCACGGGGCAAGTGTAACCGCGCTCCACTTGCCACGGGTTCAGCCATGTTGACACACTGAAACAAATTGACAATGTATATTAGCAATCAAACAATGTAAAAATAAAGTAGTAATGCCTACTACACCGCTTAGGACAATGTTGATGGTTTTCTTGAATCCAGGCAGACAGGAGTAATTATTTTTGTATTGCACAAAAGTGTACGCAGTACACAAGCGCGCTCTTTCTTCTTTTACTCGTAATCACGAATGGGTTATGCGCGTCAGATGGGCACATAAAATGTCGGTTATCAGTTCCATAGTCCACTAGATTTCAAGAAGTGCACTTTTTCACTCACTCAACTCACTTTTTCAATTACTTTTTTTGGCAACTCCTGTCAGATCTGGTAATAACTAAAATAACCGTCAATCGTCACCAAAACCGGTGTGGGAGTAAAGTTAGCGTACTAACGCATTGCCATGCATCAACTGTTGCCTGCGGTCCCGCAGCGCCGCGAGCGAGTGAATTAAAAAAAATAGTATGTCACAATTTGACGTCTTAACTTTTTAAATAGTGCACTGTCGATTTGATTTAATTTTTTTTTGCGTTGCCTCGAATGCACGCACAAATCATCCCGGCAGGACAACAATGTCGGGTCCGCTAGATTACTATTGTAATCGTAAACTTTATTAAGTTGGTGTACTAACGCGTCTCCGTGTATCAACTGGTTCGCGCGGTCCCGCAATGCCGCTAGCGAGTGTACGGAGCGCGCCACCGCAAGCCCCGCCCACTGATTCTCCGGTAACACTTCATGGGTTAGAGCTGGAACATGTTTTATTTGATTTATATTTTAATTAAGTAATACAAATAACAAATTGTTTCTAACTTAAGACTATACCATAAATCTGCAAGATATGTTGAATAAGTCTTGTTAAAATAAACGCAAAGATTTACAATATGCTACGATTTTAATAAGTCTACCGCCAACGTGGTTTGAAAATTGATCCCTGACATTTGGGTAACACTTCGTGGATAAAAGCTGGAACATGTTGACTTATTTGAATGCAGGTAAGGTTTTATATTATTATATTATTTTTAGTTTATTAGCCATTATTTAGTATTCGACTAATAACAATATGGTTTGTAGTTTGGCTGTCCTGTCCCTGGAATTTCAATCCTACTAGTCCTACTAATATTATAAAGGTGAAAGTTTGGATGTATGGATGTTTGTTACTCTTTCACGCAAAAACTACTGAACGGATTTTTATGAAACTTTACAATAATATAGCTTATACATCAGAATAACACATAGGCTACAGTTTTAACCGACTTTCAAAATAGAGGAGGAATTATGTTCGTTTATTTATGTTCAACGATTACTCCGCCGTTTGTAAACCGATTTTCAAAATTTTTCTTTTGGTGTATAGGGTATCATGCCAATTTGGTACTTTATTCATAAAAATGGTGACCTGATGAAGGGATCCATAGGAAATTGAGGGAACTCCTCAAAATTTATATGGAAACCTGTGGTGACTTCGGTTTCGTGAGCAGTATTCTAAGTATATGCGACCAACAAGTAAGATTTTGCACCAAGGTATACCATGATTCGGAAGGTACTGAGAGAACTCCTGACTCTTTACAGATACAAGTTTGGGAGTTTCGACGTTGTTTTAAGAACGGATAGCATACTCTCTACCGTACTGTTATATATTCTGTGCTACCAAAAACCATTTTGACCCTGTTTTTGGTACTTTTCATAGTATTTTATTTTATTATATATCACTTAAACCGCGGGTAACACCGCGGGGCACAGCTAGTACTATTATAAATGTTAGAAACTTGAAATTATCAACATTCATTGGTCTTCATAACTACTCTTTAGGAAAGTTCAAAGTAGAAATATCTATTAGTGCGGCCATTATACATATGTGTAATTGTATACATACTCACAGCTGATAGAATCGTTGGGGTGTATCCATATACTTAGACAGCTGTTGAGCGCAGGCAAAGATACTGGTAAGAGTTCGCACAGGGTCGCATAGTGGTCGAATCTAAAATTAAGAAAGTAATAAGTAACATAAAACTAGAGAATTTTATGATATACTTAAAACTTTTCCAAACTTGTTTATATTACAAAATCGTTTTCGAAAAACGTGGAATATATTTTATTAAAATAACATTTAAGGTAACTCGTGCGAAATTGAGGATCAATTTCGCACGTGTGACCTTAAATATTTTTATACAAAGGGGATCGGTGTCACCGCCGATGTCTGATGCGTTACACCTGGACCAGCCGGTCAGTATGACCCCGGTGAAGTTGGCGCGGTCGGCGTTGACCTGCACTTCACGGATCCACGCCTGCTGGTTGCTTGTGTACCGCGACATCGGGGACACCATCTAGTATGACAATCACCTCGACCAGCCGGTCAGTATGACCCCAGTGAAGTTGACGCGGTCGGCGTTGGCCTGCACCTCGCGCATCCACGCCTGCTGGTTGCTCGTGTACCGCGACACCGGGGACACCATCTAGTATGACAATCACCTGGACCAGCCGGTCAGTATGACCCCGGTGAAGTTGGCGCGGTCCGTGTTGGCCTGCAACTCGCGGATCCACGCCTGCTGGTTGCTCATGTAACGCGATACCGGGGATATCATCTAGTAAAAACATAGTAAAATTTTACCAAAGATTTCAAGCATAATATGGCTATAAATTATGATGTTACTTTGGTATTTATTTAATTGTGTTACCTGACAGCTACCATTAGCCCCCTTGTACGCGGACGCCGCCCAGACCTTCGGGAATATTCTATAGTTCCGCCACAGTTCGCCGCCCACGAAGAAGTGTTCAGCCACGTTGTAGTTCCATACTACCGGCTCCACTAGCTTACCGATGTTGGATTCTGGAATGATAAATTCTAGAATTAATTTACCACGATGGTTGGCTTGAGCGTCACTGGTGGGATCAGCGGCGTAATTATAACATCCGGGACCCGTGGCAAATTGATGGGGCCCTATCAGTAAAAATCGTCACGTTAATAATAAAACAATGTCGGCGAGTTTACCTCCTTTTTCCTTCCCCACCCTCCCTTATTTCCTGCCCTACACTAGTCCCTCTTTAAAGGCCGGCAATGCACTTGCAGCTCTTCTGATGCTGCGAGTGTCCATGGGCGACGGAAGTTGCTTTCCATCAGGTGACCCGTTTGCTTGTTTGCCTCCTTATTTCATAAAGAAAAAAAAGGTTGCACGGCGAAGCTGGTGAGAGCAATGGACTCATGTGGATAATAAAAAAATACTTTTTTCTAAAATTGCGCCTTCTACAGCTTTCGGAGGAAAATAATTTTTAAATTGTGCGCAGCCTGCATAATACCATAGTACTTTTCCTTCCTTTCTTTGCCTTTGTATCAATGTGAGCTTCATATAAACAAAGCATCATAATTATATCTATAGCCACTGCCAGAACGGAAATCTTATACTGCGTGACTGGTGAGACATATGTTCAATACTCGAGGACGTGATACTTGGCTATTATATTAGTTGGAAAAAAATAATATAAAAATATAATATCAATTGATCACTGAGTAAATGTAGCTTAAAGTTAAATAATTATTTACCCAACGCATGGCCACCGCGAGCGGGAGGGGTAGTTGTGTGGTGTTTCTTTGGTAGCGCACGCCTCTGCACCGGCCGCATAGTATGCCTACTTGCCTAGCCGCGTAATTTACTTCGTATCCATGATTCATTTATTTTTGGGAAATTGGGAAAAAAATTAAGAACCTAATTTTATTACATAATTATAATGAGAATCGAGTACAGAGTACTCTCCATAAGTATCGGTAATGTCTCACCAGTCATGTTGTATATTACATTTTATGTTTGGGAGTGCCTCCGCTGACGGCGCCGGTTGCTGAAATGGCTGCCAGCGCCGTTTTCCGAACTCCGAGGTTTGCCGAAGTCACGCAATGTTTGCCGAATAGGCTGCCGGCGCCTGAGACTCTCTAACATGTACATAAGAAATCTGAAGTTCTGTTAAGTACCTTCGGAAGTATACCACGGGGTTTATAACTGTAGCTGTGGTGCAAAATCTCACTTTTTGGTAGCTGAAAAAAGGTAGCTAAGGTAAAGCTAAGCTAAGAAAATGCATCACAAAAAACTAAAATATCCACAGCCGAACAACCAACCTTCACCTTTGGAAGTCGGTAAAGTCGAATACAATATATTTTATGTGTATCGACACTGGAACCTAGCGCTTTACGCATTATCACCGCCACCCATTTTGAGTGCCAGCGCCGGCAGCCGTTGTTTTATATCTCGGCTGCCGGCAGTATACTTACCGCCGGTTCCCATTACTGATATTTTTGGGAGCCGGCGGCGGCAGCGGAGGCACTCCCTTTATGTTTACATGTGCCCATGTGCCGTACTACCCACGAAACCGTTTTGAGACTCAAACAATTGAACGATAATGCCGCGTCCTACTCTAATGCTGCGGCCGCACATGCGTAGTGCTTCGTGCTTGAGACGATACCATTGGACGATCTGCGTGTATTCGTCCAATGATATCGTCTCGAGGCACGAAGCTTCGGACGATATACGCATGTGCGGCCGCGGCATAACAAACGTGGAATGTCGTTGTTAGAGCGACGCAACATTCTCATTCGATTGTTTGAGTCTCAAAACGGTTTCGTAGTAGGCCTACAGATTGCAACAGAGTATAAATTTATTACACATACCATAGTCCATACTCCATACCTATCGACCAATGACTATAACAGTATGTTTATACAAGGATTTTGTTTAGCTTGCAACTTCCATAAATCCATACATACTAACTGACTCTACTCTTAACTTAACCCTTTCATTGATTAAGTATGTTATTAACCCCCGACCAAAAAGAGGGGTGTTATAAGTTTGACGTGTCTGTCTGTCTGTCTGTCTGTCTGTCTGTCTGTCTGTCTGTCTGTCTGTGGCATCGTAGCATCCAAACGGGTGGACCGATTTTGATCTAGTTTTTTTGTTTGAAAGCTGACATGACGGAGTGTTCTTAGCTATAGTTCATCATCATCAGCCTGCTCATTGCTGAAATATCACGGTATATCTGGTTCATGATAGGACGATTAGCAACTTCCAGTCGTTTGATGGGGTTTATATTTTGCATCTTGGTTCGTGACACTTATGAATATATACACATTATTGGAAAGTTGACCTAGTGGTGCAGCATCACCTGGTAATCAATAGGATACCCAACTCCTCACCAAATTAGAGCAGAGGTTTCGTGTTTGGGCTCATTTTAATTGCGACAACCAGTAAAACGTAGATAAACAGTAAATATTTGCATGCTGCTGCTGCAGCATTACCTGGATTCTATAGGAGCCAAGCTCCGTATGAACCTAAAGTGGAGGTTTCATGTTTGGGCTCATATTGACGGCCTCATCCAAGAGGACATATTTTATAGATGGTATTCATTGGGATATGATCCAGTTGATAGGAATTATTCTGCACAAGTTTAAAAAGCATAAAATAAAATTAAATTAAGAAATTTAAAAAAACCCCCGCCAAAAAACTTTAAAAAGTAATGAAATAACATTTCCTGACTTTAAGTTTAAATCATTCCTAAGAGTAAAGTAATATTTTAGTCCATAATTATTGTTGTCAAGGTGTGTCGGGGGACCGCTAATGTAGATGTTTGATTTCACATAACAATATAAATTAAGGGTCTGTTCACAGCGACCCGAATCGAGAGAATCAGCGACTATTATGGCGATACAAAATGCAAAAGTCGCTGTTGTGGTAGTTTACTTAGCGGTCCCCCGACACACCTTGACAACAATAATTATGGACTAAAATATTACTTTACTCTTAGGAATGATTTAAACTTAAAGTCACGAAATGTTGTTTCATTACTTTTTAAAGTTTTTTGGCGGGGGTTTTTTTAAATTTCTTAATTTAATTTTTATTTTTAGCAATTATTTTTTTTAGAACTTTTAGAACTTTTGCCGTGTTGTCTCTATCGCGCTCTGCGATGGGAGACTTGAGATTGGTGAGACAGCAATACATTTTCAAATACCTATTTTCAATTTCTCTCGCCCTTGGTGTATCCGAGCGGCACCCGGCTGTCGCATAACAATTGAACATCTATTGAGTCTGCGATTCCCAAGATCGAGGTATTCAATTGTCTGTTTCTTCCTCACACTTGAACGGCTGAACCGATTTAGATCAAATTTCATATGGAAATAATTCGAAAGTATTTGCTTCCGAAAAATTTACAGTTCCAGCACTATAAGCTAGTTTCGGCGCAACGGAGTTGCAGTCATGTGACGCCCGCAACTCCGTTGCGCCAAAAATCGTTTATCGCGCAGGAACCGTACATTTTTCCGGTAAGTATAAAAAGTGTCCTATGTCCTTTTCGGGACTCAAACTTTTTCTATGCCTTTCAGCTAAATCAGCCGGCTAAATTCAGCGGTTTAGGCGTGAAGAGGTAACAGACAGACACACTTTCGCCTTTATGATAATAAGTAAGTATGGTTAGGTTACTTACTTTCCAACACCTCGAAACTGATGGCTCTCAGCATATCATCCCACATCAGTATGTTCATCTTTGGCCGCTGCATCTTGAGGAATATTAGTAGATCCTTGATGTGGTCTAGGAAGAGAGACGTCGCCTTGTACTCGCTGACTGAAGCCTTCCGCTGGCAATCCTCGCAGATCGCTGTGTGCCACACCTGTTGACAAACATTTTAAGGTAAAAAAAAAACAAAAAAATAATAAAAAAAAATATGGAGAGATTATACAGCACGACTGGTGAGACATGTTCAATATTCGAGGACGTGATATTTGGCTGTTATATTAGTTGAAAAAAAATAATATCAAAAAATAATATCAATTGATCACTGAGTAAATGTAGCTTAAAGTTAAATAATTATTTACCCAACGCATGGACACCGCGCGCGGGAGTAGCGCGCGGCGCGCGAGGCGGGGTGGGCCGCGCCCGGCCGCATAGTAATTTACTAAGTGTTCATTTGTTTAAAAGGAAATTTGGTTAAAAATTAAGTACCTAACTTTATTACATTTTTATAATGAGAATCGAGTACTGAATACTCTCCTTAATTATCGGTATTGTCTCACCAGTCATGCTGTATAACCGACTTTTATAATAATTATTATCTACCATACCTACTAATATTCTAAATGCGAAAGTTTGTTACCTTTTCACGGACAAACCGCTTAGCCAATTTTGCTGAAATTTGGTATGGCGATACTTTGGGTCTCGGGAAAGAACATAGAATACTTTTTGTACCGGAAAAATGTACGCTTCCGGCACGATAAACGAATTTTGGCGCAACGGAGTTGCGGGCGTCATAAAGTACACTATAGTTGCTAAAGTGTCTTCTATCTTCACCTTTATACCCTTGAACTTATAAGGCGGCTCCCAGACAGACGCGGGCAGCGGTGGCGGTGGCGGCGCAAGTTGTTTGTACTGCCACCGCCACCGCGTGTGTCTGTGTCGTTCCTAGAACTCTCAAGTCATCCAACTGACCGCCGCCGCCACGCCGCTGCCCGCGTCTGTCTGGGAGACGCCTAAAGATTTCGAAGTTTTAATGCCGGAAAGTTTCTATCCCCAAAAATGTTTATCCCCGCGCGGTATTTCAGTACGTGGTGTGGAGCGCACTGCGCAGCAACTTGCTAAGTATTTCTGCTGAGTTAGACTCGACTTTTCGACCTCAGCGATTGTTGACTCGAATTCTGCTTACGAGCAAAATGTGTCCGCTTACACGTCGTCGAAGTTTATAGAATGTTCGGTGACCCACATAATGTTTACATTACAATTACTTTTAAACCATACTTATAAATGCGAAAGTGTGATTTTAGATGGGTATTTATAGGAGACCCGGGAAAGGACATAGAATACCATTTATCATAGAAAAATGTATTGTTAGCAACAATTCATTATGCGAATCACGAATTGTGGACTCCGATTTTTCAATCAACTCCACATCTCTCACCTTAAATGGCCGGCAACGCACCTGCAGCTCTTCTAATATTGCGAGTGTCCATGGGCGACGACGGTAGTTGCCTTCCATCAGATGACCCGTTTGCGTGTTTGCCCCCTTGTTTTATTTAAAAAAAACCTCTCGTCCACCTCTGCCTTTATGGTTTTTTACATTCTTCAGCAGGCTGGAGTCGTGATCCACCACGTCCACGTGGACGTCACATGGCCTAATCATAATTGTCACCACCATGCCGGTAGCTTGTGGAGATCTCTCGCCACAAAAACCGGCACCTCCTTTGGATTCAACTGCTTTAACAGAGTGACAATTTCCTGTGGGCTTCTTTCTCCATCTCTTCGTCGCGATAGCATCTGCAGGGTTTTGCCTCGTATAGCATAACTTTGCTATACTCTTCGATGTTGAAGGTGGACTTGCAGAGCTCGATGTAGCTATCGCTTGTCCATATAATATTGATAGGATGTTGAATAAACCCCAGCAACTCTTTGGTAATGATATTACCAAGTGCCTCGTACAGGATTAGCTATTTTGTACAAAATCTCCATGTTGTTAAAGAATAAAGATGTACTTACAGAATAGAAATGCTGTCTTCCTCAATGGCGTTGATTCCAGCAACTGGCAAGATGGCCGCGATGACGTGTAGCGGCGATTCGCGATTTATTTTATAAATGTTTGCGTCTACATAACGCGGAGCGCGACTGTTCGCTGGCTCGACACATCGCCAAGTGCCACCGCCCACCAGTGCCCACTCTCGCAGGCAACATGATATATTTACAGTTTACACAAATCACAATCTAAAGCAGTGGTTCCTAAACAGTAGTCTTTAGGAGCCGACAATAATAATCCGAAATTCGTGAATATAATACATACATCACAAAACTAAGTATAATATTATTCACAGGATATCCAACCTCATGAAAAAGATATAACCTCAGAAGTCACATAACAAAAAATACCAAAGTTTCCTTTTTGTGTTATTACTTATTGAGTTTTTATTAATGCTTAAGATTGGTGGATTCATGGTGTTCCCTGATAACAATAAAAAAATACAAAAGTGGGCGCTGACCAAGAAAAGGTTGGGAACCCCAGATCTAAAGTGACCTTTGGACTTATATTGACTTGTTATAATGTATGTACTATATTATGTCACTGTCATCTAGTTCAGTGTTTCTCAACCTTTTTTCGCCACGGACCCCTTGGAAATCAGGCACAGTTTTCACGGACTCCCTTTTATAAAACAAACACCTAAAAATTCCGATTATGTATGGTCCAGAGATGACACCGCGGACCCCCATACTTATGCTCGCGGACCCCCAGGGGTCCGCGGACCACAGGTTGGGAAATGCTGATCTAGTTGAATATGGCTAAATTGCCTGCCTAAGCATATTAAATTTTTCATTACATCAACTTTTTTATTCAGTTATTACTTATTAGACACTATACTTACTTTAGATATTTCATATTTCTTGTATATTTTAAAACTATGTAGAATAGTTTAAGCAATTCTTATTTTACGATACTGTGGTGATAATGCGTGGAAGGCCTAAAGGAAGATCTTCCGACCGAGCGAGGTGGTATGCTCAGTCAGGCCGGAGCCCATGTGATACATTTCAGCTGTTGTATATAAGTAACATAAAAATTTTGTAGCCGAGGTTCAAGATAACTTTTGATACTACAACAAAATAAATACCTCATCTGCACCAATATGAAAGTATTTTGCGTCAGGTTGAGCATCCAAGGCATTTTGGATCATTGCCTTTACAAGTTGTAATGACTTGGGTTTTGTGGGGCAGAGCACCGCGGGAGACCGGGGCTCCTCTCTCAGCTCCCGGAACGTAGGATGTTTAAGTACAAACTCCATGTGACCTATTGTTTGTACTAGTTGAATCTGTAAATATAGAGATTGAATTATTTCGTTATACATGAAACGAAACTAGAAATTTTAGGACAGAAATTAGCCTATAACATAATATTTGCAAAGTAGCCATCCAGGCAATATCAACTCAGTATAAACTGAGCAAATGAGACAAAATTTCTAAATAAGCTATTCATCTCTTTATATGCAGTCGTGTAATCCAGGCTGGTTGAATTAGAAGTGTATAATGTTTCATAAACCATAATATAATATCATTTTTCACCATTTATAACTCGAAACCACCTTGTGTTAGCATATTTAATGACAAATTCAGTTATCATGATCTTATTTTGACATAATATAACACTAAAGGCCGTCACAGACTTAGCTATAATATATAATATATATAATATATATTATAGCTAAGTCTGTGACGGCCTTTAGTGTTATATTATGTCAATGGCAATTCCTAGAATCCGCAATCGACGGATTAATATATTTATAGCTAGGCATATTAATATAATTATATTTTCTATACAATTTTCGCGTGACCACACACTTAGCTATAATATATATTTTTGGTCTCAGTGTGTTTAGTACGGTATATTAAGGTATATTAATAATTGTGTGGTCACGCGAAAATTGTATAGAAAATATAATTATATTAATATGCCTAGCTATAAATATATTAATCCGTCGATTGCGGATTCTAGGAATTGCCATTGTATTCTATTGTTGTCTCGGTCGCATGTGACCGCTTGGGGCTTGATAGGTTAATATATATTATAGCTAGGTCTGTGACAGCCTTATATTATGTTGATAACATTAGACTTACAGGTTCCAGACCTTTGCTTTTGATAGCCTGTAGAATTTGATAGACTTCATCCATTGTGTACATATGGTCACCGTTGCAGTTCTCCCTACTGCCAATGATGGAGAGCTCCCCGGAATAAGGAAAAGTATCCTCCCATTCCAACAGCACGCCGGTGGCTCCCCACTGCCTGATGCTTTCCAGAACCTAGAAAAAAAAATCAAATTACTTCAGTACAATGTACAGTAGTAGGAATATATTATATTTTTTTGTTTTGAAATGAGTTAAGTGTGAATATAGTGTCATAATATTCACCTGATCTAGATACTGCACTTTTAGGGGTGCTCCTTTGAAGTCCAAATGCACAATTCTGTAAATAAATCACCGATAAAATATATACCGATCTTAACTACCGCGACTTGTAAGGTTTCTTATTAGAGGAAGTTATAAATTGTTTCGTTACCTATGCATTTCGATTGTTGGCTTGGACTCAACTAAATATTAAATTATGTTGCAATAAAACAAAGTTTTCCAATAATTCCTCGAATAAAAATGCTACCCGAGATTCGAGAACCACTTTATTTTAGTAATTACCATGTAATTACCGGCAATCGCCAATCGGCAATTTTTTGACATATTATTTTCTTTTCTTTTCTTTTTCTTCGTTTTTGGCAACTTGACACAAAGTATGTGTATGTTGTGCCACAGACAAGGTAAAAAGGTAAGGAATATGGCGGGAAAACCGTATTCCTCCTATAATAATTTTCAGCATCGTTTTCATGTAATATCGTCAGGTCATAAGTCTAGTCAAAGTCTAAGTACAAGTCAATACAGTCAAGGAGTCAAGTCGGTCGTTTCAGTAAAGTGGTAGACGCTTTACTGAAACTTTCAATGGAGTTTTGGAGGGAACACAAAATCGCACGTTTCTGGATAATGCATCACTTTCCTACACTTGTGCACGATAACGAATATCTAATGGTTAATATTCTACCAATATTACACATTAAAAACCCAACTTAACACAATTTTAGGAAAATAATACAAAATCACAACATCACTCTTTCACATTCCCGGCAAAACTCGACATATTATTTTGATTTTTGACATTTGAATTTTGATAAGTGCTTTTTTTTCATATTATGGCACTTCGGCTATAAAACCATGGCCAGTGTCAAGTAATGGCGGGAAAACAATATTCTTGTTTAATATAATTTTCAGCATTGTTTTTCTATTTCGTCAGGTCCAAAGTTTAATCAAAGTCTAAGTAAAAGTCAACACCGTCAAAGAGTCAAGTCGGTTGATTCAGTAAAGTGGTAGACGCTTTACTGAAACTTTCGATGGAGTTTTGGATGGAACACAAAATAGCACGTTTCTAGATATTGCATCACTTTCCTACACGTCTTGTGCACGATAACGAATATGTAATGGTTATTATTCTACCAATATTACACATTAAAAACCCAGTTAACACAATTTTAGGAAAATAATACAAAAACACCGGAGTTTTGGAGGGAACACAAAAAAGCACGTTTTTGGAAGTTGCAGCATTTGCCTACACTTGTGCAATTGTGCACGATACCGAATATCTAATAGTTAATATTCTACCAATGTTACACAAATTAAAAACCCAGCTAACACAATCTTAGGAAAATATACAAAAACACAACTTTATCACTCTTTCACATTCCCGACAAAACTCTCATCTTCTTCGTTCATTCATTTCACATATTATTTCGTCGCAGTCTTTGCACACTTTGGTCGCAGAACTCGCAGACCACTGACCACAGAGGAGGCATGAGGGTGAGAATACATTGTTTGTCAAGCCAGGCAGCCAGCCAGCCAAACCATCGGGACTTTTTGTATGAATCAAGGTATGAATTTAATAATGTTATTATAATATCGAGACGCAAACGCCATTATTGTTTTTAAAAACAGTCTGCCGCACTCATAGTGGAACATTAATTACTAAAATGTAATTACTTAAGTACATATTATACATCATTCAAATAAATCAAAATTATAATTAGCCGGCTACGAATAATAAAAGTTAGCCCCATACCAAAGAATATATAGGTACACTACGCGAACCCATACATTATTATCTGTCAAACTCTTCATTAGATTAAAGCATTGAGATACTATAGTAAGAGGGAGCCTTGTATCGGTATATAAGCGTCAAAAGCGTGTAATGTTATGTTCTACTTACTAGGACATAACAAAGGAGTCGGACTGCATATTTCATGTAATAAAAGTATTATTAAAGGTTTTTAGTGAACATTTTATGCTAGATATTGTTGAGTTTTGTGGTTCCGCTAAATAATAAACCATAAGAGTGGCTAAATAATGCCTCAAACACGTGGATTTAACATGAAATACGTACGTTTTGAACAACGTTTTTTGGGCTTTCCAATCGGTATTATTGTAAGCTAAAAAGACAATTTATAAGTTTAATAATCCCTTATTCGTGCTATATAAGACATTAAGTGCTAAAAATGTTACATCAATTAATAATTTGACTACAAAAATTGCATAGCTTTTTACGTGTGTTTACGCATTCTCATTACTTGAACTATAGTTTATCGATATCATGAACTAATTGACTTTCTTTTCTCGATTATAATATGCTTCGAAATGATCGACAAATGAAAATATTCAAGAAAATAAACGCACACTACTTGTATGAAAATAAGCACAAAATGGCCACGCGATGACGGGCTAAGACTACATCTACCTATATCCTTAATCTGTGGATTAAAGGTTATTCTTAATTAAATGTCTCTGAGTGTGTACGGCGGCACAGAATAATATATTATAATAATACTGACGGCGCGGCGGTTAGAGTAAAAAATATTATATATTTTAAGAAATAGTTATGTAGATATTACAATTTACAATTTTACATTAAATAATACGGATTAAATAAAAGTCATTAATCAAGTCATATTTTTATTGTTTTTTTATTACGAATACGATTAAGTATGTAGTAAAATTAAATACTTACTTTGTAAAAATAACTACTATAAGTAGTAATTTTATATCCTACAAAAATACGAACACTATTATTAAGTATATGAAGAGCACTACAATTATTAATATTTCTATAAAAATAAAATAACGCACTGGCTTTAAATTATACTGAAGCCATCTGCTTTTCACTGTCGGCTATCCTGTAGGCTGTAACCAGTTACCAGTGGTTACTTTGAAGCGGGCTCCCTTGTGCTGTGTTTTCTAATAAAGTCTACATAATATTTAAGTATTACGATCCCGCAAGACGATTGACTTAAATGAAATTGAGATTAATTTAATCATTGTATATTTATCTGATAATATTAGCCTAACGGAAAACACGATTCACTTATTATAACTCGGATAATTATATTTTTCGAAATTATGAATATTTCTGGGCTTTTCAACAAATATCTGTTACACTTAATGAGTTACTGTCATTAAATAACTTGCACTACTACAATCACACACTTTAATATAAAATAATAGCTAAAGCAAATATTAGTATTGTACTTAATTTTATGTAATTATCAAAAAAATTTTTGGGACTCCTTCACCTTTACTTTCGTGCTATAATGCGAGAACCGTTGTTACGTGATATTGTTCACTATTATTAGCTGCAGACTGCAGTGCAAAGTAAATGCTTCGTTCAAACCTATACGCGACCACGCGACTGCGAAGCGGGAGTCGAGCGTCAAGTTGTCAAATGTTGTCAAATGTGTGTTTTGTATTCAAAAAACACATTTGACAACATTTGACAACTTGACGCTCCCGCTTCGCAGTCGCTGGTCGCGTAGGTTTGAATGAAGCATCACTATATTGTAACGATTGGAGGATAGCGGGGTGGGTACTGTGTAGGCAGGGCTAGCGTGCGTTGATATTTTTGGGAGCCCGGTCTTATCTAACCTATGCGGATTGCGGAGTAATGCGTGGCTGGCTTCAGTATATTCATAATATATATTAATTTTCATGTACTTAATACGAAGTCTTAAATTACATTCAAAATCTAAGTACTTTTATGATTCTACTATGATATTTAAAAATCGGCAGTTTCAAACACACTTACAAACTTCACAAACGTCCTAAGTACATGATGTAAAAATACTAAATAGAAAAATAAATATCTTCCTAATACAAAGTCTACTAAGATGTGTCTTGATTAACGTAGGTAAAGTAAAACCTATCATAGGAAGACTGGTACGTAGGTATGGTGCCAATACGAATATTAACTAATTTCAGTCACTGCATAAAATTTAATATTAAATTAACTATAAAGCCTAGACCGCACTAAAGCGAAATACCTAAGTGACGTTTTAAAAACGTCAGTCTTTTAAGTATCGCGTAGTGCGGTCTCACCTTTAGGGTAACATTTTTCGATTGCATAATAACTAATAAGTATGTACCAAGTTATGAAGTTAGTATACAAATTTAAATCACATTGTTACTTTACTCTTCTTAAATCTAAATAGCTATCTTATCTCAGCATTAAAGTCATAACAAAACACGACTGGTCTCAATTAAATTATTTAACTGCGAGTATTGTAACTAGATTACTATAGAGACTGCCTACATAATTAAAGGCAGAACAACAAAGAATACCTTGTTATAACTTACAAGGATCGATTAAAAATACATGAAATTAATAATTAAACGTCTTGTTCATAATAGTTCATTGATGTGAAACGTCTAAAAAAACAGATACTTAAGTCATTTTGGTACGAATTAGTTACTCGTCACCATAAAGCGGCACGACACGACGCGCGACGTTGCGTCATTTGCGACTTGCGAGGCCCAAAGACATAATTTTCTTATATTTTTTTAATGTCAGTTTACTTCCAAGAGTGAACAACAAACAGAAATTACTGATTGTAATAAGTAGTTTAGGTAGTATCAGAGTCCCATAGTCTGTAGTAGTTTAGTAGTATTGTCTACCCATACGCCATCTAAGTGACCACGATAAAACTGCTTGACAATCAAATTAAAAAAGAAAATGCCTCATAAACACTGATCTCTAATATACAAGGTATAATAGAGATCAGTGCTCATAAGGAATTAATAATCTAATGCGCAATAATAATCTTCACTCCTGGTTCTGGGTCGACAGCTACGTCCTTAGCCAGCGGGGCGTTGCCGATAATTCTGAAGTTCTTGGTGTACGGGATGACGGCTACCAGGAGACCAGAAACTATCACCCAGATACCAGCGATGTAGAATGCCGCGTCCCAATACCCAGTCTTGTCTTTCAGAGCACCTGTAAAAAATTAGAAAATATTTGTAGGTACTTATTAATATCATCCATGGTATTATGTTAGTTTGGTGAGGGAACTAACGGCCCATTTTTAGGGTTCCGTACCCAAAGGATAAAAACGGGACCCTATTACTAAGACTTCGTTGTGAGTCCGTCTGTCTGTCTGTCTGTCTGTCTCCAGGCTGTAACTCAAGAACGGTAATAGCTAGAGATTTGATATTTTCACAGATTATGTATATCTGTTGCCGCTATAACAACAAATACTAAAAATAAAATAAAATGAGTATTTAAGGGGGGCTCCCATACAACAAACGTGATTTTTTTGGCATTTTTTGCTCTATATCAAAAATGGCAACAGCCTACCTGTTGCCATTTTCTGTCTGACAGAAGTCTTAGTAATAGGGTCCCGTTTTTACCCTTTGGGTACGGAACCCTAAAAAAAGAAAAATTAACATACCAGCCATAGGTGGTCCAATCAGATGTCCCAAGCCCTGACTCAGCAGCACCAATCCATACGCCATAGTGAACCTCTCCAAAGCGATCAACTCCACCAATATACTGGGAGTGTATGAATAAGAACTAGAAAACGTCAGGCCGAAGAATAATGCGTTTAGTGCCAAAATGTAGAAGCTGTAGGACTCTTTCGCGTCCATAACACGGATAAGTATCGGGAATAAGAGTATGGATACGCCGCAAGCGACGAGACAGACTCCGTAGGTCTTCGTTATGTTCACCCATGGCAGATCGCCTACCCAGCCGAGGCCGACCTGAAAAGAAAAAAAAAAGTGTTAAAACAAAAAAAATTGGTAGTAAAGACTAAAGGTAAGTGGTAATCACTATCGCGATGCAGTGGCGTAGAGAGTTATAGGGGGCCCATAGCAATTTTTTTAGTTGTAGACTGTAGAGCCTATAGCTGCAGTTGTGGGTAATGAACGCCTAGGTGTAGCTAGCTGCTAGATCCTTACTGACTTATCGGTCATACCGAGTACCGACATCCTAACAAATTACTAGGTTGGTTAAGATAAATTTGTAATAATTATTATTTCAATGGATTGAGCTTAGTACACATAGGTAGCTTAGTTCTTAAGCACGTCTTCCCATCGGTAGTAATTTTAACGATCATACTATGCGCGTTACGTACGATAATAATATTCCCATTATCAGTCATTAAGGGCCTTCCCTACGGAGAGTCCATAATTTACCGTATTTAGAGCCTTATAAACTCATAATTTGAAAGCTACAGAGTTATAATAAAAATACAACAATAATCTTCAGTATCTCAACATTCCTTTCCACGTTTTAAATTTTCTATTTTCGTTTATTATACTCATGATATCAGCTTCCAAAGTAAAGCCAATTTATTAAAATTCAAGCATACATTCAGCATCTCCTTAGTATTTACAAATTACTTTTATTTGAAACACACGCCAATAGATCGACAATATCATAAACTACATATTCCCCGTTTAAAATTTTTTTTCGGTCAATTTCGAACTAAGTTAAGTAAAAAAATACGGTTTTGGTGCGATCTCGGCAACCCGGCAAATGTATGGCCAAGGTCGTTTGCTCGGGGGACGGCCTTATGTACTTGCTTATTTATGCAATCGTGACTCACACGATTGACGATTGATTGTGACTTCATAAGAAACTATATAAATGGGTACGTAGGTATTCTGTGTCAAAAATTAAAAATATTTACTTTTTTTAAAATGTCTCTTATTCTTTTGCTGAATTATTTTTAATGTCTCAAAAACGTTTAACATACACTAGCCTTGACACGAGATAGGGCACAAAACGTGCACACAATGCTTTAACGATATTGGCAGTCAGATAAGATAAACGTGAAGTCATATTATAAGGCTAATCACAGGAAAATGAGTTGCATTACGTTTATGTTAGTCAAAGAGAATATTATAATCACTAGGTTTGAATATTAGTCTAGTAGCCGACAAAAATGTTTTGTACTTATTTTATACTCAATTTTTAATCCAGCGAAAACACATCGCTGCGAACGCTTGTTTAAAATTATTTATATTCCAGCCACAATAATATTTGATAATAATATGTGGAATTTTGAACATTTTCTGGCTTTGGTATATACAAAAAATGCATAGGTAATTGTCACAAAAGATACTTACAATCCCAATAATAGTAGCAACACCGAAGACACTAAGCATCAGGGAACCCTCAGTTTCGGTGTAACCGCTCTCCTCCATGAAGGTAGAGATGTAGAAGTAGGGTACGATGAACCATATAAACAGAACCAAGGTCGACAGATTCATCATCAGGAAATGGAATTCGGTGAACATGTTGAAATCGAAGGTCTTGTTTATGGCGTGCAGGAGTTTCTTTCCCCATGTCTGAAATAACACATTAATGGAGTCATTAAAAAATGTAATTGGAATAAATATGGATTCCACAGAAAATATATTAGGAAATAGGACCTATCAGTGGTATAAGAAGGAATGTAAATTGTAAATATCTCAAACTCAAAGCAGAATACGCTTAATTTTCTTCGCAGGAATGCTAAATTTTAATTACATACCTGGCAGAGATGTAAGAAAGAGACAAAAATATAGCTTACCCTTTCCTCTTGATCTTCTTCCATAGACCACATTGAGTTTTTATAAATATCTGGACATGAAGAAGCTTTCAATCTGTACTTGGCTATATTCATCATGGCTCCTCTATGCATAATGGAGTTACGATGTACGCGAATATCTCTCAGATAATGACGATCAGTCTGAAACGTCTTCATCAGCCAATCGTGTCTCTCTACTTTCGGATTAAGAGTATTGTTCTCTGGAACAGGCTGAAGAAGATTTTCTCGAACCATCTTAAGTTTCTTGTCGAAATCTCTCTTCTTCTTCTTCTTACTTAATTTTTCTTTTGTTGGAGTCTCAACGTTCAGCTTTGTATCTGATGTGCTTCGTAAAGCCAAGAGAGATGGATAGTTTGTTAAAATTATATTGTAGAGACGTTCGTTAGATGTCAATTGATCGAGCACTTCTGGTGTTATCTGAAAATAAAGATGAATTTAGCCTCTTAACTACAACAATGTATATAGTTTTTAAGTTATTTATAAAAAATACTCAAAAGTTGCATACCTTCTCGCTCTGCCTCAAAAATGTTGGGAGATTAATAACTGAGCTAACTTTCTGTTGTGACGACAAGTCAGCATTCCTTTTCGTTGCTGCTTCAACACTCTCCGCTTCAGCAATTGCAGCCACCAATGAAGTAAGTATATGCTCTGGATCTTCGCCACTCTGGACTAAATGCTTCAATTCTTCAGCACCAGGGTATAACGATTCTCCCCCACCAGACCTAGCAGATCGAGCCGAAATTGAGGTAGAACTGTTTGCTCTTTTAGCTTTGCTTAGCCTTCTTTGTTTCTTTTGCTCCAAAATCAACCATTCAGGGTCTCTCATAACAGCACCGCAAACACAAACATTAAGTACAGTTCCAGCTAATAATAATAAAGCACCACGCCAACCATATTCATCTAATAAATAAGTAGTTAAAGGTGAGTAAATAAAAGTCCCAAATCCAACTCCACACGAACCCAATCCGACTGCTAAATTACGACGTTTCTCAAACCAATATGCTATAGATACTACGGCAGTGACATACAGTAATCCCATTCCCAATCCAGCAATAATACCGTACGTGATATACAAGACTTCTACAGAATTACTGTATGATGCAGCAACAAATCCAACCGTAGAAAATATTCCTCCAACTATTGTCATTTTCTTGCATCCATATCTATCAACTAGCGCACTCATAATCGGCCCAGCTATCAGAGGAACGGATATAAAAAGACTTCCGATGAGAGAAGTCTTCGCTTCGCTGGCTTCGAAGAAATCAACGAACTTGATTTGCAGTAGTCCATAAGAGAATGCAAGTCCATCGGCAACGGTCGCGATAAGGAACGACGCAGCTACAACCACCCAGCCCCAACCTCCATCTGGTATTTGAGGTTCTGGTTCCTCATGCTTACTGGAGCAGATACTGTCATCATCGCCCACACCCAGAAACTTCACTCTTTCATTAGTAGACCTCGCGTCCTCGTTGTCATCTTTCGAATACTCTACAGATAAACGATTGTTTATTCCATTCTCATGCGTTTTCATAGAATTGATCGTATTTAAATCGTTTTTGTTTTCTACATCTTTTGGCTCCACGCCGTCGATGTATTTAATGTCATTTGCTCTCTCTAGAAGAGGTGAAGTAGTCTTATCATCTTCCGAAGGAACTTTATCATTATGAATGATAGACTTATCCTTGTTGTTAATTCCATTTGCGTACACTCTTTGCGTGTCCATCACGCTTTCAAACGCGGCAGCGTTTGCTTGCACGCGTGAATGTCCTGTCTTTTTATTTTTCAAATTAAAACAGGCCGTTCTGTGACTGGCGTCACTGAAATTTTGGACTCAAACGCCAGATGGAGGATATCTACGGCGAAGAAATGGGTTCTCTTGAGGTATATCTTAACCTTGGGTCCCTAGCGGAATACCTGCAGGGGCTCTTAGCAATACAAAGGGTAAGAGCGCTGGGATTGTAGCTTAACGAGTTCATCAAGGACCGGCTAGTCCCCGATATCAGGCTTTCAAAAAAGTCACTTTTGAAATTATCTTCTTTTTGTTTAAAAGAATTCTTTCCCCGTCTTGACATTAAGATTCAAAGTTTTGCTTTGACCAACATCTCAAATTTCAAAAACAGGAGAATCTGAAACAAATACAGCATCATTAATTAAGGTTCTAAACGCATATTGTGTCTTTTGGGATTTCAACGTATTCACGGGAGATTAAAATTTCAGGTTACTGCAATTAAAATTCCCATTTAATTTATATCACCCGGCAAGTATAATAATATGTATGGAATTAATTAAAGCCAATAGCCATAAATTCTAAATCAAGTTCTAACGTAAATCTGATAAGGATTTCCTGATAATATATCAATCAGAAGTCAGAGCCTTTTATCATACATAACTGCAGATTTATCATTATTTTAAATATTATCAAAATATTACGAAAGGCGTGTGAGATTTCTTATCGGGCAAAGCTGAGATTGTGTATGAGAAATATCTGTAATTTCTAAAATGCCCAGCTAGCTGGGACTTTATGTTCTAACTTGTTGCTAGCTACTTGAACGACTTGTACTACTTGAACTGACAGTGTTGAGTGTTTCTACATCGAATAAACCATAATATAGTCTATCTCAAAAACTGCATGAAACAACTCTCTCAGTTTGTTTTGTAGAATTTAGCATATTTTATTATTATGTATATTATAATATCGTCATTCTTGTTCAAAAGCGTCGTTAATTCTGCTTGAACTACAAAACATTCGTATGATCGAGGTTATTTCACTAGCTCTCCATGAAGCCGTAGGAAACAAGATAAAAACGGAATGACTAAACAAGTAGAAACGTGGAAACCGTATGTGGGGAAAATCTGTACCGGTTTGGGCTAGTTTTATGCAGTTTGAAAGCAAATATTATAGAATCAGACACGTTGCAGTTATAGTAAGTAGTTGAGAATTGAGATGTGAAGCATCAAGCAATGTACCTATTACTTGTAGGTACTAGTTGGTTGGTACACCTAGTTCTAAAATTAATCTAAATCTAATATTTTCTCATTTCTTGACTAACCTTTGTGTGTAAGTGCCCGTAGACTTACTAAACTTTATATAATACTAGCTGTAGGTGGGAGGGGGGATTTTTATACACCAGATGTTGAGTTAGAAGAAGACAAATATATCTGCGAAAACCGTATGCAAATCGGAAAAGTAGTTTTCGTGTTATATACAAAAGTTTGATACAAATTCTGACCCCTCTTTTGTCCCCTTAGAGGGGTGGGGGGAAATTTTTTTATACACCAGATGTTAAGTTGGAAGAAGGCAAATATATCTGCGAAAACCGCATTCAAATCGGATCAGTCGTTTTCGTGTGATGCTGGAACAAACATACAGACAGACAGACAGACAAAAAACTAACCACAGTTTTGGCTTCTATAGCGATGTAGTAACACCCCCATTCACATTTCTACAGTTCTATTATATAATATGATTACCTATAATCTTAAAATATTATTATCAGTAGTAAATAGTAATGGTACCTAATACCTATATAATTATTGCCGTTAGGTCAGCTAGGAACTATGAACTTAGCTCCTTTGATTATTTACACGACGTGTTATTTACACGTAAGTACATGTAATTAATCAAAGCTAAGCTCATATAATGTGATAATTTGTTAAATTTACAAGTCTTGATCAATTCACAGTTCCCGTCTTGTTTTCATTAAAGTTGGATTTAACTTTGGAAGCGTTACATGAGGTTACATCATTACTATAACTGCCACGAGGTAATTTCAATAAATTTTGTTGAAGGTTTTTAACAAATTGTAAGCCGTTGAATGCAGCTCCATTGAAAGTACATGTCTTGTACCATGGACCAATGTATGATTGGTCCATGCTTGTACTACGGAGTACTATTATATATTCTGTGCTTGTACTTTGTAGTAAAGTACCTATGTCTTCCTCATAGACTTATAATATATTACTCGTCTTCCTAGACATAGGTACTTTACTTATGATATTGTTATTCATCATAGGCAAAGGGTCATCGGTTATTATCAGGCGATCTGTCTTCTCATTTACCGATCTTATGAAAAGGACCTATATGACCTGCAAACCTTCAAGAAAAGAGCGTATTCCCCTTCGATCACTGAAGGTATTCCCTCTTAAAAGGCCGGCAACGCACCTGCAGCTCTTCGGATGTTGCGAGTGTCCATGAGCGACGGTAGTTGCTTACCATCATCAGGTGACCCGTTTGCTCGTTTGCCTCCTTATTTAATAATAATAATAATAAAAGTATGCAGTAAGGGTTATTTTGTGAACAACTTGAATATACAAAGAAGTTTACTCAGATCATCAGTAGTTTACACTGCAAATTGAGTGACCTACATGATAATTTTATAGCAAAATATTCCGGTCCATTCACGAAGAGCGAGACAGCTGATTATCTTTCTCTCTCGGCCATTGATAGACTTGTGTTGTGGTGTCGAGTATCGAGTGTCGACGACCTACATTCAAGGACATTGCATAAAGTAGGTACGGTCTACGGTAAAAGTGTCACGATTCGACCTTACTGTTATTGAAATAGGGTTCAAAAGCGGTAAAAGAAGTTATGTACCTACATAAGCTTTATAATTAATAGGAAAATAATATGTAGGTACATAATATTAATTAAATAATTATAAAAGAATTTACAGATGCAGACGCTGGACTTCATAATATTTTGTAGTTTGTTGGCTATTATATTTAACAATTTTTTTATCATAATATTATACATTAAATATTTTTTTGTTCGTTGGGTCTCTGATATATTTTTATGAGTCATTATAATGTATGACATACTTGATACTAGGTTAAAATAGATCGAGTTCGTTTTAGAACTTTTAAACTTTTAGCACAGAAATCCGGGGCCCAGGGTCACTAAGTATAAATCCGCTCCTGCATCACAATATTCGAAAACTTTTTTTTCTAAATTAGCATCTTTTTTGACCTGTCAAACGCGTTTATTAATTATTTAATATAATAATAATAATAATAATATCTATGGACGCTTCACACCACGTCAGTCTGGCCCCATGCTAAGTAATGCTAAGTACCTGAAGGACTTGTGTTACAGGCACCAGACAACGGAAATATATTTAATACTTTTATACTATACATATATTTAAGATTTTTATTATATGATAAATATATTTAATACACATCCATGACCCAGGAACTTTGAAAACTTTTTGTTCCGTCGGCGGGATTCGAACCCGCGACCCCCGGCTTGAGCTACCGACGCGCTCACCACTGAGCCACAGAGGTCGTCATTATTATTTATTTCTCAAAACATCACTTATATAAATAGTAATGTTTATTCATTAAGTACTATGTATTTACGAGAATTTACATTACTTTAACTTTTCTTTACGATAACTTTTGGCAACTTCATGTTGTCCTCTTTAATCTAAACTGGCAAAAGCCCATACATTATTCCCCTTTGCCGATACGTTTTGACGCAAATAGATGATTCAGTATGTAGCCAGTCATCTGTAAACTTACTGTATTTATAAACTGAACCAGACGCTGACGTCAGACGCTTCCTGTTTAAACGAGAAACAGGTTCAGGTAAATAAATATTTACAAAAAATAAATTGTTATTGTCAACCATATCAAACTGATAAAAAAATATTTAAGTACAACTTTTTAAAAATCTGTTTAAAAAAGCAAATATAAAAAAGTACCTTACAAATATGTACAAATTCCGAACTGGCGCAAAAAAATGGCGCCGGTAAAAAGAGTTCGAAAAAAGAATAACTATAAAGCCACTGACTGATACACGTCGCGTAGGGTCAAACGCAAACACGTCCGATCGCTGGCGCCTCCACAAACTATATGATCGATAGATATAGCCACATAGCTGCGTGTGCTAACACTGCTAACGCACACAGATGTAATGCCGATAAATATTATTTACATAACTTAGCCGACTAGTAATCGGAGAGTTCCTGCTTTTTGTACCAAGCTCTAGGTAGAGTCTAGACCATTGATTTTCAAACTAGGGGGCGCGCCCCACTAGGGAGGCGCGAAGACATGATCAGGGGGGCGCGGGCTCCGGCGGCGGTTTTACTCCAGACGCCCGCGCATTCCCGCGATGTACGCGAATTGGAAATCTTTTCAAAAACATGCAAGCTCATCCGTCACATTGATTCTTCTTAAGAGGGCGACTAACCCAAAAAATCAAACATTGTCCTTCTCAATAATTCGATAAATATACAACATTTTAAAAATCCGCTAGATCGGTTTCTCAATGATAGAATTTTTACAATATTGTGTTAAAATATTAACTGACTTTAATGCACGGTTATGGCAATATAATATAATAAAAATTCGTTAAAATTAGATGCATCTTTGCGAATTGCGATTTTTTTCTATCGAAAAAATTTTAAGATATCGTGTTTCAGATCGGATTCTTGGAAATATTATGTAGTATTTAATTTTAGAAAATGAAACAATTAGAAGCTTAATTGCAAGTATAACAAAGAATTATAAAATCGTCAATTTTGGGTTAGTCGCCCCCTTAATAAGTATGTAAAAGCATAATATTTTTATAATGAAACATCTGAAAATGTATTTTTGGTCATTATTATTTTATTTTACAATAGCTTGGCGAGCCCACTTGCTGCTACTTGCTGGGCCCTGGGCCGAAGGGAGGCGTAAGCATGTTCATTTTAAGCAGTAGGGAGGCGTGGTACTTATAAGTTTGGGAACCTCTGGTCTAGACATTTCACAGACCGAGTTCATATTATCAACATTTATGTTGCAACAAAATCAAAGTGATCGCCAGATTATGCCAGATTCTTCTTATATTGAGGTGGTAAATCTTAATAATGTCACTGACCTGTCGAGTCGGTGAAGTAAACATAAGTTCTTAAGTTGTACCATAATATTTTTTTTTTAATTTAAGTCCTATTTACCATAATGTAAAATTAAATCCACTAAGTAGCTCTATAATATTATTATTATGTACGTTATAATGTGGTTAAAATATCGTTACATTTTAAACCACATTTGGCATTACATTATACCACACTTGGTTTACTTCTTACTTACTAAAGTTAATTGAAATCAGTTGAAAAGGGAAGTTCCCTTTCATTTCTCAACCCTTTATCTGGTATATAAACTGATAAGTATCGGTATCCATTTAGATAACAATTACAGCTTACGACGGTTCAAATTAACTTTGTAGAGTACTCACCATTCCTACTTCCTTCCTCTTTGATGTATGTAAAATATAAAAAATAAGCACAGGTAAGTATTTTGGATCACATTGACAACTGCAATATTGTCTCAAGTAACACACATTCGTAAAATCTTTGGTAGTTATTATTTTAGCATTTTTTAAATCTATTCTCTTGTAGTTCTGGCAGAGTTCTAGACAACACAAGACGTGGCTTTTAAATGTAACGTCTCATGTAACGTTCACAATAATTTGGCAAATTCTGCGCAATTTTACACTGACAAGTTATTTTCATAACGAAGGTTATAATATCTTACTTAGGACTTTCTTCTGAATGAAGAATGAGTATGACTTTAATTTAAATTTTAAAGAACTAATTAACTGACTAACAGTCAGTTAATTGATAAAGGAAATGACTATTACAATATTGTCACTAAAAAGTATTATTTATGCAAAACTTATAATTGAAATGTATGAAATAAATACATTGAGATGTATGAAATAGTAAATTTCTCGATAATCCTATCTATCTGAAGAGAAGCTAGCCGTTAGAACTTCTTTGCTTTAGATAAGATAGAAAAAAAGTTGTTGGTTGATTCTTTGCTACTTTAACTTTTTAACATCGAATTCAGTTAATTAAATCTTCAAAAATTCAGTTCTTCAAATTCTTTTCATAATTCTACTCATCTAATCTTCTATTGTCACTTGTCAGTAGCCTCATTAATCATACTTCTCGCATGTTCTAAATTGTAGCCCTGAGCAAAATATCTATTCTGGTGTTTTCAGAAAACTGATGCGACATTGGCGGTAATCCAGGATTCGCAGACGCACAGATTTTACAGATTTACGTTAAAGCGACCTCGAGACTGGAATCCGATCTATTCGTGATAAAGTGTCACCATTACTCATCAGACAGCTGCAAAAAATCAACGCCTGCCCAAAATAGTGCAGTGTTTTCTTTACTATTATGGCACTGTTGATAAATGCCTTTAAACACGGCTTACGAAATGAATAAAGACTTCAGAATTTAGATTTTGATAAACCATTATTTAAAGAATTGAATTTGAATTAAAGAAAGCACAGTAGTAGGTATTATAGTTTATTAGTTGCCACTTTCATAATACATTCTAGTTTTTAGTACAGTTCGCAACAGTACATGGTCTAAGTCTAATTTATTATGTAATAATATTATGTCACTTAACACATAATATTATTATTCCTTCAGATAAGCACGTCTTAATATTACACCAATAAATTCTTTGATTATCACGTCATCTCAATTTTCGGTTTTGTACTGAAAACTTAGGTTTTTTTCAATAACTAAAATATTATAATAACATTACGACGTAAACTCTTAACTAAACAAAGTATTAATATTTACTTGGACTCTATTAAAATTCATAAGTTATTAATTATTATTGTTAAAGATAATATTATTAATTTATGAAATCCAGAATAGGTAAAGGCTCCAGTCCCTATGGCAACCAGTATGCTAAATCCGGCCCTGTCATTAACCAGATTAAACTAATATTATAGTGACTATATTATCTATATTTATTTAATACTAGCTGTCTCGGCAAACGTTGTTTTGCCATTTAAAGTATTTCTACTTCATTAGTTGATACATATCTTACCCCCTGTTTTGTCCCTAAGAGGGGAGGGGGAAAATGTTATAGAAAAAAGTTGGATACAAAATCTGACCTCTTTGGTCCCCAGAGAGGGTTGGGGAGGGGGGGGGGGTTTATACACCAGATGTTGAGTTGGAAGAAGACAAATATATCTGTGAAAACCGTATGCAAATCGGATCAGTAGTTTTCATGTTACAGAAAAAACTACCCCACCTTGGTGACGCCTACTATCGTAATATTTTAATTTCGCCATAATTTCAAAACCAAACGTCCAATTTTGATCATTCAAGACCAAATATTATCTACATAAACTGTACTTAGTGATGAAATAATTTATTTTGATAAGGATTAATATCATAAGTACAATAAACGAAATTAAATGTAGTCCAAAAAAAATTCAAGAATTTTAAATAAAAAAATGGTTATTGTGCCTCACTCGACATAAATAGGTATAGTGTGTCGCGGACTTTTTTGTAGATATTTATAAGATCTACAATTACTTAGAACATTTTATGGCTCTATCTTTTATAGTTTAGGCAGCGTACGCAAAATAAGTAACTTTTCTGGTTGATTTTTTACACCTTGCGTCCGAAAAACCTAAACATCTTACGGAACTCTATTTTTTCCAAAGTAAAATTTAGCCTATGTTCAGCAGAAATAATGTAGGATTCCAATGGTAAAAGAATTTTTCAAATCGGTCCAGTAGTTTTGGAGCCTATATAGTTTTGTAGTAATGTCCTTGTATAATATTCTGAACGATAGACAAAGTACTTAATTATTAATCTGTAATAACTAGGCCTTTGCATCCATTGTGGATGATTTATACGGTATTTTCAGAGCGAAGTAACCACTCTTCAAATACTGTATTGCCTGGGACAGGATTTTTAAATGACCGTATGGTTGCCCAAGCGCATACGGCATTCTCGCAACACAGTCGGCCTAGTCCAGAGGAAAGAACTAGTCAATACGTCTGGGACCAACCATGTGCGGGTTTCCTCACGATGTTTTCCTTCACCGTACGAGCGTCCGTGGCCTAATGGGTAAACCTTTGGTTCGCACTCGCAGAGGGTGCAGGTTCGATCCCGGGTGGAGGCGTGTACCAATGAGAATCTGTAATAGAACCGTTAAAATGGTTAAACCACACGTACAGGTTGTTCTACGTGTGCTGTCAGACAAGAATAGATTTTTGCACAGGTATCGTGAGAAGTAATCATAAAATAAAATTACTTCACTTGAGCGCATTATTAACGTGGAAAAAAGGGAATTTGACTATCGTCTGCAAAAATTGTGTCCATTTTGGTGTTGTTTTCAGTTTATATCTTGCATATTACGTGATACGGAGCTTATTCCTTGCTACATCCTACAACTGCTATTACCTATAAATATTATATAAGTCCCAATGTGTGTTACATAGATATAAAAGGGGTGATACGCCACTGTGAAAAAAATAAGTTACGTACCTACCTAGTATCTATTTAGTAATCGGTGGCATAAGTACAAAACAAATAAGTAGTAAAACAAATAACAATTGACAGATCACAGAACTGCTCCATTCCCCGTAAATGCTCAAAATACTACCAGGTCAAGGGGAGGAAGCTTGTTTTAGTCGGTTTTGGCAGGTTTACTGATCATAATGACGATTGGAGTTCCTCATTACAGCAGGTAGAAACAGGTCAGAGCTGAATTAAGCGTAATAAGCTATTACCACTTCAATGTCAACATTAGAGGCTGACATCAAAGAGCTCTTGGAGTTACATTGTTGGGTTATAATGTGTGATATTGTTATCTTACCGCCATGATTATTGGTGTAATTTATAAACCGTAAATTTTTCCGGGATTAAAAGTATCCTAGTATGTTGTTTATAGATATATGAGATACTTTGAGTCCCATCACTCCCAGCCTGGGATCAAATTTTTTGGACAATAATATTCTAAGATATCTGGACAAAAGGATTTTAGGCTGGACAAAATAAAAATCAGCATTCGGTCGACCTGCGTTTGAGTCGTACTACGTACCACTACGTACCACTACGTACCTATACCGTGCGTGAAGCGAGCTGTTCACACTTCATGTGAGGCGGCGGCGGCTTTTTATTTTTAGCTGGACATTTTGCCTAAAACCGGGACACTGGACAACGTGTGATATTTCTGGACAATCCAGCCAAGTCCAGCCAATATGGTAACCATACTCCCAGGACTCAAAGTATTTTTGCATACAAAATATCAGCAAAATCGGTTAAGCGGCTTGGGCGTGAAGAAGTAACAAATAGATGTCACACTTAACAATGGATGGGTTCTTTCAGTATTATTTTCTCTTCACCACATATTTTCGGATACGCCACCACACCCACTCAAACCCGCGGCGCCACATATTATTTTGTTGTTTACTACTTCCGAGCTTTCGTTTATAGCATCGTTAGCCACTCCTTTACGTGGCCTTCAACTGAAAAGATGAACCCATTACGTCTACACCAAAGAATATAATACACTACGCTAATCTACACGTCCATGTCCATCCACGAAAAATTGTTTTATATATATATATATATATATATATATATATATATATATATATATATATATATATATATATATATATTATATATATATATATATATATATATATATATATATATATATATATATATATATATATATATATATATATATATATATATATATATATATATATAATAATATATATTATGATAATTTAATCATGGATTCAAAGCTTCAAAGATTCAAAGACGTTCTTCTTTGAATATAACGTTCGACCATTATGTTTTCTTCTTCGAATTTGTTTTGAAAAACATAGATTACCAAATAGTTACGTTATATTATGTAATTTTATCTAGTAGACTCTTTCAGAAATTGTTTAAAGTACAGTGACATAATATTTTATCTTCCCATGATACTGGACATCGATGTAGTTATATTGTCATATTTCTCTTCTCTCCTATCTACTTTTCGCAACGTCTATAGTTTTTTAATGGGAATTAATTAATTTAAAGTAGATCTAATAGGCAGGGCCGGTTTTAGCACTATCAGCGCCCTGGGCGAGATTTCATCGGCGCGGCGCCCAGGGTGCAGATAGAAGGCTGATAGTGCTGAAAAAATCTGGCGCCCCTTTTGTTTGCCTTCAGCGCCCCTTTTTATCCGGCGCCCTGGGCGGTCGCCCAGCGTCGCCACCCCTAACGCCGCTCCTGCTAATTGGTAACCAAAATATGTTAATTTTAATTTACTGCTTTATGCGTGTTTTTGAATAACTAACGTCATATAATATACATAATATGAAGATTCCTGGAATAGAAGACAACATTTTACTTACGTCATTTGGCAAACTGAACTCCACGCTCGTGGTTTCTCCCAAAATAGGATTTGGTACAGTTCGACAACGCTTTAAATGAATATTATGATATTGTCAATGGGCGCTGCTGGCAGGTAAAGGAGAACTGTCAAAAATGACGTTTTTGTATTGAGAAGCGTTGGACTTGGTTCCTTTTCTCGCCACGTTCATTTAAACAGCCTTGTCGAACTGTATGTTGTACTGTTCCATACTAATATTATAAATGCGAAAGTTTGTCTGTCTCTTATTTGTTCATGCCACAACTCCTTGATCCGATTTTGCTGAAATTTGGTATAAGAATACTTTGAGCCGTGAGAAAGGAGTAAGGACGTAGGATACTTTTTCCCGAAAATATGTACGGTTCCCCAGCGATGAATTAATTTTAGCTCAACTCATCTGCGCAATAAAAAACAAAATAAAAAAATCACAACAGTCATACAACAGCAAAAATTTTTTTAAAGGTAGGTTGCTATTTCGGCCCTCATTTAAGTCGTCCCACCGGAATTTTTAACACGCTTAAAAATTACGTACAGAATGTCATTACATATTTTAAATTCGGGTTTTTACTAATTCTATGATCACTGTAAAAGTAGTAATAATATTTCCATAACGTGAAGCAGTAAGCACTAAACATTAATTTTATGAAAATAAAAACAGCCGGCAAAAAGTCAAGGTTCCTTTTGATTTATAAGCACCAGATGTTCTCAGTAATATCAAAATGTAATATTATTTATTGTACCAAATATAAAATATTATATTAATGCTATTTCGTGGAAGATAGCATAACTAACAATTTGTTGTAATGTGGGTCAAACTTGAAAACATTTCGAAGAACTCGTCCAAGTACACTGTACAGCCACAGGTACAGCTGACTTTTGGGATATTTGGCTTATGATTACCTACTGATATTTATGAAACAAAATTATATAAATCATATCAGCTTAATCATTAATCATAATATTATTGATTTTATCGGTCAACGACTCCCTAATAATTTATTACTTCAAAACCATTTGAGCTACGGCTTTGTACCTATATTATCTATCTTTTCTTATTCCAAGATATAAGAATAATAGATAGATACATATTTTTTAAATTACTATCATCAATAACAGGCAAATGACAACTTAAAAAACGAGTGCTGCACTCGTTTCAACTCTAGTAATTTCTCCTTCTAGAAAGTTCTAATTGAAGAGTGGGTATTCAATTGATACAATGCGTACAAATATAAGAATATTAGCTCAATTGATACCCATCATATAGAAGCTAAAAATAGATGTTTTATAGGCTCCAATAACCAATTAGTATGCTTTAATTAACAATATGGTGGAATAATAATGGAATCGTAAACTATACGATACGGATTTTAATAAGGTAATAAAATATTATGCACAGTCACGATCTTATAGCGCAACTGCACTCAATCGTTACCTATATTGAACTGCCTCGACTATAAAACGAGAAGGACACTTATGACCTCACAGAAAATTTGTAATGAAACACAATACATATTGTTCCTCTTATCTGTGGTAGTGCTCTAGGCTCCTACTTCTTAAAAGACTTTGGAAGAACTTTGTTGCATAATTAGTTTTAGTCATATTGATTAAAGAATCAGACAGCATGCAAAATGCTTATAGTACATTAACGCCATAAATGGATGCAGGAAGTAGGAACTAGGAAGTTAACCTTACTGAAATGAATACTGCAACACGAGATTCCGCTTAGCAACAATATTCCACTTCCAAGTTATATTTTTTTTTTCATTATTTTGTACCTTTCTTAGACGCAGCTTTCTAGATTATAATTTACAGCAAAGTTATCTTTATTATAGGTAATATGATGAATGAAATCCATACTTACTAATATATTATAACTACGAATGTGTGTCTGTTTGCCCGTCTGTCCTTCACGCCTAAATCGCTAAACCGATTTTACTGAAATTCGGTATGGAGATACTTTGCGTCCCGGCAAAGGAAATTGGATACTTTTTATTCTGGAAAATTCGTGTCAAAAGCCTTCATCATCGTCAGTAAAACGTGCATTAACGAGATGCGCCATCTTTTTAATTTGTTTCGTGATTAGATAAAGAGGTTACCAATTTATTTGTCATTTATGATTTAGGTGTTATCACTACTAATATCGCTTTTATTGACACGTGCTATTAAACGACCTGTGGGGTAAGAATTCAAAGTCTTTACTTAATTTCAGAACTGTAGAGAGCTCTATATTATGCGGGATTTGTGTCTTTATAATATTTTTTAGATTTTATCTAAATATTATATGCACTTAAAGTCCCTTATCTACCTGCTTATGACTTATGAGTTTGAGGAGATAAAAAATAATAATTAAATTGGGTGTAAATTCAATGATCTTTAGTCTCTACAAAGTATGTACCTCTCTCTCCTCTGATCAGTGGTCAGCTGGTCCTTCTTATAGAGTAAATTTGCAGTCTAAAATACTACAAATTATTATTATCTTCGTCATCTGAACACATTGTTAATTATGTTTAAATAATTCAATGTGAATAATATTATAATAATAGGAGGAACATCTTGCTTTAATATGGCTTTCATACGTTACGGCTTCTTTAAGACATATTTTACTTGACAAGGCTGAGGTTAATCCAAAAGTCGGTCATTGACTCCATGCCATTATCCTTTCCATTATCATTACCTAACTATCACCATCATCAGTAACAAACCAGGAATCTATTCAGAATTTGCGCAACATGGTAGGTACATGAGTTATAAAAGAACTAACTTATGTAGATAGTTTCTCTAAAGGGCCCCCGAGACGGTCAAACGGTTTGATTCAAACCTTACGTGTTTGATGTTGGTTTGAACGGTACGTCAAACGACACTGCGCAGTCTAATTCAATACTCTACTCTATATACTCTAATCTGTGTTCAATACGCGCTGTCGAGTACACGTCTTGTGATGCAGACAAGATGCTCTGGAGTCTAGATTCTAGAACGAGGATCGCGATTTTCTTATGTTTATAACGTTAATGTTCTCTGTGAAAGGAGAAAAAAAAGAAAAAGACTGGTCCAAAGCATGGTATGAACTAAGATGTCGTTTTACCCGCGAACATCTACAGAAAGCGCTAGGAACTTTTTTTCTTTTGTCTTCTTCAAAATCCAGCACTAAACTAAGCCGAGTTTGTTCAAACGCGTCGGGAACTCGGGACACGATCAAACGGTGTGTCAAACACAACAAAAATATGACATTTCATCAAACAAACTTCAAACACGTAAATGTTTGACAAACCGTTCAAACTAGCTTTGTAAACGATCAAATCGGTTTGAGTCAAACCAAAATTTACGTGTTTGAGTCAAACCGTTTGATCGTCTCGGGGGCCCTTAAAGGGCCCCCGAGACGGTCAAACGGTTTGATTCAAACCTTACGTGTTTGATACAACCGTTTGATGTCGGTTTGAACGGTTTGTCAAACGACACTGCGCAGTTTAATTCAATACGCGCTGTCGAGTACACGTCTTGTGATGCAGACAAGATGCTCTAGAGTCTAGAATCTAGATTCTAGAACGAGGGCCGCGATTTTCTTATGTTTATAACGTCAATGTCCTCTGTCGAAAAATAAAAAAATCTACAGAAAGTGCTAGAAACTACAGCTTCTTTCTTTTTTTTCTTCCAAGTTTGATCAAACGCGTCGGAACACGATCAAACGGCGCGTCAAACAAAACAAAAATATGAAATTTCATCAAACAAGCTTCAAACACGTAAATGTTTGACAAACCGTTCAAACAAGCTTTGTAAACGATCAAAATGGTTTGAGTCAAACCAAAATTTACGTGTTTGAATCAAACCGTTTGATCGTCTCGGGGGCCCTTAAGAAATAAGCCTCCACGCATGCCTCAACAAAAGGAAGCATGAAGAGTCAACAGGTAATGCAGGAATACTATTTTTAAAATTTCTAATAATAATTGTAGGTACAATCATTCTTGAAATTTAAAACCAAATTATAAATGCACTTATTAAAGACAACAGTGTTATATCATAACTTTAATTAATTTAATTGCCAATTGCGAAACACTAGTAAGCAGTAAGTACACCGAATTATTACCTACTGACTAAGTACTTGAAAATGAAACGCTGGTCAACGTGAAACGTCTACTCAGAAGTGCAACAAAACAATCCGTAGAACCTTCTGGAATTAGCATTGTGTACCATACACCGAAGACCGAACCATACACCTTTCTCGGAAACATTCCAAACATAAATTCAAACACGGACAAACAAAATATAAGCAGACAATACGTACCTCGAAATTATCACACACAGAACAGTTTTTTTGTGAGCTTCTAGTCCTTTTAGCACAAAAACAATATTTGCGTCCGCAGCGCAGGAACACAAGAGCACATCTGTACAATGTTTTTATTTAGTATTTTATTTTAGTTAGGACGCGAGACACCAGTCGCGCCCCGCACCGCACCGCATTTTTGTTACTTTTTTTATTAAAATTGGTAACAATATTAAAACGTTCATTCGTTTGCCTTTCTGTGAAACGAATGTCGTTATCACTTATCATTTAGATAACTTTATTTGCATGGAGGCTGTATAATAGCAAATCCTTAGAACGTCAATGGAATATTACATAGTGCCAGCAAACACCAGGAAGATGATGTAAAGAAGATGCAACGCTGGAAAAAAATAAACTTTCAAGCAATAGAAAAATCTACGTCAGCTGTTCTTTACCATCTATTGGGTCAGGTTTTACAGAGTTTGAAGAAAGCAATTTAGACTAGACTAGAGTAGACTTTATGGAAGCTAAGTTTTAGGCTCTAGCAGTAAAATAGTTACCAAAAGATTAAAAAAAGATTCAATACTATAATATTGATTTAATTAGTAGATAGTACCATTACAAAATGTGCATAACAAGGTAAATATCTTATTTAATTTTATCATAATATTATTGTTGTTTATTACAAATATTAACATGGAATCTAAAAATTGCATAGTAAAACGTATTATCGCGTTATATCGTCACGCCATTCTTTTATTAACAAATCGGTGGTTTCTGAATGCCATGACAAAACACGTTACTTAGTCACATGCTTAGCTATTCGTATCGCTTACCTATGTTCTAGATAAGTATTTATTTTATTTTTCACCAACTACCAAGAATAACTTAAATTCAATCGATGTCCATGCCTTTGATTATTTACACGACATGTAAATAATCAAAGGTCCATTGCGTTTCAATATTTTATCGCTTCGGAGGTCGGAACGGACCGTTACAAAAACAAAAAAATTATGCTATGCTGTCATCTGACTCGCTTCTTGCCTCACGTCGTTTCATGTAGATTTGTATTGGGTGTATGAAGAATATTAATACTCCAGCAACCATAATCCAACCACCAGCTAAGTAAAAAGATAGTTCCCATGATAAAGTCAAGTCGTAGATTAAACCTGAAATATGAAAAATTGAATGTTTACTATCGTGCAAGCATGGGGTTTGTACCTAAAGAAACAAGAGATAGGGCTAACAATCCTATTGATTAAAGCCTAATAAATTATTATAAGTGATGTTAACTGCACATCCGTTGATCGTGGAGTTCTCGTGGAGTTCTTGGAAATCTATTGTCTATCTATTGTTATCGCGGCCCACTTGGGCCGTTCGGGGGTTAATGGGTTATAGCATTTCTAAATAACACGGAAGTAATATTTTATATACCTACCTGACAATGGTGGCCCAATCAAGTGTCCTATTCCTTGAGCCAAAAGTACCAAACCATACGCTGAGGTGAAGTCATCCAGAGACACAAGTTTCACTAGTAAACTTGGAGTAAAAGTGAATGACGCGGCAAAAAGTAGTCCAAATGCAGAAGAAATCGACGCCAGAATCCAGTAATTTGAAGCTGCCGGTGGAATCGCAGCCACGGATGCCCCACATAGTATCAGACATACTGAATATAGTGTTCCTATTGAGACCTTCGGGAAATCTCCAATCCAGCCTAATGTTACCTAAAATGTAAATATGTAAGACTGGTTATTATACGATTAGGAGACAAATTAATTCATTTCATGCAAGGTTAATTTCTTGTTAGGTACTAGAAATAAATAAGTCTACTAACCATACCAATCGTATTAGTGATGCCGATCAAACTGAGCATCACAGCACCATCGTCTTCCGTATATCCCTGATGGACCATGTGCTCAGCCAGGTAAAAGTATGGTACTATAAACCAGATGAATATAATGATAGTGCCCAAACAGAGTAGATCGAAAGTTGCCTTCTTGAGTAGAGAGACGTTAAACATGTCGCCAAGGCAATCGACGAAGTCATCGTACCATTTCTGTGCACAGAAAGGTAAAATGTTGCGTTAAAAATTGAATGGTTTGAAAAAGTGTATAAAGCGTCTCCCAGATAGACGCGAGCAGCGGTGGCGGTGGCGGTCAGTTGGATGACTTGAAAGTTCTAGGAGCGACACAGAGACACGCGATGGCGGTGGCAGTACAAACAACTGACCGCCGCCGCCACCGCCACCGTTGCCCGCGTCTGTCTGGGAGACGCTTTAACTTAATAACCCTCCTGGTAGTCGAGTAAAAAATAACAATCTGGTATCGATCTTGATTAAAAAGTAAATGATCTTGTTAAACTTTGATCAATTTAATCATTATTTGATATTAGTTAGCAACAAATTTACAAAGTTTCTGTGTTATAGTAGGTTTACAAACACTTTTGAATATAAAAAGCATATTACCTCTTCCTCTTCATCGAAAGTGATCATTGAATTTTTGAATATATCCGGACAGGAAGAGGCTTTAAGCTTGTACTTCTTTATGTTTAACATTGCATTTCTATGGCTTATGGAGTTTAGTGGCATCTTTAAATCCCTCAAATAATGATGATTGACGGAGAGTTGTTTTTTCAACCAATCCCTTTTATTTTCCTTACTGTCCTGTTTAATAAGAGGGACATCTTTAGACTCCGACATTGATTTTCTAAGTCTTCTTGGTTTTAAGGTTGGAGCCGGCAAAGGATCATTAGTTATTTCTCTGTGACCACAATAATCAGATTGTGTTCTAGTTATTGGTATTTTCGGACAATCTCGATTAATATTCAACAGCTCATCATTCCCTATTGGCAGTAATTGTAGTGTATTCATTTTCTCAGTTGCTTTCATTTCTTCTGGACTGCAAGGAAGTAATAGGTCGCCCTGAAAAAATAAAATGATACTTATGTTCAATAAGTAATTCTCTCAAAAAATTTTTATTTAACAAGCCTTGATTTAGCTTGTTAACTGTAATTTACTCGTAAGATATAATAACGTTTGTTTTATCGTACCTGTTTATTGGAAACCAAAGGCACGTAAATATCAATCAATGATCTTGATCTCTGTTTCTTGTAATTTTTGCTCATCAGCAACAAGTTTTCGTGTCGACGTATACTAGCCACTTCATCTCTTATTACTTTTTCTGGTGACAGCCCTTTCAATATCAAACGTTTCATACTTTTACCACGGGTAGGAGAATCATAATCGAATACGTATGGATTATCTAATGAAACTATACTAGAGCTTCTTGATCTAACATAAGATTTATCATTGAGATCACTTTGTCTCTTTTGTTCAAGAATCCACCATTCCGGATCCCTCATTACGCATCCACATACACAAATATTCAGTAATGTGCCAGCTAAGAGAAGGATGGTACCTCTCCATCCATACTCGTCTATAAAATATTGTGTCATTGGTGCATAAACAAACGTACCTACTCCTGTGCCACAAGCTCCTAATCCAACAGCTAGATTTCGCTTCTTCTCAAACCAGTAAGCTATAGAGACCACGGCAGTAACATACACAAGACCAAGTCCTAAACCTGCTATTACTCCGAAAGTAATCATCATCGTCTCTAAAGTATTCGACACAGATGCCAATACAAAGCCAAGGGTTGATATCAAGCCACCCAAAATCGTCATACTACGACATCCATATCTGTCTACCAAAGCACTCATAACGGGACCAGATAAAAGTGGCACAGCAATGAATAAGCTACCAATCCAAGCTGTTGTTGATTTACTGGCTTTAAATTCATCCAAAAATTCTATGTAAAGTAATCCAAATGAAAAACTTATACCATCTGCTATCATTGATAGTACAAAAGATGACAAGACCACCATCCAACCCCAACCACCATCTGGTATAGTTACTTTTTTAGTTTCGGGCTTGTTTATTAGTGTTTGAGATTCAAAATCTTTCACATCTATTTTCTCTGAAGACTTATTTATAATTGGCATAAATCTTAAAGCATGTTTAATACCATCAAAATCGTCTTCATCTTCAGCCTTTTTATATTCGCCGACTACGATATTATCATTATTAGGTACTTCTATTTCGGGACTAGAAAATGTAGTGCCAACACTTGTCGTATCGTCTTCGCCTTTTACGATACCAGAAGTGGTGTCTGATAGAAGAGATTCAAGAACTGTACGGGAGGAATCTGGTTTCTTTCTTTCCTCACACGCTCTATTCCTTAATATTCTAGGAGATTCTGGCTCCATTTTATTATTATTTAAATTAATACTGGCAGTGTTGGTTCGAGGTAGTTTTTAACTTCTTAATCTTGGGTCGCGGGCAGAATATCGACTGGATTCTCTCGCCACGCTGTTGAGTTTGAGCGTGATCGGTTTATTTTGGTCCCCTACCATCAAGAATTTTATTATCAGACTCGAATCAGTTTTGACGTGACCCATGCGACGTACGTTATTATTGTGACGCTCTTGTGCGTCACAGAACTCAATATTTACTATGATGCATCAGCACCTGGAATGAGAATAAAATGATTACTTACATAATATTATAATCTTCTTTAGATTGGTAGAAATCCAAATTATCATAATACCACAGAATAGCAATATCTCTAGGGATATTGCTATTTGCTATACTGTGATAATACGCAAAACGAACGCCAACAAATTAAGTACCTAAGTACCTTCTACCTTGTATAACAGTTAAAGGGCAAGATACAAATTACTGTATAGAAATACCTAATGCTATTATCCCCTGCCAACATGGAATACTTATAGTTCAAGGTTGCAGATAGGGGACGGACATTGAGGCGACCTAGTGGCGAGACATCACGGCGGCAGTTCGGGTGATAAACTTAGTTTGTTTTAGTTCTTAACAAAGAGTAACAAAACTAAGTGATAATACTTTAGGATGTGTATGTTTCTTTATAGAGTTCACTGTGAAAGTAGCAGCGCTGAAAGATCTGTTTTTAGTAATTTGTATGGTCAAGTGCCCGAGCGTCACGAATTCACCATAAAAAAGTAAAAAAATACCCTTATACTTTCACAACAATTCGATATACTCATACACATCCTAAAGTATTATCACACACCCTGCTGATTGTAGAGAACTAAAATACTTATACAGGTAAGTAAGTTATACTTGGATAATAACTTGTACTATTTAGGTTTATTGTAATGGGCGTAGAAATATCTGTATTCAGAACAATGCAATTACATAGTTCACTAATGGAATGAGTTAAATGCAGTAGCGCTAATTAAAAAATAACTATGAAGGACCTTGAAAACAATAGATAAACTATGCTATTGGTTATACAGCATGACTAGTGAGACCATATTGAGTCAGTATTCAGTACTCGATTCTCATTATAATTATGTAATAAAATTACGTAAGTACTTAATTTTTGACCAAATTTCCCTAATAAGCAAATGAATCATGGACACGTTTTAGTAAATTACTATGCGGCCGACGCGGCGGCATGCGCCCCGCGCCGCGCGCTACCCCTCCCGCGCGCGGTGTCCATGCGTTGGGTAAATAATTATATTTATTATTTAACTTTAAGCTATTTATTAATTACTCAGTGATCAATTGATTTATTTCAAATAATTAGCCAAAATATAATTATGCACGTCCTCGAGTTTTGAACATGTCTCACCAGTCATGCTGTATACCGTTATAATATATTATGTAACTACATATTTTAATTAAACCGACAAAATATAACTTAGATAATATAGCAAAATTGTTAATAAATGATGCTTCCATAGTTGGTAATGTTTCAATACATACTGATAAAATCAATAACAAATGGACCCACAAGTTTGTCAATTTTATTATAATATTATCGAGGACTCACTGCAAACTTCTTATGTCTATAAGTAATTTGTTGTACTGGTGTAAGCTGGTTACTATAAAGAATCAACTTTTATTAAATGATAGCTAGTGGGTCGGTTAATTTAGACTGAGGAATGTTTTTATGTTGTTTATAAAACGATAAAATAAATAGGTAATAGATAAACCCAGCGAAATTGGCACCATTGTCCCTCTCAATTATTCAGAGATTAAGAATTTATCAATATTTTACTAATATAGGTCGGTTCCTTACTCGTCCCATCCAAGTCCCACCGTCGTCGTTCGGCTGGGAGTTGGGACGAGAGAATAATCTTAAATTAAAAAAAATCGCCCAATCGTCCTATATTGCAATTAATAATTATAATTTCTCTATCATTTAATTAAATACAATTAATATATATATAATTATATAAATTAATCACATGGGACAAGTACTTATGTTTCAATATAAGAAGATTGAAAATAATAATTAACCTTCTCTCTTAGTGGGACGAGTACATGTGGGACGAATAGTCAAAGTATCGAATGGAACTGAAAGTTTTTTTTTTCAATTTAACTTAACCGATTCATTCATTCATTTGGGTTTAATTTATAATTATTATTACTTAGCATTCAGCTTACATAAAACAATAAGTTACAATTATTTTATTCTTAAATTAAAACGCCTAAATGCGTTTCAAAGCAACGTTTGAATTCGGGGATGGAAATCCTTTAAAATCTTATAAATCGTCTGGGTTTTTTCAAAATTTATTAATTTGAAAAGAAAACTAAGTACTTACTAGAAAAATCCTTGTCCAAAACCACTATAATATTTTGTAGTAAAATTATATGGAACATGTTTAAGTAAAACGCACTTACCAGTTACAAATCGTAGTAAAAACTACGATAACAGGCTGTAGAATGACACTACTATATCGCAGTACAGCCTACGATATTCTAAAGGATTGGCATTTGGCTACGACTTGCGAGTTGCGACGCGATCGATAGAGAGTAGGGGGTAAAACAAGAGAGACCCACCACACCCCCCGCTATTTACCTCAAAACGACGATTTCAACGCAACACGAAGAAAACAAGGGATCAACATACACTGGACACGAAACTCTCAATGACGTACGTAAGAATATTATTTACTAAAATAATAAAATAGAAGGTGAACAAATAAATTGATTTTCCGTGTCCCTCTGCGTGAAAGATATTTATAGAATGTTTGCGAAGATAGTGGAGGTATGTTTGGTGCGATTGTACCTAAATAGATAATGATATGAAACTTTTATCCAATGTTGTCTAGTTATCAATTATCCATACCTACCCACCTATTTTAATAAAGTATTTAAAACGCCTAAAATATCTTAATGTTTTTGAAGTTAGTTCTTATTATGTATTGCTTTTTAATTTAAACAGGCGGGTTCATTAAAAGCGTTTAATTAATTATTAAAGGCCGTCACAGACTTAGCTATAATATATATTATTAATATGTTTATAGCTAGGCATATTACTATATATTTTTTATACAATTTTCGCGTGACCACACACTCAGCTATAATAATATTTTTAGCAATTAAAAGCGGAAATAAATGAAACCAATATACCAAAAATACAAAAACTAATCTTTATTCACACAATTATCAAATTCAGTTAGAACAAAAACATCAGGTTACAATAATTATGCTGCAGCGAATCCTACAGTAGCATACGTAATATTCTGGTAACGTCCATGTCTTACGAGTTACGAGCGTCTATTTTCAACTGAGCCAATCGAGAATGTGGAGAGCCGCTCCCGTGTGCTCTCGTGTGCTCTCGAGTTTTGGCAAAAGTTTTGTGTTTCGGCAAAACTCGAGTCTGGAGCGGGTAAAATACGTTAGCATTCTATAAAGTTTGTGGTAAAATAATAAAAGTTATTGTTATACATACTGATTTTATAGATTTTGACTTGACCACGACTATGTGACCCCCCCCTGGCGCCAACAGATCGTCCAATAATAGGTATCGGTTTTAATACTTAATCTGTGGTTTTAGCGCGAAGCACCACGCGTATAGGGACCGTGCAGAGCGACGACACTGCCACAAGTGGCGAATAGCCGAAACTTTTACTAAAATTTTACTGTCAAGCTCTAGTGAAGCTACGGAAAATTAGAAGATTTGCTAACAAATTCTGAGTATTTTCAAGAATTGAAATGCGGATGTTATAATACATACAAGCAAATATAAAGGCAAATCGAACGATGTAAAATTTTACTATTTTTCTGCCAAAATATTCACATGGCTTTGCTTATTGAAAAACGAAAGAAATGGATAAAAGGCGGTAAAAATATACGTAAGTATTTAAAAAGTTCCATGAGTGTTATACGTAGACTAGTAAAAACACTAAATTTTGTAGATTATAACCGTAAATTCATTTTTATGAACACAATATGAACATAACCTATAACCATTGCTTTCTTTCAGTAAACATCCAAACTGGCTTCCATCATAATTGATATACATACATAGGCACGGCTCATTTAATTGGCATAAATTTGCATCAAAAGTAAGGATAATTTGGAGAAGTCCTGCCAGGAATTCAACACTGAGGATAGTATTGAACTTGAACCATCTTGTCAAAGTGTTGGTTCTCAAAAGGATGATTCTTCAAGTAAGAAAAAGATTAGTAGTGCAGTCTTTGTGTGTTATTTAAAGAATACATACCTAAATGGTGCTTACACTTATGAGATCCAGACTGAAATTAGTTAAAAATAGTGACAGACAAAAGTTGTGAAGATGGTATCGATCGAATCGCAGAAGGTTGAAATAAAAGCATTTATTTTAGTGAACTTGTTTTATTTTATTAATCCACAAGCGTTTTCAGTAATTAATATAAGGATTTTTGCATAGCTTCATTATTTTATTGCAATATTTATCAAGTTTTTACTTTCTATGCTGATGGATGCTATTAATTACTTTTTCAGATATTTTCTTAGTTAACTAGATAAGCTATAAACATTTTTATTCACTCTTCCATTCTTTGTTTACGGGTAGAAAGTAGAAACCCTTAATATTATATTTAATATTATAAAAATATACTTAATATTATAAATGTGAAAGTGTGTCTGTCTGTTAGCACTTCACGCCCAAACCGCTAAACCAATTTTGCTGAAATTTGGTATGGATTTACTTTGAGCCCCGGGAAAGGACATAGGATACTTTTTATCCCGGGAAAATGTACGGTTCTCGCGCGATAAATGATTTTTGGCGCAATGGAGTTGCGGGCGTCATCTAGTCTTTAACTTTAATATTTCGATCGCGGATTCTTGGAAATCTGTCGTTGTTCTCGCGGCCGCATGTGGCCACTTGGGAGTGTAAGTATTATATCATTTTATAGTGTAAAACATAAAAAAACACTCATAAACTAGCCAGGGTCAAGGAGAATGCGAAGTCAAAGTCACTCACAAGTTACGTCTTTTACTCGCATCGCGGCGCTGCTGTCGAATTACGACGCCCTCTATAGTTTCTGCACGGTCCCTATGCAGCCGCGGCATTAGACTCCGTCCGCCCAAATCACAGATTAGGGTATAAATGCCTAAATGTCTTTGCTCTGTTGGCGTGTAAGTTAAAAAAAATTATAACTAATATTGCCAGCATAAAAATACTTTGGTTTTCAAAATTACTAATTTTGCAGTAACAATTTCTCGCATTATTAATGAACATAAAACTATTTATATTTACTGTAAACTGTCCCTTTTTATTCGATTTACCAATATCACGTTGCATAATTATTGATTAAACGAACTTACCTTACGTGAAGTTCTATCAAAATTATACGAGGGGTTTGTCCGAAGATATTAGTATTCCTTTTTACACTAAGTAGTACACTTCTAACTGTTACCACGTCATAGCACTATTTTAGAGCCAAGAAAAAAATAACAAGTTGTCTCTGGATTGCACTTTCCTCCATATTTTCCCGCCTCTTGTCTCTGATTTACCTTTCTTCCTGTTACCTGCAACTCTCTAGATCCTTCATTTAGTTCAGAGCCAAAAAATAAAATGACATAGCTTCAGTTACTTGGGTGTTATCTACTGAGAACCAGGGTGGGTGGGAGTTCCTACTAATATCTTCGGACAAACCCCTCGTATAATTTTGATAGAACTTCACGTAAGGTAAGTTCGTTTAATCAATAATTATACTTCGGGGGTTTGTCCTCGATATTAGTATTCCTTTTTACACTAAGTAGATGTTTAGAGAACAAACAAGATATGTCATTTTATTTATGTTATATTTTTACACGCCATAATCAAAGAAAGAAAAATTTGTTACTCGTTAACATAATATTTTTTACATAATCTGTCATAAATTATATAACAAAATTAATTTGATCACCTTCAACAATACTTATTCGGTCTAATATAGAAACTAGCAAAGGTCGTGGAGTTGATTGTCCAACCCGTTGTTTGGCGAATAACATCTAAATACTCATCACATAAACGCCAATGAAGTAACGTGACGGGTACTATAACTAGAAAAATTAGACACAATATCAACTCAATATCCCCAATCTCCATGCAATCTATCTACTCAAGGTTTGGCTTGATACCCAGGATTATACGGTTTTCTAAATCGAATTTTAAAATATTATAATTTCTGAAATTAGATAATATTTTGTTTACATAAGAAAATAAGATTTTGGCTGGACAGATTTGAAGATTTCTCAAGAAAATATGGTGAATGTAAAATTGGATTGCATTCTTTTAGGATTAGAATAATTATTAAATCAATTATTTTTATTAGAATCTCTTTCTGTTGTACATCTCTTTTAAAGTTCATAAGAAGATGAAATATCATTAGGCTCATCATTAGGATGTAACGATCCTAAATAATTCAAAATTATAATAATAACATCTCATAATATATCTCCAAATAAGCCAGAGCTTTTGATAGTAAACGAAATATAATACAATTTATTGTATTTTTTTTTGACATATTTGTGCTCATAGACTTTTTAATATTTTTTATTTTATTTATTAAAAAATAAATATTTAATCTATCATATCACGTGATCGCAAACAGCCATCACAGGATGTTACGTCACGATCTCCAAAACATTGTGTGTGACAGTGACATTTCGATGTCAAACCCATACAAAGATTTTTGTTGTTTGGAGGCATGGAGGACCGTGACGCCATAGCGCGTTACATTCTTTTTTGTAAGTTAAATTATCTCATAACGACGCTACATTTAAATTCACTCTATCAACAGGATGAAAGACCCATTATTGCCGCCCGGATAACCCACGACAACGACGGTAGTTGAACTGAAATTAATAATATTTGATATATTATATACACGCTATTGTATATTATACAAATATACACGCTACTGGACGGAAAGCGTAAAAATAATATTGTGACCAAATCACTGTAAAAGCGTCAATTATAATTGCATCAGGGTCTTTTTGGTTTATTTGATTTTTGCAAATAAATCGATGTCTGCAGACACGCCTAAAGTTGAAACTATTTGGCGGAACCCTGTTTCCAATATCTCCCACTCTGTATCGGGGTGTATTTTTCGAGATTCCAGACCCGCAACAAAAAATCTGCAGATTTAATATAATATTATGCTGCTGTAATCAGAGACCAGACATGTATGTCTGGTCTCTGCTGTAATGTATAATTTTTCTTTCCTCGCCCCATTGCCCAATTTCTTTATTTATTTTATGGAGTGTGGGCAATCGTATTCCACCCATACGGTTAACATAACTAACGACCATAATATTTAACAACTATTACAAAATTTTTAATACAAAATAAGCTCCTCCTCCTGCCATGGACCCTCACAGGCTTCCCGCCATCCCGTTGTTGAGGCGTCAGAATAAATTTCACGACAAAAATTATGGTCTTGAATTTTTCTAAATTATACGTCAAATAGTTTTTGGATTGTCCTCTTGCTTAATTCAAAATCTTAAATATTTCCTTGAACTTGGGTGGATACACAAATAAGAGTATTATTTTTTATTCGACTCGCTGGGGCCTGGGGGCACTTTCGCCAACTTTCGCGTCCCTAGATAGAGACAAGAAACAATATTTTTTAGATGTCAATTTTAAAACTGTACGCAAGTCTTCCATCTTAGAATGTTTATCTTTGTGTAAACCAGATTTTGGCAGGATAAAAAACACTATCAAGTGCTGTCCTAGCGAATTTATATTAATAAATTCGTTGACTATGGTCACATAGTATTATGTACTAATCAAAATTAATTTGTTCGGATTTTGATTTAATTACTGCGTAACGTGTTATTTTATAACCGTTAATCCACCAACATATTTAGGTTTTTGTTATCATCCAGTATCGACCATAAAAACTAAGACGACCTACATAGGCCATAGCTGTGGATAGCTTCGTCTATCGCTTCCGTGGTTGTCGCTGTCGATGAGTCATGACTCAATATGACGACGCGATCTACGAGCTCCCTTGAGACGGGAGTTGTTTCTGGGGTGGATGATTCCGTGACGTTCTGGTTGATGGAACCGAACGCTGTTGACGGGTCGACTGGCCTGTGAACTGCTTCCGCTTCCCAGGCGTCGTCTAATGAGTCCCATGGCTGTATTTTTTAAGCTACTTTAGGTGACTCGTAAATCGTGACTGCTTTAGCTAACTTAAGCGTTTCAGCGAGATTATCTCTAAAATCTAAATAAATACTTCATAATTTTTGCGTTATGCTAAATGATCTATAACTGTAGCTAAAGCAAAATTATACGAGCTATGGAATAATAAAACACGTCACTTAAAAGACGTGTAGCGTCTATTAGCTTTCGTAATAATTTGTGATCAGGTGAATCATTAGAATTAATTTTTTGATGTGATCACATGGCTCAAACAAGAAATAACACTTTTTTGGCGCTATTGTCTAGACTCATAGCGCAATCTATAAAATGGCCAGATTTTCCGCTGTGTGGGAATATACGTGGAGGCCCAAAGGAAGATCTTCCGACCGAGCGAGGTGTTATGCTCGGTCAGGCCGGAGCCCTCTTTTAACGTGACCTTCATTTCCACGTTCAATCCCGGTGTCGCTATTTAATATTACCTTGATCGTGAGTATCGCAGACCCAATGGATATGCAATTGTTATGCGGCTGCCAACTACCGCTTGGGGATTGATAAAATAATTGACAGTTACGACTACCAGATATTTTTTTTTTTTAAATAAATCACGTTTCTCTATTTTTTCTATACCAGATGTTCAAATGTAATTTAATTTAGCTGCCAATTCAATATTGATTTTCGGTCCATCATTATTTGCAATAGTAATAGGATCAATGTCCAAAACTCCAAAAAATACCGGATTCATATCCGTATTACTTTGTTTTTCTACAACGAGTTGCTCTTGAGCACCGGAAGTAGATGGCATGGCTAAAAATATATCCTCGTTAATCGTCTGTTCTAGATTTTCAGTAGCAAAATGATTATCTAAAATTAGAAATGCATTTTTTTAAGCTACCCTCAATTTGTCAATGCGGCAAATAATTTTACAGATTATTATGAATGTAATAATTTTATAATGCGGCAAGTAGTCCTATCGACTATAATTGTATACTTGCAAAATAAATTTAATATTGCGGCGAATAGTCCTACAGACTACCCTGAGTGCAATAATAGGTATAAAATGCAAAATAAATGCAATATTGCGGCGAAACAGGCTACCCCGAGTGCGAATTGTAATAATATAAAATGCAAAATAAATGTAATATTGCGGCGAATAGTCCTACAGACTACCCTGAGTGCAATAATATAAAATGCAAAACAAAATATGTAATATTGCGGCGAATAGTCCTTACAGACTACCCTGAGTACAATAATATAAAATACTAGCTATCACGGTGAACTTCGTGTCACTTTAAAACCTTTGATGGACTTCTACCAACATTTTAAGACTAAAATCAGCCCAATCCGCTCAGCCTTCTTCGAGTTTTAGCGTGACTAAAATCCTTTTTACATATAAGTTGCGCGAATAGTCCTGCAGACTACCCTGAATGCTTTTTGTTAGGGCAGCGAGATAATCCAAGAGACTTCCTGAATTGCCCTTATTAACTTACCCGCAATTTGCAACGCGGCCAATAATCTTACAGATTATTATGAATGTAATAATTTTATAATGCGACAAATAGTCCCACAGACTATTCTGAATGCAAAATAAATGTATTTTTGCGGCGAATAGTCCTACCGACTACCCTGAGTGCAATAATTTGAATTATGCGCGAATAGTCCTGCAGACTACCCTGAATGCATTTTTGTTAGGGCGGCGAGATAATCCTAGAGACTCCCTGAATTGCCCTTATTGACATACCCGCAATTTGCAACGCGGTCAATAATCTTACAGATTATTATGATTGTAATAATTTTATAATGGGACAGATAGTCCCACAGAGTAATACGAATGCAAAATAAATGTATTATTGCGGCGAATAGTCCTAAAGACTACCCTGAGTGCAATAATTTAAAATATGCGCGAATAGTCCTGCAGACTACCCTGAATGCATTTTTGTTAGGGCAGCGAGATAATCCTAAAGACTCCCTGAATTGCCCTTTTTGAAAAAAATATCCGTCTTGATATCTTGTAACAATCCATGTGCTCCGCTAGGAGTAAATGTGTTCTATGTCCATGTGTCACATAAAACAAAATGATAACTTACCGTTATCGTCACGTTCACCTGAAGTGGAACTGGATGACGAAGATACGCTTGATGACGAAGAGAATCGTAATCGCCGTTCTGTTTCCTCTTCTAGTCACTTTAATCACTTTATTACTATAATATTATAAAACTTTTCGTTTTTACAAAGGTATTTTAGAAACCAAAATTAGGTAGGTAGGTATGAAAATAACTTTTGTTCTAAAGTTAATTTTAGTGCGATCGTGGCAAGCACAAAAGTGAATGAAGGATCTAGAGAGTTGCAGGTAACAGGAAGAAAGGTAAATCAGAGACAAGAGGCGGGAAAATATGGAGGAAAGTGCAATCCAGAGACAACTTGTTATTTTTTTCTTGGCTCTAAAATAGTGCTATGACGTGGTAACAGTTAGAAGTGTACTACTTAGTGTAAAAAGGAATACTAATATCGAGGACAAACCCCCGAAGTATAATAAAATATTTTGTTGATTGTTGAATGTTGAATGTTGATTCACCAATCACCATTCACCAGCCTGCCTAGCATACGCCAACGAGATATCTCACTCTCGAGATAATTAAAAACTACTCGTCTCTGTCAAAATCTCGACAATATCTCGACAAAACTCTTTAAAAATGTGTTATTTCGATGATAGATCTACGCGAGAAAAATTTTTTGTTATGCTAGGGTCGATAGAGATGAAGATACAAGCTATCAAACATCGAGAAACATGAACAACATTGTAGAGTGAGATATCTCGTTGGCGTATGCTAGGCCGGCAGCTGTCAGCTGTCATTTGACAAGTATAAAATTAAATTTGACGTTGGCAACAATTTGACGTCCTTTTTCGTGTGAAGTTGTTAGAGACACGTGCGTTTCGTACGCAAAAATCTCAAAAATAAGCCAAAATGAGCGAAGGAACGGCAACAATTCGTACCCGTAAATTCATGACCAACAGGTAAAATAAATATTTCGCCAGAGAAAGTCATAAAAGCAGTTGTGAGGTGGAGATAACGCGTTGTGCCGTCATGACAGGTTATGTGACAACGTTTGTGGTGTTTCAGGTTGTTGGCCAGGAAGCAAATGGTCTGCGATGTCCTCCATCCGGGCAAGCCGACCGTCAGCAAGACTGAGATCAGGGAGAAACTCGCCAAAATGTACAAGGTGACACCCGATGTGGTCTTTGTGTTCGGTTTCAAAACCAACTTCGGAGGCGGCAAATCCACAGGCTTCGCTCTCATATACGACACCCTGGACCTGGCCAAGAAATTCGAGCCCAAGCACAGGTTAGCTCGCCACGGTCTATATGAAAAGAAGAGGCCGACCCGCAAACAGCGCAAGGAACGCAAGAACAGAATGAAGAAGGTACGTGGTACTAAGAAATCGAAGGTCGGTGCCGCCGCCAAGAAGTGATGTGACGGTTAATTGTAAGTAAATAAAAACTGTAAAATCCATCCGTGTTAAAGTTTATTTATGTCCCGATATCTTTACTAACATAACCTCTTATATGTCATAATGATAATTTTCACTAGTTGCCACTATAAAGTCCATTATAAATCGAAGACAAGAGTAATATCATTGTTGGAAATAATATAAAGTAACAACAATACAATCATTATACATTATTGGAGTTGCTATCCCTATATTATCTACATTATTTGTATGTAACATTGATCTATATTACAGACAGAAGTAATCTAGAATATAAAAAATATTAGCTGCATCATTTTACACTTTTCTGTCTTATTCATGTATTTACCTGACATCTTATTAAATTACATCACGAGTGACAAACCACTAAGACGACTCAAAAGAAAAAACAATAGAAACTACCAATGTAATGTTTGATTAATTTATTTATAATATTATACAAATTATTGAGTACCATAATATAACTTGTAAGTATCTGGACAGTACCGTTTGGTGAGTCTCTCATAAGGCGAACCTTTGTACACTGCAAACTTCTTAGTAATGTGGCTCCAGAGATGGTAAGTGTAGGCATTCTGTATGTTTAGATCTCCTTTCTGGAAATATCTGCGAGCATTCCTCCATTCTATTGGGTAGAAGAATTGCGGCCCGTACACTTCAAACCCTGTAAGTACAAGTAGAGAGTATCAAAACCAAAACAGTCATACTTGGAGATATTAAATGTTTCTTTAAAAACACATTTTTAAAGAGTTTTGTCGAGATATTGTCGAGATTTTGACAGAGACGAGTAGTTTTTAATTATCTCGAGAGTGAGATATCTCGTTGGCGTATGCTAGGCAGGCTGGTGATTGGTGAATCAACATTCAACAACTTTTATAACAAGGAATATGACAGAAAATTTGTTTTTGTCAAAATCTTCATAAAAGATAAGTAATAATTAAAACTTGTTAAGTTTTCCCAATAAAATAAGATAAACATGAACAAGTGTAATCACCGTCACAAGTGGCCGCGGACATGTAGCTGGGGTGCGGGGTCGAGCAGCGCTTCTGCAGAACTCTGGTGACTACTCCTGAGCCACTGTTCCGCCAGTCAGACTCTGTGAAGCTGGTGCTTAGTTCTCTGAAAATAAATACATATATTCAATCATTCAAAATGAGTTCTTCCAAATAAGTTTTATAGGCTCGTAAATGTTTTGATAAAGATTGCTATCCATACTGATATTATAGATGCGAAGGTGTGTGTCTGTCTGTTACCCTTTCACGCCCAAACTCCTGAACCTTGGTAAAGTACGGTTCCCGCGCGATAAATGAATTTTGGCGCAACGGAGTTGCGGGCGCCATCTAGTAAAATTTATAATTTTATATACGTCTGTATTTCTATAAATTCTTAAATAGATATACCTACATACATACTTACTGGGAACATGTTTACATATTTTTAAATAAATTTTTTGTCATTAAAATTAAAAAGCTTGTTTTATGAAGTTTTTATTACTATTTTATTATTCTGTGCTATTAGCACTGCCTATTCTAGTAGTGACTAATATTGATAAGTGATAACTGATAAGTGATAACCAACCTCATTGCCTCTTCAGCAAAATCTCTGCCAACATTGTCTCGTGAGAAAGCCAGGATGCCCGCCGCTATTTCTGTATCAGACTCCCTGGCCACCCAGTTCCTAGCCAGAGAAGTCACAGGCCTTGCGACTATAACGTCTAAATCCATATAAACACCACCCTGTTTATACAGGGTTACAAATCTAAGTATCTGGGAAGTATGCTCTACTTTCCATTGCGATCTGTTGAGGGAACCGCTGTGCACAAGTTTCTCTACTGGAGTATTCTTCGTGTAATCCAAAATTCGAATTCTGGCGAATTGTACGTTTGGATACTTTTTCAGCATTTTAAAACTACCTCTATTGAAATTGCCAGCTGTGATTGGTCCACTGAAAAGCACGTATATTTTCCTATCGGAATGCTGACGAGCTGCGGATTCTATGGCGCACGTTTCGCGAGAATTTATGTAGCCTTTGCATGACGTTTCGTGGAAGAAGATAGAATTGTGTGAAATTGGAAGATCTTCTATTGGAATGAGGGCGTCAGCATCATAATCGTAATGGCAGGACACATTTATTGCATCTTCGTTCTCTGATGATAACTCGTTATCTATGACAAAAAATAAAATAACTAGGATCACCGAAGTTATAATAAATGTTTTATCTTTCGCTCGAGCTTTTAATAGGTTGATTATATTTGAAGTAACTTCTGATGCCATATTAGCACACTAAAATACATAATTATTGTTCTGAATGAAAAATGGACCGCTTCTAAGATTCAGATTATTTTGAATATTAGCTGATAAGAAAATCAATAATTGATTGGCTTGATATAGGACGTTGTAAACGCACAAAATGCTAAACTCGACTGCTCGTCTCCTGTGAGGCTGTGTGAATGGTACAAGAATATGAAAGTAGGCGATTGTTATATTATTTCAAACATCCAGCCATACAAGGAATTTTATTACTTAACTGTCAAAAATAGGCAAAATGTAGAGGTCCCGCGGGATAGAACAATTTTACGCAAACAAAGTTGCGGGCCGTTATATAAGTAGCAGCAAGTATTTCTTTGATGTGTAGGTATAACTTGTAGTCTGTGCCTTGGGCCAAAGGAAAGTGGTACAGAGACTGGCTTTGGCGCATGCGTGCTGAATAAATCGAGGGCTCTTTACGTAGACCTGTTGCTGAACACTCAGAGCTCGATATAGCCACTAGCCCAGCTAGAGATAATGCAGTATGCGGGGTATGCCGTATGCCCGATGCCGTATGGGCAATACTGTATTTTTTATGTTTGCAAAAAGAAAATACGCTAGATAAAGGTTACATGATGCAAAATATTTATTAATTTGTTATACTTGACCATAATATTTTGTTCCGATTTTGTATTTTCCCATGATCACTAGTTTTTCGAAGAAAAAACGCCATCTATTGACGGTGTTTGAAACCCGTGGCCGCAGGCCAATAGAGGGAGCTTTTGTTTCTTTTGTAAAATAAAACACCAACTTGGATAACACAATTTATTCTTTATCAGTGAAATAAATTATAAATGACATCACCGGTAAATTTTATCGACAATGTATTATTAAAATAAATATATCTTTCTTTTATATTAAGTTTTTATCTTTACTCAATTTTAATTCATTTTCATATAAATGTAAACAAAACAATAAGCCGACAAAATAACGTCATATTTCTTAATTGTGCGGTTAATGCATGACATTTGAATTGGTAGCATTATAGCCATATTATATAGTTTTTATTACATTAAGATGAAAATGAATTAACAAAGTATACGTGCCAATCAAATTCATATATCACATTAAAATAGTGCATGCCTAAGTGTGCTGAAGGCTAATATTGAATCGAGCGGCCAGCAATACAATTTTTGATTGGAAATATTTTTTTTAGTACTGAGTATGTAGGAGGCAAGAAAATAAACAGGATTCCTTTCTACTAAAATATTAACATATCGGATAACATTAATACTGAGATTTATCTGTCAAATAACTTTTTCAACTTAACACTAATTATCAGAGAAAGGCTTTCATTGTATTTTATAAGTTATCTGATATACAAATATTTTATTTGTAAGAAAAGAATGTAACAATATCAACGTACGCTGCTCTCAAGTTACATCGTATTCTTCTATGTAAGTATATTCCTATTTCTTAAAACAATCGAATTACTTATATTTTGCAACTAAAGTGCTATAATATGTACTCATAAACAACTCATAAATATTTCAGTCAATACAATTGCATGCTCAAATTTTCCCTTCCAACTATTCTACTGCTATATACAAGGCAATACTACGCCTACTTATTTGTACAATATGGTTGAACTACGCGTATATTTGCACTAAAAGTAGACAAATTATAACATAAGAAGTAATCAAAACAGAAAAATTAAGGAATAAAATGAGCGCCTTTGCAATTATTTTTATAGGTGTTTAAAGTAACGTAGTCACTGGATTTTAGTGAAATTCAAAGCTAACCAAAAATAGTTTCATTACACTTTTATAGCAAATATTATTAACATGAAAAATTGTTGAATATTTTAAACTTAAATCAAAATAATTTAATAAATCATATTTCGTAAAATAGGATTTTAGTCTAGGGTCGATAAAATATTATATTTTACATTTTGTGCTCTTTATATGACAGGTATATTATACGTATGGTCTGTCAAGAAAGTGAAGAAATTAAAAAGTGGCAACATCGTAGTGTCATCCCTTTCAATTCAATCTAAGAAAAAGGGATGCCACTACGATGTTGCCACTTTAATTTCTTCACTTTTTTGACAGACTATACGTACGATTGTCTCGCGACAAGTTAGAGTGAGACATGAAAATTGACCTAATTTATTTCATTAATAGGACATAATATTACTGCAATGTTTTCACGCTAGAGGCACCGCAAGGCGCCAGACAGTAAACAAAAATGTTTGTTCGACATTTGACAACGTTTCTGTCAATATTCTGATATGACGTGTGCAACATGTCGGATTTTGGTCAGATTATTTAAGCCCGTCACAGACTTAGCTATAATATATATATTAATATACCTACTAAACACACTGAGACCAGAAATATATATTATAGCTGAGTGTGTGGTCACGCGAAAATTGTATAGAAAATATGTAGTAATATGCCTAGCTATAAATATATTAATATATATTATAGCTAAGTCTGTGACGGCCTTTACTGTATGTGCTTGGAGCGCCCTCTACTCTGACCTTTGCGTTATATTCCTTATTGGAAATAGCCTACGATAAATTTATACTACCCGTTCGCGCTAGGTTTGCCGCTGTTAACTGTCGCGCATAAGGATGTATATAACATTTATAAATTCAAAGATTTTGAGCTAAATTCGAAATATACAGTAGAATAAAACATCCTGCATCAATTGATACCAAAAAATCAATACCTTACCGACAAGTTATGTGAAATAATTCATTTTAAAATTTCTATGTATCGTACGTAATTTTTGCCGGAAGTGTTACAATGTTTGAGAATTCGTCAAAATTGGAAGCTTTGACGTATCAAAGAGAAAGATCTAAAAAACTGCTATCAGTTTCTTTGTATACGATTTGCGATTTACCGTTCTCACTCACTCGTTTGAACTGTAAGTGTAAGAGAACGGGAAACGCGTGACAGTATGCCGAGTGTGAGTTTTTGTTTCACATTCGATCGTGAACGCGTTTAGGCATGTGACGTCCACACTGCGCGAGGCAAACGACTGAGGCGCCTTTGAGGCGGTTGAGCATTTCAAAAAACCGACACCGCTCGGCTCGGCCGCGCGCGCGCTCGCCCGAGCGTGAGCATGCGCCCGCCTCGGGCGAGCAACGTCCACACCAACCGAGCGGTACGGCGCACAGTGGATCGAATCGAGGATTTCGGGGACATAGGGACCGACTTTTGTTTTTCAAATTTTTTTTTATGCCAATGGGTAGAGCTAATTAATGCTAACAAAAGTTATTCTTTGCAATTTTTTCTTAGGCTTATTATTTAAGTACAAAAAAACATATTTTTAAATTTCTTGTATGGAAAAACATTTAAAATCCCAAATTTTTGCCAAGTCCCAATAGATCCCGCGTTCAAACCTTTTTTTTCTTATATTTTGGCTACATTGCTAGTATTATGTACCATAAATGTGTGCCCAAAGTTGCAACCTTGCCAGAAATAGAGGTGAGAAAATTATAAAAAAATTAATTAGTAACTATTGACTTTTCTAGTTTCTAAAATTATTGTAGGAACTTTTCATGCAAAAACATCAGTATTCTAGTAAAATAATGCTTATAATTACTTAAAATAAAAAATAAAAAACTCGATGCCATGTAAATATTATCATCAAACATTAACTTGTAGGTAACTAATCCGTTTGACAATAGTAAATAGTCCTTTGTATTGTGTATTTTCTAACAATCGCTTAATGACAATAAACCGAACAACACTCATGATTAAGAGCTTAAGTAATGGCATATTAAGTGCTTTTACTATACCCTCATTAGCCAATCATTAATAGTTAATTAGGGTGTCACAGAACTTATTGTCTTTGTTAGGTCTGGAAAAATATAAAAGGACCGTAATAGATATTTCAAAATTAGTTAATGCTTAAACGTGCTACTACATACATCATTTCACAGTGTTTAATTTTCTTTATTTTGGTATAATGGAAGGTCTTGTGAATAATATAGATTTATTTATGGTATTAAGAGACCAATTGAAAAGTTTGTCAGATAGTAAAAAACTATTTGATTTTCTACAATCGAAAATAAATGTGACTGAAGAAAATAGTGCCGTGCTTAGAAAGTTCTGTACGCGTTTTTGTTCAAATGTGTGTGCCAGATGGGAAAAATGTAGCCGAACATTAGCTAAATTTATTAAAAATAATGGCGATTGGTTAGAATCGTCAATAAATTGGCCCCAAGAAATCAATTTTGAAGTTGTCAATACTGAACCAATAGAACTCGAAGTTTACGATAATACTGAGAATCTACCACCAGCACTTTCCACTTCAGACGCATCCACATCTACCTTTACTCCGAGGAAACCTTTTGAAGATTTAAGTGATCGACAAAAACGGAGACGTTTAGATGAAATAAATAAAGATCTTTCATTTTCTCCTGAAGAAATGTCTGCCATATCAACAAGAAATTTAAAAAACAGTGGAAACGAAGAAATTTCAAAAATAATGAACCATTTACTCAATCACCCAGAAGATTTAAATAAAGTCAAGGCATGCTTAAGCAACGAGAAGGTTAAGAGTGATACGTATTCACCTGATAAGGCACTAGCTTTATTAGTTTCGCTAAAGTTGTCAAAGTGGCAATATATAAACTTAAGAGAGTCTGCGAGTGAAAATGGTTCAGAGTTGTATCCATCGTATTACAAATTGCAACAAGCTAAATTGAATTGTTATCCAGATAAAAAGGATATAAGTATTACTGAGGACGGGGCTTCAATTAAACTGCAAGCTTTACTCAATTTGACTGTATCAAGACTTTTGGATGCAATATCTATGGATTTGGACGCAACAATAAATTTAGAGCTTGTAAGTAAATGGGGTTTTGACGGAGCTTCTGGTCAAAGTGTGTACAAGCAAAAAATAAACAAAGAATTTGAAGACTCCAGTATTTTTATGGCCAGTCTAGTGCCAGTTAGGCTACAACAATCGGATGGAACTATTGTTTGGGAAAACGAAAGACCATCATCCACGTTTTACTGTCGTCCATTAATGTTTCAATTTACGAAAGAAACCCATACCACTGTAATGTTAATTAAAAACAGAATAACAGAAGAAATTAAAGCGCTTCAGCCATCAAGACTGAATCAAATTGAAGTGTCTCACCAGTTACTTTTGACGATGATTGACGGAAAGATAACGTCATATTTATCAGATACGTCGACAGCCGTTTGCGATATTTGCAAAGCAAAGCCATCGGAAATGAACAATATTGAACTGCTTGACCAAAAACACAAGAATGAAGAAATTTACCAGTACGGACTGTCATCTTTACACTGCTGGATCAGGTGTATGGAGTGCCTTCTTCACATAGGTAACAATAATTATTCTTATTTATCATACCTTAGCTATTAATTACTTTTACAGCTGTGAGTCATTCCTCTTTTACAAAATATTCATTTTCAATATTAATAATGTCCCATTTTTCTTATGCAGCATATCGTATGGAGTTTAAAAAATGGAGTGGCAGGGGTGAAAATCAACAAAAAATTAAGCTTAGAAAGTCCGAAATACAACGAGCATTTAGAGAAGATTGCGGCTTACTAATAGACCAGGTGAAACAAGGAGACGGAACCACTAATGATGGCAACACTGCCCGAAGATTTTTCAGGGATGCAGACACTGCAGCCCGTATTACTGGTATAAGCCAGGAATTAATAGAAAGGTTACATGTAATACTTCAGACTATAGCATCTGGAGAGTGCGTCAACCTTTCTAAATTCTCTTTATTCTGTAGAGAGACTGCAGAACTCTACATAAATTTATATCCCTGGTATTATATGCCTTCTAGTTTACACAAACTCCTAATACATGGCACTGATATTATTCAGCATTTTGGTACAATACCTATCGGCAATCTGTCAGAAGAAGCAGCAGAAGCTCGTAACAAAGATTTTCGGAAATTCAGGGAGAGCTATTCCAGAAAATTAAGTAGAAAAGCCACAAATGAGGATATATTACATAATCTTTTGATATCCTCAGATCCAAAGATCACAAGTCTTAGACCAAGACTATCAAAGCACAACAAAATAGCTCTCTCTTCACGGGCTAAAGCGCTTCTGTTGAATTTGCCGACAGACTCTGAGATAGAGTTTATTGACGTTGACAAATTACAGGACAACGATTCTGATAGTGAGTAAGCTTTTTAAATTTGGGTTTTGTATATTAAAGATAGTATGTACATATTTAGAAATAATTTTATTACTTGTATTATGTATGGTATCGTAATTTTTACGTACTCACTACTTTTTATTTTTCAACTTTATTATTAATAGGGAATATGTACACGACGCTAAAATGGATAAAATATTACTGTTTGTAATCTTTATTGTTAAAAAACCATACTGATGCTATTTTTAAATGTTTTCTTCGATACTTAATAAAATTTAAGTATCAAACATTGGATTTTTTAAATTCCTTCCCAAATTTTTAAAACACAACGCCATTAGCTAAACAAAACGAGATTTTATAATTTTCCAGACCTACAAAGATAATATATTCCATGCCACACTAATTAACTATAATTACTAATTGGCTAATGAGGGTTTAGTTTAAGCCCTTATACAATTACTTGAGCTCTTTATTTTGAATGTTGTTTGGTTCATTGTCATTAAGCGATTGTTAGAAAATACACAATACAAAATATTGTCAAACGGATTAGTTACAGTTTACACGGATTAGTAACCTACGAGTTAATATTCGATCATAATATTTACATGGAATCGAGTTTTTTATTACCATTTTTTATTTTAAGTATTTATAAGCATTATTTTACTAGAATAATGATTTTTTGCATGAAAAGTTCCTACAATAGTTTTAGAAACTCGAAAAGTCAATAGTTACTAATTAATTTTTTTTATAATTTTCTCATCTCTATTTCTGGCAAAGTTGCAACTCTAGGCACACACTTATGGTACATAATACTAGCAATGTAGCCAAAATATAAGAAAAAAAAGGTTTGACCGCGGGATCTATCAGGACTTGGCAAAAATTTGGGATTATATATGTTTTTCCATACAAGAAATTTAAAAATATGTTTTTTTGTACTTAAATAATAAGCCTAAGAAAAAATTGCAAAGAATAACTTTTGTTAACATTAATTAGCTCTACCCATTGGCATAAATAAAAATTTGAAAAACAAAAGTCGGTCCCTATGTCCCCGAAATCCTCGATTCGATCCACTGTGCGGCGCATGCCGCGCGCGGCGGGCCTCGCCCGAGGCGGCTCGCTTGATGTGGACCCGCCTTTTGGCGTTTACTAACATTTTGTATGGGATTACTGATCTGGGCTCACTCCCGTGAGCATCGCTAGGTGGCGCTGTACAAATCCCATACAAAATCTTAGTAAACGCCAAACGCGTTCACGATCGAATGTGAAACAAAAACTCACACTCGGCACACAGTTGACAGCGGCAAACTTAGCGCGAACGGGTAGTAGGTACGAACTTTGGTCATACGCAATTTATCATCATGATTCATAGCTCACTTTAAACTTTGTAAATATACTTACGCTTTAATAAGTATCCTCAATAATTTTATTTATTCTAAATCGTTAACTTTACAAACGCTTACTTAACATTGTATTTTACTGCACGTATTAATAAGTGAAAAAAAAAATATTTTTCTGTGCTAACAGCATAAATTTTAAATAAATTTGGCCAAATTGGTCATCATCTACTAAATTTAGTAATCACCGCATCTTAGAAACTAGAATATTTAGGAATAATATTAGAAGTCGTAATTATATTACAATTACATCTATACATATTATAATAAAACTGTAGAAATGAAAATTCTGTACATTAAAGATAGGTATTCAAAAAATAATAAGCAGGGGGTGTTACTACATCGCTATAGAAGCCAAAACTGTGGTTAATTTTTTGTCTGTCTGTCTGTCTGTCTGTATGTTTGTTCCAGCATCACACGAAAACTACTGATCCGATTTGAATGTGGTTTTCGTAGATATATTTGTCTTCTTCCAACTTAACATCTGGTGTATAAAAAATTCCCCCCCCCCACCCCTCTAAGGAGACGAAAGAGGGGTCAGAATTTGTTTCAAACTTTTGTATATAACTCGAAAACTACTGATCCGATTTGCATACGGTTTTCGCAGATATATTTTTCGGCTTCCAACTTAACATCTGGTGTTTAAAATTCCCTCCCCCCACCCCTCTAGGAAACCAAAGAGGGGGTCAGATTTTGTATCAAACATTTTTCTTTGGAGTTACTTCATATTATTTACTGTGTTTTTAAACTTAACATCTGGTGTACAAAATCCCCCCCCCACCCCACCCCTCTTAGGGGACAAAAGAGGGGGTAAGATTTATATCAGCTGATGAAGTAGAAATACTTTATATGGCAAAACAATGTTTGCCGGGACAACTAGTTATTATATCAAATGAAAAATTTACTAATTGAAATCAATATTGGGTTATAAGTTACGAAGAAAGGACAAGGTGCAGTTTTGTATGGAACCCGTACCCAAGCTAATATAATGCTAAAAATCTAACCTTCCCTTGATTTTATCGTATATTATCACTTTGGAGAAATTGTTTAAAATAAGTAATACCAGCGAATGTTGTAATAATACAGGATGTTCTATTTTTCCCAAGAAAGAAAAAAAAGCAACCTTTATTATTGCACCATTTGCTAGTATTGCTCCAAACATAAACAATTTCTCCAAAATGATACTACTATCTCAACACTTTCCTTAGTTTTCTATATTATCTTTTTTTACCTTCTAACCTCGTTAACTTTTTTCTCCCATGGTTTAGAGATTTTTCGATATACAATAAAATGTTCAACTTTTCAAGCCCTTTCGTTTGGTATAAGTCTCAAAATGCTACATTACTGGGTACGACATGCCCCTCCTCCTTTATCGGAATCTTTGAACACTTTTTAGTGATGTTTTAATAGTAACATTTCTTAAATAACTCAGTCACATTTGGTTAAAATAACTAATTAAACAATATTACTGAAAAGGTTTAAAATATAAAAACTATAGATAAACTAGAGGTGGCAAGGTCGAAAACGCTAGTAATGAAATCATAAATAACTTTTTTATAAAAATAAAGTAAGTAAGCAAAGATATCTAATGGAAGCTTATTCTGTGCAATAATAAAAAAATTACAAGCTACAGATATATTTTAGCCAAAGGGTAGTCAAAATATAAAGCCGTAGGTTAGGGACGGATAAGCGGTGTAATTTGGAAAGGCAGTATAAAGTTTTTGGTGATAATAAAGGTATGTACAAGTGGAAGCCGGCTACATGACGCGGCAGCAGACGACGTGTCGTCGCGACAATACTGGTTTCTTCGTATTTCTATGAATAAGCACAGAATATATAATTAGTACCTTACGGTACAGAAGTTTCACTCCCGAGTTTAGGTATGATAAGCGCAAACGTCCAGTCAGTCCAGTTCAGTCCAGTATAATTAGAGACTTCGTATCCGCGTTACCCACTCTTCGGCTAGTTAGTTTCTGTGTTAAATAAATTTATTAAGGGCCCGGGTTACCCTCGAAATTTTCATACATTCTTAATACCAAAATCATTTTCTCATACGAAAATATTTAACATGTTTGAGTTACTTTTCAGCTTAAGATAGTAATTATCTAGGGTCCTGAACAAATTTTTTTTACAAAATATTTAAAAACTACAAAAAAATTTTTTGTGTTTAAATATTTTTTAGTAAATTTACTTCTAAATATTTAAACACCAAAAAATAGACAAAAACACTAAAAAATATATAAATAAATAGTAAATTTACTACAAAATATTTAAATAATAAAAAATATTTTTTAAAGTTTAAATATTTTGTAGTAAATTTACTATTTATTTATATATTTTTAGTGTATTTGTCTATTTTTTGGTGTTTAAATATTTAGTAGTAAATTTATTAAAAAATATTTAAACACAAAAATTTTTTTTTTAGTATTTAAATATTTTGTAAAAAAAAATTGTTCAGGACCCTAGGTAATTACTATCTTAAGCTGAAAAATAACTCAAACATGTTAAATATTTTCGTATGAGAAAATGATTTTGGTATTAAGAATGTATGAAAATTTCGAGGGTAACCCGGGTGTTGAACGTATATATGACATATGAAAGGTAGTGTCACTTGTAAGAATGTGATGTAGAGCTGTGTATTACAATGTTGTGAATAAATGCTTAGAAGTCTTATTGGTGTCTTCTTCATGGTCCATCGAGTAGCCGGATCTTATAGAAGAGCCAGCAGCAATATGGAGAAATAGTAATAGGCAACTTTTGGTGAGAATAAAATCGGAATAAAATTATTGAGAATTTGTGAGCAAGTTGCCTTGACAACCGATAAGCAAATTTGGTACTCGAACAATTTTGCGACTATGGAAGGGTCTATAAGAGTACAAAAGCATATTCAGATACAAATTACGACAGATTACGCTAAGTTTCAAATATCATCTAAGAATAGAACACGAGCCTATATAAATGCTCGGCTCGAGGGCTTAGAACAAACATGGGTTCAGTTCAAAAAGAATCACTACGAGCTGTTGAGAAGTCAAGAGTTTTCAGATGATTGCGAGTATTTTAGAGACTTAGTATTTGAGGAAGTAGAGGAGGAATATATGCAATATAAGGCCGCATTAAAGGAGAGTCTCCTTTGTACTAGAGATGTTGTCCCTACCGCTGGGAACTTGCCCCAAATTCAGATTCCTAATTTCTCGGGAAAATATACAGAATGGTACACTTTTCACAATTTATTTGATTTGCTTATACATCGAAATTCCAATTTATCAAATATCGAGAAATTATATTATCTTAAGAGTTACCTAACGGGTGAAGCAGAAAGTTTAGTTCGTCATGTACCAATCACTGATGGAAATTATGAAATATGTTGGAATATAGTTAAGAAGAGGTACAATAACAAAAGATACGTGGCAAATAATATACTCAATCGCTTGTTTAATCAAAATAGCCTGGCTTCTGAGGATAGCAAAGGGATAAAAAGGCTGTTAGATACAACGAACGAATGCTTGAGTGCCTTATGTAATTTGGAATTGGATACTTCCACGTGGGATATACTAATAATTTACATGGTGTCACAGAAGTTAGACCGAGAATCAAAGAGGATATGGGAACAAAGAATCAGTAGTAACTTGGAGAATTTACCTTCATTAATGGAATTTTATGAATTTTTGGAAAGTAGATTTAGAGCATTAGAATTCTTAGAGTTAAGAGAGGGAAAGATACACGTAGACGAAAGGAAAAGGACTCATGCTTTTGCCATCACGACAGTTTTATGCCCGTACTGCCAAAAAGGTCATAAGCTAGATCAGTGTCGATTGTTTCAAAAGCAAGATTTTGATACTAGACTCTACTTTATTAAAAATAAAAAATTATGCTACAATTGTTTCAGCGCATTTCACAGGCTCTCTAGATGTAGGCATTCTAATACATGCCATCAATGTCATCGTCGACATCACTCACTTTTGCATAGAGAGAAGGAAGTCACTAAGTCGTACTATTTTTCAAATAAGGAGATGGCTCAGGCAGCTAATGAGGACGAAGATAGCATAATAGGACAAAAACCTGTCGCCCAGGTACTGCTACCCACTGCTTTAGTAGAAGTTAATGCTAAGAAGGCGAGCATGACTTTAAGAGCAACACTCGATCAAGGTTCCCAAGCGTCGTTTGTAACAGATAAAACGGTGCAGTTATTAGGTCTTCAGAAGTTGCCGGTAGACGAAGTTGTGACAGGTGTGGGGGGTGAGAGTCAGAACATACAAATTAATCACAAGGTAGAATTTCAGATACAGTCCACTATAAGTAAATGCACGTGTAATATCGAAGCCTATGTTCTGAACGATTTATCCCCAACCCCCGGAACCGATGGTGTCGACATTATTAACTGGCCTGAATTGACATCTTTAAAACTTGCTGACCCGCGCTGCTTAAAAGCTGGTGAGGTAAACATACTGCTAGGCGCAGAAGTTTATGGGCTTATTTTGGCTAATGGTATACTCCGAGATCCAACACATAGGTTGACTGCCCAGAATACGCATTTCGGTTGGATCTTGTCGGGTTGTGTTCCAGAGAGTACTCGTTGCGCACGAGACAAATGGAGAGATAAAAATGTTAAGGGCCCAGGAATTATTACTTGATATTGAGATTGAAAGTTTGCTCTTTGCCTAGAAAGTACTTATTCGTATTTTTTGTATTGTTTCTTATTATGGTTAAAGATTGTTTGTAAATGTTGTTAATTTTTAGTTACTGTTTTATACAGGGTCAGATATTACGTATAGACGATAGAGTATGTTATTATATTGTTTTTATATTATTTTCCTTAACGATTTTAAGTTACAGTCTGTGTTAAAGCTAATTTAATAGTCAGTTTGAGACTATAATATTGTCATGTTGAGGAATAGTGATGTGAGCTATCGGCATACCACAGATAATAGGTATGGTTCAGAATGGTCGATGTAAAGTATTGTGTATATTATTAGGATTTCAAGTATTGTTAAGAATATATTCTAGAAATATATTCATGGGGGGCGGTATGTTGAACGTATATATGACATATGAAAGGTAGTGTCACTTGTAAGAATGTGATGTAGAGCTGTGTATTACATTGTTGTGAATAAATGCTTAGAAGTCTTATTGGTGTCTTCTTCACCGGGCCCTTAATTGTTAAATCCTCTTTTTATTTATCTCTTTCTTTTTCTAAATTTATTGTCCCCGTACCCGGGCTACAGGACAACCGGACTTGTATCAATAGGCTGGCTTTTGTAATCTGTGGCTGAGCGACTCGCGCGCTCGCCGCCGCTCACTTGACAGCCCTGGCAGACAGTTATTGTACTATGAACGCTAAACGCAATGCATAAGGTTGAAATTAGGTTGTTTTCCAGAATAGTAGGTAAATATCTCGTTTGTATGGAAGTGAGACAGGCCTGGAATAAGTGTTGCTAGCTTCGTGTTGCTAACTGCGCAGGGTATTTCATAGAAATAGATACCAGGGGGTGTAGTGCGAGTTTTATTCGATCATACGCATCGAGCATGTTAACGCGAATTTGTATGGGATCAAAGCAGCTCCATCTACTAGCTAACGTGGATACCGCTTTGATCCCATACAAATTCGCGTTAACGTGCTCGATGCGTATGATCGAATAAAACTCGCACTACACCCTCAGTAGCGTCGCGACGACACGTCGTCTGCGGTTGGTTCATGTCGTCCGCTTCCAACCGGGACCTTTAGATAGAAGTTAGGCAGTGGTTACTATTTTCAACTCTATAGCATTGACCCAGAGTCCATTTTCATCTGACATTACAGATTCTAGGCATTTCTGTCCTAACCTCAGTAATTATTTAATAACTTTATTGTGTTAGTATTGTACAATATATAGTAGCTTTTTGGTGTCTAAAATCACTATCGTTTATAAGGATTCTTAAATATAATTACAAGATATACCCCGTTTCTAATAAACAATTTACGCAGTGTATCACTATTCAAATTTCGTTGTCTTTATCATAATTAAAGACGTTAGTGGATAAACACGATAATTAACATTTAACATTAGGGCAGTTACTAATTTTTTCCTTATAATTTGTACCATCAAAGAAATTGATTCATAGGCAGTTGACAGACCTACGTCATTTGGTCTCATTGTGTCAATCCAATGTTAGTTGTGGCCTGTGGCTGGGTTTGACATAACACGACCAAATAACGCAGGTCCGCCATCTGCCTATGAATAAACTTCTCTGATAGCACAAACCTTGTAACTTATCTACGTCATCATCTAGCTACACATAAAATCAATTTTTTTCCGGCTCTAAATCCTCTGCAAAAAAACGGCTTTTAGTTGTCACTTACCAGCTTTATCCACTAACGTCTTCAACTCGCAACATGTTTCCAATGTGACAAAAAAGCATATCTTGTATACACTGTATAAACAGCAACTATGGGGATTTTAGTATAATTTTATAAGTGCTATTATATTTAATCTATATTATACCTAGGCGTTATACTTTATTATAACTTTATAAGCGAATACTATGTCGGAATGACTTATAATCAGCTGTTTACAGCGGCCATTTTGTTTTCTAGCAACATATTACATTTCTACTCGCTACCTACACTACAATAATTATATTATTGCATCTCAGTACAAACTTTGAACAATACACCTTATATGCAATTGAGACAAGCTAGATAATACCTCTTGACAGATACTTTCATTCTTTCTTTTGTCTGTCTGGGTGTATTCGGTTGTATATTATATACTATAGTCTACTTGTATCTGGGGGGCTATTACGAGCCCTTATATCCAGCCAGTTTACGGCCAGTTTACAGGCCGGTGTCTAGACAACGGCCTGTAAACTGGCTGGATATAAGAGCTCGTAATAGCCCCCCGGAGGCCTACAACGAGACAGTTTTGAGACTCAAACGTAGGAATATTAATGCCGCATCTTATTCTAACAACGTCATTTCACGTTTGTTAGAGTGGGACGCGGCATTCCTATACCTTCGTTTGAGTCTGAAAACGGTTTGGTACGACCCCTGGTTACAGTTTAGTTGGCTTTAACCCGCTTGTTACTTGCTTCTGGTTGCCGGTTGCTGGTTGCTGACGGTTGCCGGTTGTCCTGGTTGCTGGTTACTCAGAAGGTTGGGTCTCTGGCTCGCTCTGCCGCGTCGGCGAGTGCGCCCGCGCCGGCTCCTCTTGGTCTTTCTTCTGAACGCATCTGGAATGTATACATATTTTGTGTTAGTTGGGCTTGCCTTAGTCTGAACTGTTGCTATTTGTTTGTCAAAATATTATCCGTTTTTTCTTATGTTATATAGTCTATAGGAATGAGAGCGATAAGTAAGAAGAATCGAGAAAAGTTCAAGGAAGTTTTATTCCTCTCAATCAATGTAAGTACCAACAACTTAGTCGGACGTAGATTATTATTTTAGTCAGGTTAGGTAAGGTATGCCATATCACTTGACTTGAGATAACTCCACCTCCCTGGTTCCCTAATTTTTAGGGTTCCGTACCCAAAGGGTTAAAACGGGACCCTAATACTAAGACTTCGTTGTCTGTCCGTCTGTCTGTCTGTCTGTCTGTCTGTCTGTATGTCTCCAGGCTGTATGTAACTCAAGAACGGTAATAGTTAGAGATTTGAAACTTTCACAGATTATGTATATCTGTTGCCGCTATAACAACAAATACTAAAAACAAAATAAAATTAATATTTAAGGGGGGCTCCCAAGTCCCATACAACAAATGTGATTTTATTAGCCTTTTTTGCTCTATACCAATAATGGCAACAGGTAGGTACTTGAATTTTTCACAAAATCCTTAGTTATATGTGTACCTCAATATCTATACATATAATAAATTAATTAATAATAATACTAAAATAACTTGGCCGATTATTATTTTTATTTCCATCTAAGTATACTAGTACCATCGAGGAAATTGTCTCCTATGCAGTTGACAGACCAAAGTCATTTGGTCGGATCATGTCAATTCAATGTTATTTGTGATCTGTCGGCTCACGGCTGGGTTTGACGTAACTCGACCAAACTACGTATGTCCCCCATGCCTATGAATCAACTTCTTTGATAATACAAACGCACCTATACACATCAGTAGTGGGCTGCAGGGTGCCGTGTGTGAGCAGCAGACGGCGGCCGGCGGGCGGCGCGGGGGGCGCCCACCACGACACCACGCGCCCCACCACCGGCACCCGCCACAGGAGCCCCTCGTCGCGCGACCGTAGCGACGCCTCCGCTTCCTCTATACCTGGAAAGTATTTTTTTTATTAAATAGGGGGGCAAGCAAGCAAACGGGTCACCTGATGGTAAGCAACTACCGTCGCCCATGGACACTCGCAACATCAGAAGAGGTGCGTTGCCGGCCTTTTAAGAGGGAATACGCTCTCTTCTTGAAGGTTTGTAAGGTATAAGGGGAAAATTATATTATAATAATATCTCCTTGTACCGTACACTTAAATTGTATAATATAATTTTCATGCTTGTAGTTCTAATTTTATATTTGTACTATCAGAGAATATTTTGATTCATAGGCAGGTGGTAGAACTACGTAGTACGTAATTTGATTATGTTATGTCAAACCTAGCCGACATATTACGACCATAAAGTTAATATACCTAGCGGAATAGAGCAACAAACTCGAGCTGTCAAACGTAACCGAAATTGGTTCTCATCTGTGTGAAAAATATGTGTACGTATACACTTACACAAGCATGATTGAACATAAATTCTATGAGATTAAATTGTCAACCGGGCTGATCTGGGCTGATGGACGTCAAAAAAAGAGTGATGCTGCCATGTATCACACGTCTCTTTTTACCACGCAGTGTTACTGATAGTGACATCTCGCTTGCTCAGGCCTTTGTTTCTCTATTCCGCTAGGTATGTTAACTTTATGATTACGACTTACATTGAATTGACAAAACCCAACCAAACAACGCAGAACCGCCACCTGCCTATGAGTCAATTTCTTAGATGGTACAAATTTTATTACACTCGGTACTTTAAACAGACATTCAGACAATTTAAAAAAACTTTTTAAGATTAAAAACTTACTAATACTTATTTATTGACATCATATACATAGTCAAGCGTTTGGCCTATATTGCTAAATACACAACCCTTCGGGTAAACTTACCTTTCTTCAGCACCTCTGTCATGTCAGTGAGTACTCGAGAACTCTCCTCCACCTCTTTGCCGGCAGAAACTACTAGTTCTAACAGCTGTTCCACATCCGTGTCTTCTGTCACCATGCCGAATCTGAAATTATAAGGTTGTAGTTAGATAGTTTACATTTTATAATGTCTATTTTTGACTTTACTATTAAAATTAAATGTAACATTGATACAACTTCGATCCTTGTTCCATTCATTCAATGAGACAACAACGTGTTATTCTCATGAATTGTCGAACAATGTCAAACATGCATGAGTGGTCAAACACTAAAGTCAGTCGCTTGACTATTTGAAGGGTCCCACATATTAACAGTCCGCCTGCAGGCTCTGCTCGGCAGGCCGCCTGACAGTCATTGACCATCGATACAAAATCTATAAAATCGTCAGGGGAACTGTGAGTCTGTGGTCGTTTCCGATTAACTGCCAGGCGGCGGTCTGCCGGTGTCCGGTGAACTGTTAATGTGTGGGGCCCTTGAGAATTCTGTTTTGATGTTCGATAGGAAACGGACTGGAACGAACAAAGTCGTACGTCAATACACTGGCGTATATTTCGGAACAAATCAGTAGTATGGTGTCGATTTTTGATGACATGAGAGTATGTTATGATGACATGAGCTAACTAAGGCTTCTGCCAAACCTACGCGTCAGTAACGCGGGACGGGAGCGTCTGCAACGCGAAACTGGTGTGCACACCTGCGCGACTACGGTGCGAACCGTAGATTATTCCCGCTCTACCGACGCGACGCGAACGTCCCGTGTTGCAGACGCTCCCGCTTCGCAGTCGCTTTGGTCGCGTAGGTTTGGCCGAAGCTTAAAATATGTTATTAACGTAACGTATGTAGTTGGAAATGTACGTTGCCAACAGTCAACACACGCATTTATTGCTTGTCATCTGAACATACCCTGAGCACTGGTCAGCATACTGGGTAATATTTTGGAACACACGCCTTGTATAATTAGACCTTACCTGACGCACGCGCGGCCGTCGTCGCCGTCGCCGCACGAGAAGGCGTTGTCTGTCGCCCGCAACGTGTCCACGAGCTGGCGGTTGAGCGCGTCGAGCTCCTCCCCCGCCTCCTCCCACCCCGGCGGGATGTAGCGGACTCCGCCCAGACCTGGATTCATGTATAGAAAGTGTTTGAGTATTACACGCATTGTTCGATGATTTTACCCTCTCTCCTGTATGACCTGTATACCTGTGTAGGTTTATTACCATTTTCGTTTAGACCGTACCATTTTATTTTATATTTTTTTATGCAAAAATTGTTTACGTGCCATGATGTTTGAGTTTTTTCCCCTCTAACGCATCGTCACGCATTGTTTACAATGTTACATACGCAATTTTACGTATGCATTAACGGGGTAGACGTAAAATTGCGTCCTCGCACGCCAATCTACAGATACAAAATGGCGGCATATCACATCTGTGACGCCCCCGCGCATTTTACATCAATGATCCAACCGAACCCAAAACATCATCATCATAACTCACCCGCCCACCCCGGCACGTGAACCAACTTCAGACACGGCGTGTTCGTGACGTGCTGTTGGAACTCGTCTCGGAGGGCCACAGTCGCTCGGAGCACGTCGAGTTGCGCGTGTAGGACTTCGGCCAGCGCGCCCGCGTCCTGCAGGGGCGGAGCGCCCTCTAGCGGGCAGTAGCGGAGCACCACACCGTAGGACTCCGTCTCGCACACGTCTATTGTTATCTGAAGTAAGAATATAACAAAGGATTATTTTTTGGCGTTGGCCCACCACTGTATCTCCTGTATCAGGATCGACAGCGGTACTCAAGTAAGTCATTTTCCTGAGCACAAAGAAGCTTCCAGAATATCAAATAGGGACCGTGCAGAGCGACGACACTGCCACAAGTGGCGAATAGCCGAAACTTTTACGAAAATTTTAAGAATAAGAATAAGAATAAGTTTATTTCGACAATCACACAACACAATATTAAAAGACAATTTAACATAAACATACTGGACACAATATTACAATATTACATTGTGTGATGCCAAAACTGGACCCAGCTCAGCATTAGCAGCAATTAGTTTGCTGCACTGATATTCTGCTGGGACCAGAGGTGTGACATCACAACAAAATTTAAATACAGTAATTCTAAACAATAAATGAGCAGCAAAAATAAAAAAAAGAAACAAAATTATAATTAAAACTAAGTACAAACTGAGAGAAAATAAACAGGTAGGTAGGTAGCTAAATAAAATAAAAACAAAAGAAAAATAAAAAAAATAAAAAAAAACAAATTCTTGTCTATGACATTGACACATGAGTCATGACACTTCACACTTCTTTGTCGCTAATTGTCACAATTTAGGTTATAAATTATAATGAAACGTGGTTTATTATTATTTGTTACTGACGTGGCACATCCCATTATTTGAAGAAAACAGTGATGTTTACATTGAACAAAGTTATAGATGTGTAATAAAGATGTTGCGGTACAAAAGCAGACGGGCGGAACATAACGGACGGGAAGGAATTGCGCATGGTAGTACCGGCACCCGAACAACCCTCCACCACTGCCAGAGGTGCATACACGGAGAGGTATTACGCTGAGAGATGCTGGATATGGAGTAAATGAGTTCTATAACGATCACTAAATGTTTTTTTTTGTTTTCAGCACCCTGAGAGGCGGCGGAAGGTTGTTCCAGCATCGGGAAGCAGCGTACCTAAATGATCCACGAAACGCTGCTGTCCTGTGACGTGGTGTTAGGATCTGGTATTGGGAAGCTCGAGTACGGGTGTTGATGTCACTTAGCCAAGTCAACTTCTCATATAAATAAGATGGGCATTGTGTAAGAATTATGTCAAACAGAAGTGAAGCAAAGTGGAGTTTCCTGCGTTCCTTCATTTTAAGTAGATTGGCTTTGTTGATAAATGGTGTAACATGAGCTCGAGGTGGGATTGTGAAACAGAAACGCATACAGGCATTCTGGACCCTCTGTACAAGCCTCTCCGTTCTGGTGAGTAAAGAATGACCTATAACTGTATCGGCATAGTTCAATTTAGATAGAATAAGAGTCTCACATAGCCTAATTCTTATATCCTCACTAAGGTAGGCACGGTAATTGTAAAGTATTTTTAGTCTATAAAAACAGCCCCTAACTACCTCCAGCATGTGCTGTTCAAACTTTAAGCTTGAGTCAAATAGAACCCCTAAATTACGCGCTATATTGACATGTTCAATTACTTGTCCTGAAATCAGGATTCTTGGCTTTTTATCCAAAATATGGGCGACCTGCTTTCTTGAGCCCAATACAATAAATTTAGTTTTGTTGGCATTTAAAACTAGACCGCATGAGGTAGACCACTCAGCTATGTGTTGCAGGTCTTCATTTATTTTCTTAACAGCTTCAGTGGTGTCATTAGGATAAAAGCTCAGGTAAATCTGCGTATCATCAGCGTACATGTGGTACTTGCTGTATACTATTTTTTGACAGATGTCCGCACTGAAAAGGATATACAGTAGAGGGCCAAGAATCGATCCCTGAGGCACACCTTGATCCAATCCAGCACTTGACGAATATGATTTTTTGCCATTGCGAGTTGTGGTTTCAACTTTTTGATATCTATGCTTTAGATAGCTAGTAAACCACTGGATAACGGCAGGCTCAAAACCATAATATTTGAGTTTACTAATTAGAAGTGGAATATTAATAGTCTCAAATGCCCTCGAATAGTCGAGTAAAACAAGAATAGTCCCCATACCCTCATCCTGAGCTGATAAAATGTTATCCAAGACGTCAAGTAAAGCAGTTACCGTACTATGCTTTTTTCGAAAACCTGACTGGAACTTAGGTAAGATTTTGTTTGCTTCAAGGAAATTCATAACTTGCTTGTATACAGCTTTTTCAACGATTTTAGACAGGCAGGGCAGGATACTAATGGGACGTAGGTCTTTAAGGGAGGAGGGGTTAGGGATTTTAGGGATAGGCTTGATAAGTGCGGTTTTCCAAACTGAGGGGAAGGTAGAGGTTAGTAGGGATTTATTTACAATGTTAGTTATGATTTTAAGGGTATTGGGCAGCGTCAGGTTCAACATTTGTAAAGATATATTATCAATACCAACAGCGTTAGACTTAAGGCCTTTTATTATTGTCATTACCTCATGCTCTGACACAGGGGAAAAATTAAATCTTGATGGGCTAATTGTGTGAGATTCATAATAAGTAGATAATGATGTAGACTGTGATAAACTATCTGATTGACTGGGTAAATTAACAAAGTGATTATTTAAAGTGTCGGGATCATTACAAATATCAGGAAGATCTTCTTTATTATTACAAAAATTTATTTGCTTTTTAATATTGTTCCAGAGAGTTTTCGGCTTATTAATTACTGTCAAGCTCTAGTGAAGCTACGGAAAATTAGAAGATTCCTAACAAATTCTGAGTATTTTCAAGAATTGAAATGTATTGTTGTTCTAATACATACAAGAAATATAAAGGCAAATCGAACGATGTAAAATTTTACTATTTTTCTGCCATAATATTCACATGGCTTTGCTTATTGAAAAACGAAAGAAATGGATAAAAGGCGGTAAAAATATACGTAAGTATTTAAAAAGTTCCATGAGTGTTATGTGTAGACTAGTAAAAACACTAAATTTTGTAGATTATAACCGTAAATTCATTTTTTATGAACACAATATGAACATAACCTATAACCATTGCTTTCTTTCAGTAAACATCCAAACTGGCTTCCATCTTAATTGATATACATACATAGGCACCGCTCATTTAATTGACATAAAGTTGCATCAAAAGTAAGCATAATTTGGAGAAGTCCTGCCAGGAATTCAACACTGAGGATAGTATTGAACTTGAACCATCTTGTCAAAGTGTTGGTTCTCAAAAGGATGATTCTTCAAGTAAGAAAAAGATTAGTAGTGCAGTCTTTGTGTGTTATTTAAAGAATACATACCTAAATGGTGTTTACACTTATGAGATCCAGACTGAAATTAGTTAAAAATAGTGACAGACAAAAGTTGTGAAGATGGTATCGATCGAATCGCAGAAGGTTGAAATAAAAGCATTTATTTTAGTGAACTTGTTTTATTTTATTAATCCACAAGCATTTTCAGTAATTAATAAGTATTTTTGCATAGCTTCATTATTTTATTGCAATATTTATCAAGTTTTTACTTTCTATGCTGATGGATGCTATTAATTACTTTTTCAGATAATATTTTCTTAGCTAACTAGATAAGCTTTATACATTTTTATTCACTCTTCCATTCTTTGTTTACGGGTAGAAAGTAGAAACCCTTAATATTATATTTAATATTATAAAAATATACTTAATATTATAAATGCGAAAGTGTGTCTGTCTGTTAGCACTTCACGCCCAAACCGCTAAACCAATTTTGCTGAAATTTGGTATGGATTTACTTTGAGCCCCGGGAAAGGACATAGGATACTTTTTATCCCGGGAAAATGTACGGTTCTCGCGCGATAAATGATTTTTGGCGCAACGGAGTTGCGGGCGTCATCTAGTCTTTAACTTTAATATTTCGATCGCGGATTCTTGGAAATCTGTCGTTGTTCTCGCGACCGCATGTGGCCACTTGGGAGTGTAAGTATTATATCATTTTATAGTGTAAAACATAAAAAAACACTCATAAACTATCCAGGGTCAAGGAGAATGCGAAGTCAAAGTCACTCACAAGTTACGTCTTTTACTCGCATCGTGGCGCTGCTGTCGAATTGCGACGCCCTCTATAGTTTCTGCACGGTCCCTATAAGCAAGTGCGCTTTCAACGAGGTCATTGCGCCCGTTGCTCAGCGAAAGGAAAAATAAGCAACTACCGTCGCTCATGGACACTCGCAACATCAGAGGGGTTAGTGCGAGTTTTATTCGATCATACGCATCGAGCACGTTAACGCGAATTTGTATGGGATCAAAGCGGTATCCACGTTAGCCAGTAGATGGCGCTGCTTTGATCCCATACAAATTCGCGTTTACGTGTTCGATGCGTATGATCGAATAAAACTCGCACTACACCCCCAGAAAAGCTAAAATGTATATATTCAATTATTTATTACAGTGTTTCTGATTCTTGCGACCAACACCACCAATTGTAATTTTCCATATTTTTAGTAAAAGTGCTTCTTGCGACGCTCATAAATACTAAGTATTCATGATACCTAATTTGAATATATGATACTTAATATATGATACTTAATTCTGGTTCCTGTTGCTGTGCAAATTGCAGCGCCACTGTTACTTTATTTTTTTGGGCTTTTTTTGTACCTTTTTTTTTAATACTCACCATATCAGCTTCCCGCTGTAGCACTTGTCCGAGCCACGAGTTGAGCTTGTCGTAATATGGCGGCGGCCGCGCGACACCCGCCGGCGCGAATTGGAACGCCACGCACGCTGACGCGTCGCTTATTGCGTCCTGTACGTAGAGGTATACGTTAAAATGCGTGTATTATTGATAATAATTGTAAATAGACAACTATTATAGGTGGCAGCACCTGTATCGGTAAACAATCAATGTTAGGTTTCTTTGTATAAAAGACCGTGAAGGAAAGATAGGTGGCTAGGCATGTTAAATAAATATGTAAATATTCAATTTTACGTTTTGGATTGTCGACACTAATTGTTCGCAGCGCCATCGTGGCGCACGTTCCCTCGAATTGAACAAGAATAATTTAAATGACGATGAATACTCACCACAATATCCATATTTAGTGGCTCATCTCCTCCGGGTCTCGCACTCTGTAAAGACATTACTTATTACTCCACTTTCATAAACGTATTTATGTAGCTGATATTCGGTATATCAATAATTATCTTCTTTTAACGCCTCCGTGGTCTAGTGGTCTAGAGCGTCGCTCTTGACTCGGAGGTCGTGGGTTCGATTCCCGTGTTGGAAATATTTATATAGGTACTTCCAAGTTTGGTTAGGACAATGCAGGCTGATTACCTGAGTGCGTAGTGCGAGTTTTATTCGATCATACTCATCGAGAACGTTAACGCGAATTTGTATGGGATCAAAGCGGTATCCACGTAAGCCAGTAGGTGGCGCTGCTTTGATCCCATAAAAATTCGCGTTAACGTGTTCGATGCGTATGATGATCGAATAAAACTCGCACTACACCCCCTGATTATCTGACAAGTAAGATGATCCATGCGTCGGATGAGCATGTAAAAAGTCGGTCCTGCGCCTGATCTCTCGCCAGTCGTGTCGGTCTTTCGTCCCACTGGGTTATGAGAGTAAAGGAATAGAGAGTGTTCTTGTGTACTGCGCACACACTTGGGCACTATAAAAAATTACTCCTGCGTACCTGGCCTGGTTTCAATGAAACTGGCCCCCGTCACCGAAACCGGTGTGGGGAGTATTATTATTATCTTCTGTCATTGTAATATGGCACATTTTACAAGTGGTTACAATAGGTTGGAGTTTTTCGTGTGGTTTTCTAAATTATCTAATTCTTTGCTATCAAATTTCCTGGTTTTTACAACAAAACAGAACGACAGATGGGGACTCAACAGACGCCATCACTGCTGTAAGAGCGTCAGAGATAAAAGTCACAACTCACAGTACTTTTATATACTACTGGATCTGTTCCGAAATATAACCCAGTATATTAGCCGGTACTTAACATGAATCCGTCCTTCTATTGTATTGTTGTGCATGTAATATGTTAATCTTGGGAACGAATTAAACGTATAGCGTCTACTTAATAAATCGTACAATTCATTACTACACTCACCAGTATCCGCAGCTGCGCGGCCGCTATGACGTCATACGCCTGTCTAGCCGAGCGGAACGCGCGTGACACTCTCCGCGTCAGACCACCGCCGCCCGCCGCGCGCGCGCTCGCCCACAGCGGGAGCGCGTTGAGCCCGCGAGACCCGAGACCGGCCGCCGCCGCCAGCGCCACCTCCCGCGCGCTGCTGCCGCCCTGGTACATAATATAGACTATTCGCCGACTACGAAAGTGAACGGATAGTCGGCTTTACCGACTAGTCGGTCGATTAGTCAGCTTCTTTGCAACCGACTAATCGGCTAGTCAGCCAAAGTCATGATCGGAACATCTCTAATTATATTAGGGATCCCTGATTCTCGTATATCGACTATCGATTCGATCGCAGGATTCCTCGTTTTTTTGCAAGACACAGCTAAGAGTAAGTGAGACTTTATAGTGGTGGTTGTTTTCCAAACTCCTCAAAATCGGACGGACAGATGGACCGATTGTCGAAATTTTGTGTCCTTACCTTGTGGATTCGAAAATCCAACATCAAATTGTCATAGACGAAATAATGATGTAGCATACCAAAAATACATGAGGAATATGTTTCTATTTATAACATTCGGCCTACACAGTATAATATGGCAAAGCAACATATAGGCTAATATTATTTAATATTTTTGATTTCATACGACAAAAATATAAAAAGTCACCAGCTGTTAAGCTTACCGTACTTGACCCTCTTGTTGGACCATTTGCTGTGATAGGTTCTGGGATTTTATAAAATGTCTGCAGACGCAGTCAAGGACATTTATTTATTCACAATTTCTGCTCATTTCATAGAAAAATATTAAGAAATATTAAGAATTTATTAAGTTGTTTCTGATGTTTAGGAGTCAGTAGCAACAAAACATCCTGCTAACTTATTGATCACTTTAAATGATTGGGCAATTGTGAAACATCTTACAGACTGTAAAACATTCAACCTCTTTACATTTTTGACAGTTTAGATGTCTTTTATCACAGTAATGAAAAGGATACGACAGTAGGTAGACCGGGGACTCCAAACCATAGGCCCGGAGTGAGTGTTAGTGAGTCCGCTATACTGTATGTCTGAAACATAAAGCATACGTTTATAATATTCATTTATATATAGTTAATATAGTTGATATTTAAAATATAATTATATTCATCGTCATCATAGATTTGATTAATGCATCTGCCCTAATCTAATAGTCTATTCGTATTTTGAAAATCGTCAACAGAAAAATTATAAAGAAAAAATGGAAGGGCTTAGGTGAAGGCGCAATGTTCAGTTTTTAAGTTTCTTTAGAGGATTGGGGCGTTCGGTTGGACTATCTAATGTTAAAATTAAGTACTTTATAAGGTCAACATATACCTGATCCCTGCCCCCCGCAGCGGGTAACGCTAGCGCGTGCCCGCTCAGGTGTAGGTGGACTTTGCGTCGTGCGCACGCTGCGGCGAGCCGGCCAGCGTGCGCGCCGCAGCCGAGCGGCGCCGCGCCCGCCTCACCCAGCGTTAGTAGCGGTATGCGCTCGGACTGTATATCTTCTTCTATGAGACGCTCTAGAGCTTCAATGTCCATGCCACGACCTGGAAACAATTCGTCCGTATAATTCATTTTTTTAACTTCCAGGAAGGCCATAGGATACTTTATATAACAAATGCACGTTATCACACTGAGGGCCTAGACAAGCGGCAAGCGATTATCGTAAACGCTAACGTTAACGCCACAAAATGTATGGGATTTGACATTAGTATTCGCTAGCGAAGCTATGACATGTCAAATCGCATACATTTTGTGACGTTAGCGTTTACGATAATCGCTTGCCACTTGTCTACTAGGGCAGGTGTGACTAAGTTGTCTCATGTCTCACATAGTTATGCTTATGTGTAACTGCGTCTAGTGCTGGCATACAAGTGTGTACTCACCGGCCACTGGCACGGGGCGCACGCAGGCCAGCGGCAGGCCCAGCTGCCGGCACAGGTGCTGGACCACGCCGAGCGGGCTCGCCACGCAGCTGTATATACACGGGAGACGGCTCGAGAACGCCAGCGCTGGAATGGGAATTTTGTGAGTTCAGAAAATAATATTATGTCAAATGACAATGGTTTAATGTAGGAATATCCATGCAAAATGACTACAGTAGTTTAGATTCTCGCGCCTAATCCAAAACTATCATAGCTTTATAATGACTGTTATTACTAACTCTAAAAATACACTGTTGTTTTGTGTAGTTTTTAATACACTGAATGTGACTTACCACCATCCTCGAGGTATCTGGGGTATCGGTGATGCAGCAGCATCCTGGTGACCCGCACCAGTCCCTCTAACTGTTCCTGGTGGTAGAACGCGCTGTAGTCTGTCAGTCTGAAAACAGAGAACAGTCAAAATACTTCTTCTGTCTTTACGATAATTGGAGAAAATGTTATTGAGTTTCCATCATGCTAAAGTTTCTGTACTACTGCTTAGTAATTTCTTACATTAGTAGGTATAGAAGTCTTAAATATAAATAATAGCATTACAAAAAGATGGTAAATAAATCTTCTAAAACACTAAAGAGGTTATTAGAGGTTTAAGATTTACTCTATGGTTTAAGTCATCATGTTAAATCACCTTGAAACCATTAAAATTGGCGCCATAAAACGTTTCTACTAATTCCACGAATTAATCACATTATATCATTTCTTATCAATACAGATAACAATCGGATGTTTCTATTATGATAGATAAGATTACTAAAATTTTGTTCAATCAATAATAATTATTGTGATGTTATTAGATAAATATTATTAATAGGACCCACAATATGTTGTAATAACACAATGTCCATACTTCTCCGATACATTAGAAGTATTATACTTATTAATTATATTAATGTTTCATACTTTATCAGTTTACAGAAAATATTTTTGACCCAAAAATGATTGGTGATATCTGTTAGTCTTACATTTAAAACTAATTTTCACAACTAATTAAGCACATGAGTGACAAATTTTGAAATGATCCTTGAGTAGTTGAAGTCGAAAATGTTTCAAATAATCATCAAAATAACATGATGATTATTTAAAACTTTTCATACAATGATTGCAATATGAAACGGAAAGGTCAAATTAAAAATATGAATATTGAATAATTAAATTAATGTTGAATGTAAAAAAATCTGGATTTGAAGGTCAGTCACACAAGTCATACATGACTTGAATGCAAAAATCTGTCTGTTGGTCTTTCTTCATGCCTAGATAATCAAATTGGGACAATTTTAATGAAATTTAGGGCCTGTTTCACCACTTTCTGATAAAGTGCCGAATAGGCTATACACAATATTACAAAACAAATAAAATAATACAAAAAAAAGGAATTCTTCCTACTCCTCCTATTCTGATTAATTTCGTTGCGGGTCCCAAGACAGTTTTAGCATGTCCCTCGGGCTCCCTGAGATCATATCAAAGGGTTTTCGTGGTTGGATACTGCTGTCGATCCTGGCGACACAGGAGATACAGTGGTGGGAATGTGTGGTGGGCCAAAGCCCGTTATTGCAATAAAAAAGTCTTTTGTATGACTAAAGTTGTGATAAATTCTAGTGTAATTTCCGCATATGGGTTGACCCTTTAAAGCACAATACTACAGGCCCCAAAAAGTGTTTGAAGTTCCATTTTATTAAGTCTAGAAACTGATAAACAATGGCATAATTACCTTAGCAAGTGCATAATATTAGTTACAGTATAACAGGCATTCAGTATTGAGTTTAGATAAGAAAGTGTAACGAACTGTATGATATCTCATTTAATACTAAATTGTTATTCATATTTTTACAACGTATCCAATCGTATGTTGCTTTCAACTTGTAAACAAAGTAATAACATACACATGACAATTTATTTATTTATTTGGCACATCAACAGCTTGTAGGAATTACAATCTTATAAGAACAACACATAATTAGGTAAAGTTGTCCCGGTGAACTTCATGTCATTTTAAAAACCTTCCCTGTACTTCTACGAATATTTTAAGACTAAAATCAGCCCAATCCTTTCAGCCGTTTTCCAGTTTTAGCGCGACAAACACATTTGAAAATCTAATTTTTTAAAATATAGATAGATGTAAGGTAAAGCATAAATTAATATTATGTCGTATTACACTAACCTGAACATGTGTGACATCCAACGAGTAGTCTCACTAGCTATATGTGCACCTAATCGAGAGGAATGACTTCTTTCAAGTTTGGAAAACAAAGCACTAATGCTGTGCGACAATATAGCAGCTCGAGTGACTGCGTCTGTTGGTAGGAGCGTTGGCTCCAAAGCATCACAATTTGGGTCAGTCTTTTTCACTAATTCCTCCAAATCCTTCAATATATCATCCATTGACATCTCTGCCGGCTCAAAAAACCCAGTGCTTATTTTTCTCGTCTCCGGCCTTTTTTCCTCTTCCGGCGTATCTTGGGCATTGGCTACCGCTTCTAGTCTGCCGACTACTTCGGATACTTGAAACTCCAGGCCACCAAAAGGCTGGCGATCCTACCGAAAACCAAATATGATACGTAACACTTTAAAAATATAAGGTATTTAAAATACAAGGTAGGTTAACGGCTGTACCTGTTCGGGAGAAGAATCGTTTTCAGAATTCATTTTAGTGGTTTCTGTATTTGCAGCCGGTGCATCTACCATGCTGCGTGGCTAAAATTTTTGCAATTTTACGACGAACAGACAAAACTTGTAAACGTCACTTCAATGTTTTGACTTTTGACGTGAATAAAAGTGCCAATCTGATATTTTTTTTCCTTCTTGTATTTGATATTTTATCCTTTGGTATAACCAAGGTTTAAACTTTAACCATGAAAAAGTCGTCAATCGTGAATCGTCATTTTAATTTTTATATTTTAAATATTATCATAGTAAAAAATACATAATATTTCGTTGCACAATATTACGTAAAATCAAAAATGTACATAATAGTTAATACAAGTGTTTTATATTCGAGGGAGATAATTTAATAAAGATAAATCCTATAGGGACCGTGCAGAGCGACGACACTGCCACAAGTGGCGAATAGCCGAAACTTTTACTAAAATTTTACTGTCAAGCTTTATTCTAGCTACGGAAAATTAGAAGATTTCTTAACAAATTCTGAGTATTTTCAAGAATTGAAATGTATTGTTTTATTCCCGGAGGTTCTAATACTTAAAAGAAATATAAAGGCAAATCGAACGATGTAAAATTTTACTATTTTTCTGCCAAAATATTCGCATGGTTTTGCTTATTGAAAAACGAAAGAAATGGATAAAAGGCGGTAAAAATATACGTAAGTATTTAAAAAGTTCCATGAGTGTTATGCGTAGACTAGTAAAAACACTAAATTTTGTAGATTATAACCGTAAATTCATTTTTTATGAACACAATATGAACATAACCTATAACCATTGCTTTCTTTCAGTAAACATCCAAACTGGCTTCCATCTTAATTGATATACATACATAGGCACGGCTCATTTAATTGGCATAAAGTTGCATCAAAAGTAAGGATAATTTGGAGAAGTCCTGCCAGGAATTCAACACTGAGGATAGTATTGAACTTGAACCATCTTGTCAAAGTGTTGGTTCTCAAAAGGATGATTCTTCAAGTAAGAAAAAGATTAGTAGTGCAGTCTTTGTGTGTTATTTGAAGAATACATACCTAAATGGTGTTTACACTTATGAGATCCAGACTGAAATTAGTTAAAAATAGTGACAGACAAAAGTTGTGAAGGTATCGATCGAATCGCAGAAGGTTGAAATAAAAGCATTTATTTTAGTGAACTTGTTTTATTTTATTAATCCACAAGCATTTTCAGTAAGATTATAAGTATTTTTGCATAGCTTCATTATTTTATTGCAATATTTATCAAGTTTTTACTTTCTATGCTGATGGATGCTATTAATTACTTTTTCAGATATTTTCTTATTTAACTAGATAAGCTTTATACATTTTTATTCACTCTTCCGTTCTTTGTTTACGGGTAGAAAGTAGAAACCCTTAATATTATACTTAATATTTTAAAAATATACTTAATATTATAAATGCGAAAGTGTGTCTGTCTGTTAGTACTTCACGCCCAAACCGCTAAACCAATTTTGCTGAAATTTGGTATGGATTTACTTTGAGCCCCGGGAAAGGACATAGGATACTTTTTATCCCGGGAAAATGTACGGTTCTCGCGCGATAAATGATTTTTGGCGCAACGGAGTTGCGGGCGTCATCTAGTCTTTAACTTTAATATTTCGATCGCGGATTCTTGGAAATCTGTCGTTGTTCTCGCGGCCGCATGTGGCCACTTGGGAGAGTAAGTATTATATCATTTTATAGTGTAAAACATAAAAAAAACACTCATAAACTAGCCAGGGTCAAGGAGAATGCGAAGTCAAAGTCACTCACAAGTTACGTCTTTTACTCGCATCGCGGCGCTGCTGTCGAATTACGACGCCCTCTATAGTTTCTGCACGGTCCCTATACCGTTTATAATAAGAATAACTATCATACTCCCGGCCGCATCTGCGTCTATCGTCCGAAGCTTCGTGCAATGAGACGATACCTACTATTGGACGATACACATACACACACGCAGATCGTCCAATAGTATCGGCTTTAGCGCGAAGCACCACGCATATAGGGACCGTGCAGAGCGACGACACTGCCACAAGTGGCGAATAGCCGAAACTTTTACTAAAATTTTACTGTCAAGCTCTAGTGAAGCTACGGAAAATTAGAAGATTTCTTATCAAATTCTGAGTATTTTCAAGAATTGAAATGTATTGTTGTATTCCCGGATGTAAAAGAAATATAAAGGCAAATCGAACGATGTAAAATTTTACTATTTTTCTGCCAAAATATTCACATGGCTTTGCTTATTGAAAAACGAAAGAAATGGATAAAAGGCGGTAAAAATATACGTAAGTATTTAAAAAGTTCCATGAGTGTTAAGTGTAGATTAATAAAAACACTAAATTTTGTAGATTATAACCGTAAATTCATTTTTTATGAACACAATATGAACATAACCTATAACCATTGCTTTCTTTCAGTAAACATCCAAACTGGCTTCCATCTTAATTGATATACATACATAGGCACCGCTCATTTAATTGGCATAAAGTTGCATCAAAAGTAAGGATAATTTGGAGAAGTCCTGCCAGGAATTCAACACTGAGGATAGCAAGAGGATAGTATTGAACTTGAACCATCTTGTCAAAGTGTTGGTTCTCAAAAGGATGATTCTTCAAGTAAGAAAAAGATTAGTAGTGCAGTCTTTGTGTGTTATTTAAAGAATACATACCTAAATGGTGTTTACACTTATGAGATCCAGACTGAAATTAGTTAAAAATAGTGACAGACAAAAGTTGTGAAGATGGTATCGATCGAATCGCAGAAGGTTGAAATAAAAGCATTTATTTTGGTGAACTTGTTTTATTTTATTAATCCACAAGCATTTTCAGTAATTAATATAAGTATTTTTGCATAGCTTCATTATTTTATTGCAATATTTATCAAGTTTTTACTTTCTATGCTGATGGATGTTATTAATTACGTTTTCAGATATTTTCTTAGTTAACTAGATAAGCTTTATATATTTTTATTCACTCTTCCATTCTTTGTTTACGGGTAGAAAGTAGAAACCCTTAATATTATATTTAATATTATAAAAATATACTTAATATTATAAATGCGAAAGTGTGTCTGTCTGTTAGCACTTCACGCCCAAACCGCTAAACCAATTTTGCTGAAATTTGGTATGGATTGACTTTGAGCCCCGGGAAAGGACATAGGATACTTTTTATCCCGGGAAAATGTACGGTTCTCGCGCGATAAATGATTTTTGGCGCAACGGAGTTGCGGGCGTCATCTAGTCTTTAACTTTAATATTTCGATCGCGGATTCTTGGAAATCTGTCGTTGTTCTCGCGGCCGCATGTGGCCGCGAGAACAACGACAGATTTCCAAGAATCCGCGATCGAAATATTAAAGTTAAAGACTAGATGACGCCCGCAACTCCGTTGCGCCAAAAATCATTTATCGCGCGAGAACCGTACATTTTCCCGGGATAAAAAGTATCCTATGTCCTTTCCCGGGGCTCAAAGTAAATCCATACCAAATTTCAGCAAAATTGGTTTAGCGGTTTGGGCGTGAAGTACTAACAGACAGACACACTTTCGCATTTATAATATTAAGTATATTTTTATAATATTAAATATAATATTAAGGGTTTCTACTTTCTACCCGTAAACAAAGAATGGAAGAGTGAATAAAAATGTATAAAGCTTATCTAGTTAACTAAAGAAAATATCTGAAAAAGTAATTAATAGCATCCATCAGTATAGAAAGTAAAAACTTGATAAATATTGCAATAAAATAATGAAGCTATGCAAAAATACTTATATTAATTACTGAAAATGCTTGTGGATTAATAAAATAAAACAAGTTCACTAAAATAAATGCTTTTATTTCAACCTTCTGCGATTCGATCGATACCATCTTCACAACTTTTGTCTGTCACTATTTTTAACTAATTTCAGTCTGGACCTCATAAGTGTAAACACCATTTAGGTATAGGGACCGTGCAGAGCGACGACACTGCCACAAGTGGCGAATAGCCGAAACTTTTACGAAAATTTTACTGTCAAGCTTTATTCAAGCTACGGAAAATTATAAGATTTCTTGAAAAATTTTAGTATTTTCAAGAATTGAAAATTGAAAAAAAGTTCTAATACATACAAGAAATATAAAGGCAAATCGAACGATGTAAAATTTTACTATTTTTCTGCCAAAGTATTCACATGCCTTGCTAATTGAAAAACGAAAGAAATGGATCAAAGGCAGTAAAAACATACGTAAGTATTTAAAAAGTTCCATGAATGTTATGTGTAGACTCGTAAAAACACTGAATTTTGTAGATTATAACCGTAAATTCATTTTTTATGAACACAATATGAACATAACCTATAACCGTTGCTTCTTTCAGTAAACATCCAAACTGGCTTCCATCTAAATTGATATACATACATAGGCACCGCTCATTTAATTGGCATAAAGTTGCATCAAAAGTAAGGATAATTTGGAGAAGTCCTGCCAGGAATTCAACACTGAAGATAGTATTGAACTTGAACCATCTTGTCAAAGTGTTGGTTCTCAAAAGGATGATTCTTCAAGTAGGAAAAAGATTAGTAGTGCAGTCTTTGTGTGTTATTTAAGAATACATAAATGGTGTTTGCACTGATGAGGTCCAGACTGAAATTAGTTAAAAATAGTGACAGACAAAATTTGTGAAGATGGTATCGATCGAATCGCAGAAGGTTGATGAAATAAAAGCATTTATTTTAGTGAACTTGTTTTATTTTATTAATCCACAAGCATTTTCAGTAAGATTATAAGTATTTTTGCATAGCTTCATTATTTTATTGCAATATTTATCAAGTTTTTACTTTCTATGCTGATGGATGCTATTATTTACTTTTTCAGATATTTTCTTAGTTAACTAGATAAGCTTTATACATTTTTCTTCTCTTCCGTTCTTTGTTTACGGGTAGAAAGTAGAAACCCTTAATATTATACTTAATATTTTAAAATTATACTTAATATTATAAATGCGAAAGTGTGTCTGTCTGTTAGCACTTCACGCCCAAACCGCTAAAACAATTTTGCTGAAATTCTGTACGGATTTACTTTGAGCCCCGGGAAAGGACATAGGATACTTTTTATCCCGGGAAAATGTACGGTTCTCGCGCGATAAATGATTTTTGGCGCAACGGAGTTGCGGGCGTCATCTAGTCTTTAACTTTAATATTTCGATCGCGGCTTCTTGGAAATCTGTCGTTGTTCTCGCGGCCGCATGTGGCCACTTGGGAGTGTAAGTATTATATCATTTTATAGTGTAAAACATAAAAAAACACTTATAAACTAGCCAGGGTCAAGGAGAATGCGAAGCCAAAGTCACTCACAAGTTACGTCTTTTACTCGCATCGTGGCGCTGCTGTCGAATTACGACGCCCTCTATAGTTTCTGCACGGTCCCTATGTTTCTTCAAATAACACACAAAGACTGCACTACTAATCTTTTTCTTACTTGAAGAATCATCCTTTTGAGAACCAACACTTTGACAAGATGGTTCAAGTTCAATACTATCCTCAGTGTTGAATTCCTGGCAGGACTTCTCCAAATTATCCTTACTTTTGAAGCCAATTTTGTGCCAATTAAATGAGCCGTGCCTATGTATGTATATCAATTAAGATGGAAGCCAGTTTGGATGTTTACTGAAAGAAAGCAATGGTTATAGGTTATGTTCATATTGTGTTCATAAAAAATGAATTTACGGTTATAATCTACAAAATTTAGTGTTTTTACTAGTCTACGCATAACACTCATGGAACTTTTTAAATACTTACGTATATTTTTACCGCCTTTTATCCATTTCTTTCGTTTTTCAATAAGCAAAACCATGCGAATATTTTGGCAGAAAAATAGTAAAATTTTACATCGTTCGATTTGCCTTTATATTTCTTTTAGGTATTAGAACATCCGGGAATACAACAATACATTTCAATTCTTGAAAATACTCGGAATTTGTTAAGAAATCTTTTTTCCGTAGCTTCACTAGAGCTTGACAGTATCGTAAAAGTTTCGGCTATTCGCCACTTGTGGCAGTGTCGTCACTCTGCACGGTCCCTATACAAAAAAGTCATTTTTGACAATTGACAGTTCTCCTTTATACCGGCGCCACACATAGCACAAATGTTTGAACACAGACTTTGTCACACATTTGAACACTTGTATGTTGAACCTGCCAGACATGTTTCACAGAGTTTCACATACATTTTCACTTCACAGTTGTTGCAAGAACGTCAAACAAGACGGACGACTGATTTGACGTGACAACTGACCACAGACAAGAATTTTTTTTTTCTTATTATGGCACTTCGGCTTTAGCCATGGCCAGTGTCGAGCATAATATATGGCAGGAAAACAATATTTTTTATTACAATAATTTTCAGCATCGTTTTCCATATTATTATCAGGTCTAAAGTCTAGTCAAAGTCTAAGTAAATGTCATTACAGTCAGAAAGTCAAGTCAGTCGATTCAGTAAAGTGGTAGACGCTTTACTGAAACTTTTGATGGAGTTTTGGAGGGAACACAAAATAGCACGTTTCTGTTTATAATATATGTTTCTGTTTATAATATTTAATAGTTTCGGAGAAAAGTGGCTGTGACATACGAACGGACGGACAGACAGACGGACAGACAGACAGACAGACATGACGAATCTATAAGGGTTCCTTTTTTGCCATTTTGGCTACGGAACCCTAAAAAGTCACTGACTTGATTCTTTGACTGTATCAAAGAATCAAGTCAGTCGATTCAGTAAAGTGGTAGACGCTTTACTGTTTTGATGGAGTTTTAGAGAGAACACAAAATAGCACGTTTCTGGATATTGCATCACTTTCCTACACTTGTGCACGATAAGGAATATTGGTTAATACTCTACTGCCGCGGCCGCATATAAGCGTAGTGCTTCGCGCTAAAACCGATTCTATTGGACGATCTGCGTATATCGTCCAATAGTATCATCTCATAGCACGAAGCTTCGGACGATAGACGCAGGTGCGGCCGGGCCGTACCAATATTACACAATAAAACCCAACTAACACAATTTTAGGAAAATAATTATACAAAAACACAACATCACTCTTTTACATTCCCGGCAAAACTCCAAATAATACTTATTACTTCGATCAACCACAGACTACATGTATATATTGTATTATCTATGGACTACACAGAAGTGTCAAGTGAACTTTGCGCATATGTGTAGCAGGTAAGCAAACATTTGAACATAGATCTTTGAGCTCTTTGATGTGCGCCAAAAAACCGACATCGAAGGGCAAAGTGCAAATGTTTGTACAAAGCTGTGAACAAAGTCTCAAAGTCCCGTGCTACACATGTGTACAAACAAGTGTTCAAATATGTGTTCAAATGTTTGTGCTATGTGTGGCGCCGGCCTAAAGAAAATCAAGTGTCACATTTGGCGCCAGATTTGCGTCGATTTGTCGAAAAATAAATTACAAACCTGTGAAATAAACACGAAATTGTACATCAAAAAGTGGTTTTTATACGAAATTTCTTTTATATTCCAAAACTTAAAATGCCTAATATAAAATCAATATCAAATTCAATACGGACAGCCTCTAAGCGGCCATTTAGAGTATCGATAGAAGGGAATATTGGATCTGGGAAGTCAACGTGCATAAAACATTTTCACAAGTATAAAAATGTGGAATCTCATCCTGTAAGTGATTTAAGCCCTATTAGAATTCATTGAAGAGAAGAAGAAATTGCTAAAAAAATTTAATAGTGAGTAGTACCTACTTAGCTACTAATTCTTCTTGTGGCTTAGGAGCCGATAAAAGAGTGGCGAGATGTGAGTGGCCACAATCTACTGGGACTACTGTACAGTGACATGAGCCATTGGACCTTCGCCTTCCAACATTACGTCCACCTTAGCCGACTAAAGATACAGACAAGTCCACCGAGTAACTCTAACATCACCGTCAAAATGTTCGAAAGGTATTCAAATGTTATGTATGGTTGCATATTTTGTATTATAACTCATTGCTGTTACTGTTTTACTTCTGAATAAATATTTTTCTATTACATTTTTACACATTAGACATGTGAATTGTGATAGAAATATTTTATGAGCCATTGAAGCATCCTCTTATAAGAGTACAATTATTGCAGGGTAAAATTCCTTATATTATGTAAATATTAACCCGTCGATCATGGAAAAACGAGACACAATAGCTTATCTTTTGTTATCGCGGTTGCATGCGACCGCTTGGGGCTTAATGAATTAAACACCTATTTACAAGTGGTAACTTATCCATTAGTGCTTTCCTAGCAGTCTCTTTAGTAACAGAAAGTGAGACTAGCTTTTTTACATTCTCTTAACTTTTATTATTGTAATTTATAACATTTATAGATCAGTACAAAACAGCAGGCACTGTTTTGTTGAGAATGCTAAGAAACAGAATTTCCTAGAGGAAGCGGAATACCAGGTACTTCTAGAATGGTTTGACTACACTGAGAAGAATTTAGACATCTCCTTAGATCTTATAGGTACAGTTTACTTTTGCTTTTTTGTTGTCTAACATGTTATGGATTATGGTGAAGAATATACTACACTATAGATGGCAAACTTTTTCGTATCAACACCCTTTGTTAAAAATCTTTCCTAAGAAGTCATAAATGTGGCATTCAATATATTTTTTTGAATCAGTGTATATTTCAAAATTAGCTTCATTTGATCAATATGTAGAGGTGGATCTATAACCTTCATTGTTGGTAAAATAATTTCGATACTAGTTTTGTGACCAGTAGCATGTTTCAAATTGTATGTCTCGTGCCACTGAGTGCCATTGGTTCGCCATCCCTGTACTACACTTTGTATTTCTGCCTGTTTATGATCTGTTACATTATTATAATGGCTTATAAGAACATATTTTTTAATGTGACATCATTGCCAGTAAATTTTTTAACCAACTGAAACTGTATTTTTATAATATTATAAAGGAAAATCTAGGAAGAGTAATTTTAAAATATTTCTTTTCAGTATATTTAAAGACAAATCCGAAAATAGTTTGGGAGAGAATGTTGAGAAGAGGACGGGCTGAGGAGGTGGAGGTGCCTTTGGCGTATTTAGAACAGGTACATTTTATATTCATCAAATAGATATTGTCTGCACCTACGAATAATTAAAACTAAGGAAACATAACTCCCATAAATCTTTTTTATTTCTGCTTGTGACAACAAACTAAGATTCTCACAAATCTATTTCAGGTTCATGAATCGTATGAGAACTGGCTAAGTTCTCCAGACGTGGGCTGTGAGGTCTTGACCATTAATGCCGATAGAAGCCTGGACCAAGTCATCGCAGATTTAGAGAGATACAGCTATAAGATACTAGGGGGAAACCACACTAATTGATCTCAAATAGTTGATACCACAACTACCTCAGTTGTATCTGTTGTTTGGTGTAGGCTTTAGAAAAAGGGAACTTCCTATTATGGTCAAACTACATGCCGTCATGGAGGAAAGCTTGTGGCTATATAACATTTTTGTACAGAGCTAACAGCAGTGTCGATTTTTTTTAATGATAGTTATAGGCCACTTTATTTCCGCAGCCACAAGTACGTAATCTATAGGGCCTCTATGGTCGTTGCCGCACGCCTAGGATGCTACCGTCCATAGGCCATAGCCTATAATGGCCTACATCCTAATTATAAATCTGGGGCTGTAACAAAGCAAGGGTTGGTTAATTTTTTAATTAATATAAATGACAGTTAATAGAACCCATTTTTTTTTTAAATCTTACATTGAGTAGTACATACAATGACAATAATTATGTCAAGCTTGACTTACTGTTCCTATAGATTAGACCTAGGATTATTTATTTTTAGCTTTACTTTAATTAACCCCCGACCAAAAAGAGGGGTGTTATAAGTTTGACGTGTCTGTCTGTCTGTCTGTCTGTCTGTCTGTCTGTCTGTCTGTCTGTCTGTGGCATCGTAGCATCCAAACGGGTGGACCGATTTTGATCTAGTTTTTTTTGTTTGAAAGCTGACATGACGGTGAGTGTTCTTAGCTATAGTTCATCATCATCAGCCTGCTCATTGCTGAAATATCACGGTATATCTGGTTCGTGATAGGACGATTAGCAAGTTGCAGTCGTTTGATGGGTTTTATATCCCCCGACCAAAAAGAGGGGTGTTATAAGTTTGACGTGTCTGTCTGTCTGTCTGTCTGTCTGTCTGTCTGTCTGTCTGTCTGTCTGTCTGTGGCATCGTAGCATCCAAACGGGTGGACCGATTTTGATCTAGTTTTTTTTGTTTGAAAGCTGACATGACGGTGAGTGTTCTTAGCTATAGTTCATCATCATCAGCCTGCTCATTGCTGAAATATCACGGTATATCTGGTTCGTGATAGGACGATTAGCAAGTTGCAGTCGTTTGATGGGTTTTATATTTGCATCCTGATTCGAGACACTTATGAATATATACACATTATTGGAAAGTTGACCTGCAGTGCAGCAGCATCACCTGGTAATCAATAGGATACCCAACTCCTCACCAACTTAGAGCAGAGGTTTCGTGTTTGGGCTCATTTTAATTGCGACAACCAGTAAGACGTAGATAAACAGTAAATATTTGCATGCTGCTGCTGCAGCATCACCTGGATTCTATAGGAGCCAAGCTCCGTATGAACCTAAAGTGGAGGTTTCATGTTTGGGCTTATATTGATGGCCTCATCCAAGAGGACATATTTTATAGATGGTATTCATTGGGATATGATCCAGTTGATAGGAATTATTCTGCACAAGTTTAAAAAGCATAAAATAAAATTAAATTAAGAAATTTAAAAAAACCCCCGCCAAAAAACTTTAAAAAGTAATGAAATAACATTTCCTGACTTTAAGTTTAAATCATTCCTAAGAGTAAAGTAATATTTCAGTCCATAATTATTGTTGTCAAGGTGTGTCGGGGGACCGCTAATGTAGATGTTTGATTTCACATAACAATATAAATTAAGGGTCTGTTGACAGCGACCCGAATCGAGAGAATCAGCGACTATTATGGCGATACAAAATGCAAAAGTCGCTGTTGTGGTAAGTAGTTTACTTAGCGGTCCCCCGACACACCTTGACAACAATTATGGACTGAAATATTACTTTACTCTTAGGAATGATTTAAACTTAAAGTCAGGAAATGTTATTTCATTACTTTTTAAAGTTTTTTGGCGGGGGTTTTTTTAAATTTCTTAATTTAATTTTATTTTATTTAGCACAAAGACGCTTGACTTTTGTAGTACAGTATCTAAACAAGTTGTGTTTAAGACTTTATTACTAATAAATTATACTATTTTGATACTTATAAACTTATAATCATGGTAATTGACTAAAAAAAATGTATTTTTATTGGTTTCGATTTTTAATCAAGGTCAAATATATTAATGACAATAATTAAAATTATGTAGTTTCATTTTATAAATATGTAGAGCGGGCCCTGTGTGGAGTTGAGTATGCAAAATATGAGGACCACAATCAGTTAATGAGATTGAACTCAGATAAACATGCAGATTATGATACTGAATTTTGCCAGGAGTCATATTTTCAACCGACTTCCATAAAGGAGGAGGTTATTATTATGTTGGTTACAGTCGTATTATTATAGTGCAGAGCAAAATACCATTTAACATTATTGCTTCTCTTTATTTATCACATAAATTAAAAATGACTAATTTTTAAGATGATTTTGGAGAACGGATATATATTTTTACAATTGATTTTCAGATTTTACAGTTGGTCAGAGATCCTCCAAGATCATTTTAAAACATTGATTCTAAGAAATAATCTCGCTTAACGGTACAGATGATCTGCTCTAATGTTGGAAGCAATCTCACTCTCCCACTTGTCACCGTTGGCTAGCAACTTCTCTTTGTTGTATAGCAGTTCCTCGTGGGTTTCCGTTGAGAATTCAAAGTTGGGTCCTTCAACTATGGCATCTACTGGGCATGCCTCCTGGAATCAAAAATGTTTTGAATCAAAAAACAACTTCACACAACTGAAACTGGCAGTCCCTGCATTGCATTTGTAAATTTCAAAAATTAATTAATGTATATTTTTAAATTTACAATAGCATTTTTAGTTCTTTTGCATTAGTGTCAGTATAGTGTATTAGTAACATTTTGGGAATTTGATCACACATTGTTTTAAAGCAGGATTGGCTCTGTTCTATGTAATTTTTTTGCAGTTTCTCTAACTTTTTTGGATGATTCCAAAGCAATGTCAAACAGAAAATTTATTTTACTACTAGTGAACTTGGTATTAAATTCAACATACCTGACAGAATCCACAGTAAATACACTTGGTCATGTCAATATCGTAGCGGGTGGTTCTTCTGGAACCATCTTTACGCTCCTCAGCTTCAATTGTTATAGCCTGAAAAAGAAACATTTGTTTTTAATTTTTTTTGTCTATTATATCAGGATACATTATATAAGTTTTAGTAATCTTTAATGACAAAAGTTTTTACATATCAACGGATCTGACCCCTACACTGCCTTAGTGTTAACAGCTATAGTGCTTTATTACCTACTATATTACAGTATAATAATATAGCATGCTATATACTACCACAGGCTCTAATTATTGCACCAATTGTAAAAAATCACCATAAAATTTAATTACCATTAAATTAATTATAAAAGAACTTTATTATGTTTATTCTATTGGTTGACTGCATAATATAAGCTATATATTTCCAGTAGGACCATCACTAGCCTGCAATGACAATGTGAAGAATCAAACCTGTGCTGGGCAAATAGCCTCGCAGAGCTTGCAGGCGATGCACCTCTCTTCACCAGACGGGTACCGACGTAGAGCATGTTCACCTCTGAACCTTGGAGACAGAGGTCCCTTCTCAAACGGATAGTTAATAGTTGCTGGTTCCTGTAAACATGATATTAATATTGAGTTGATTTAGTAACAATTAAGTAGATTCAATTTTATGGACTATACAGGGAAATGATTTTGAGTCAACAAAAATATCCCTGTGAACACTGTTTTATTTAAAAAGTGATTTACAACAGTATAATATTATTACATTAATTACTGTTTTATGTTTTGAAATACATTTTACTATTTTTTGTGACTATAAATTATAATATTGATATAGCTTGTACACCAAACAACAAAATATTGGCAATTAACTATGAAGATATCACTATAACATCAACACACTCAGTACCTAATCGGCAATCGGCATAAATAGTCAGTACTTAAGATGCGACCCTGTCTCAAGATGACTGAGATGCATCTTGAGCAGGGCCCCCGTAAGGGCTACTGGCGCCTGTGTGCAAAAAAGGAATTTGGCGCCCCTTTCTAAGGCAAATTTCTTGGGACATTGGTTTTGGCACCCCTAAAGATGGCAATTTGGCGCTCCTAGAGGACATGCGCCCGTGTGCATTGCACACATTGCACATATGGTAGCGGGGCCCTGATCTTGAGTACTGATTATTTATACCGCACCAGCCTTAAAAACCTACCTTAAAAAGATGAGCCAGTGTTACAGCAAATCCTCGGGCGAGTTCCGTCCAAAACATCGTCTGGGCTGCTCTGTCGGACATGGCTTTGAAACTCATGTCCTGTTCCTCAGCATTAACATAGATAAATCCAGGATCCTTAGGTGGGTATACTTTCTCAGGTTTTCCCTCAGAACTCGAAGCATATCGGACGAGCGAGCTGCTAGCGTTTGCAGCTCGCACTAAAAAAAGAATGTTATAAATAACACCAGTACATAATTTGCCGATTTAAATGCGTCTTTAGTTATTATTTATATATTTCGTGTAGGTTATGTTAGGTTGCGTAACTAATAGATTTTTGTACACTGAGATTGATTTTGTAATTTGCAGCTATTTACCTCTCGACGTAAGCGAAAATAATTTCACTAACGACATCGTTACTTTTATTATTTAATAGAAATTAAAATTGTAATTCCGATGTTGGCGAATTTTGTCAATAAATGTTTTGGCCTTTAGTTTTCATTTTTTGACAGTCGACTTTGACAATTATTGACGTTGACATTTGACGGCATGTAGTCGTTTATGTCAGGGCAGCTGAATACAAGGTTTATAATCAGGTAAAGATATTTTATCTAAAAATTATAATATTATTATATTTTCAGAATAATAAGAATACGTCAAAAAGTTATAATTTATAGTGCTAATACATACCGCAAAGACGTGAACCCTTCCACAAACGTAGTGATTATATTCTCTTTGGCCACCGCCATCGCGTGTGACTGTGTCGTTCCTAGAACTCTCAAGTCATCCACCTGACCGCCGCCGCCACCGCCACCGCTGCCCCGCTGCCCGCGTCTGTATGGGAGACGCCTAAAAAATGACGTTTTTGTATGATGCAGATGGCAGCGTGAATTCCTTTTTTCGCCACGTTCAGATAAAGCCTTGTAGGTAGGTGATAGGTCCCTATTTGAGTCAACGATATAATATTTTCAGCGAACCTAACGTTAAGAACTCACGGAGCGGTTTTTTCTCGCGCCCGCCGCGGTTGCGAGTCCGCGCAAATGAGCGGTTTTATTTCAGAACCCACGAGACCGCTGATTTGTGCGGGCCGGGCCGCCGCGGTCGCGAGACGCGATCAGCGCCTGCGGGCGATGATCGCAAGATGAGCGGTTTATGTACGATCGCCTACTACGGCTACTGCGATCGCCCGCAGCCCGCTAAACTATCGCAGAGCGCGCGGGCGCAAACCGCCGAGGCTGCGGGCGACCGCCGCCCGCCGGTCCAGCGGGAGCTGCAAGCCACCGCACGAGCCGCGGGCGAAAAACGCGCCGTGAGTTTTGCTTTCATATAACTGTATTATACGGAGGCTGCGGGCGCGCAACTGCGGCGGGCGCGGGAAAAAACCGCTCCGTGAGTTCTTAGCCTATGTAAGTAGGAAAAAAGTCGCAATGAACAAACCCAACAATAGCACGCAATATAGCAAAAAGCTTTGAAACGGTGGTTTGAGCTACGAAAACGGACCTACCGTTTTCGTAGCTCAAACCACCGTAGTAGGTACTGTATGATTTATTCAAGTGAGAGTATAATTAGTATAATATGTTGCACCTATTCATAGTGGTAATTACCAGTGTGTTAATATTTCAGCGGCAGCCCGTTCATTAGGTATAATGAACTCATTGTTTGTCACGCTCGTTATAAACTTCCGTTGTAGCCGGCGCACTATGCAAAGGATATTTTGGTAGTGTATCTCATTTTAAAACCTAAAGTACTTACCTACTCTGTTTAATCACTTTGCAATTTTGAATTCGTAGACTAGCCGGCCGTATTATCTACTAAAATTGTCTTGTAATACGTCTTATTTAAAAAATTTTTTTAGAATTCTCTATTTGGCCGCCTATACCTAGTCAAAATAATCAATTATATTTGTGGAAGTGTTTTCCGCTTAAAAGTTTACAATTAGAATCTAGATCGCTGATTTTAAACCTCCAGCATTCGATTCGGCTACTGCAGTAGCCGAATCGATCGTTTGTGGTGATTGATCGGTTTCCGCGGGCTTGCCTCTAAATTAGATAAAGAATTTAGAAAAAGTGTTGACTGGGTCAGACTCGCGCTTAACCGATTTTTACAATCGGCTAAGCGCCCGTCGTACGCACGCGCTTAGGGTTCCGTACCACTATTAAGAGCAAAAAAATCACGTTTGTTATATTATTATTATAACAGCTTAACTATGAATATTAGTGTTAGTTGATAATATTATAGCGGCAACAGAAAAACATAATCGGTGAAAAACTTGTCTAGCTATCGCGATTCTTGAGATACAGTCTAGACTCTAGAGCAGTCTTTCCCAAAGTGGGCGATAACGCCCCCTTGTGGGCACTGAAGGTCTAAAGGGGGGCGGTGTGGGGCCCATTCCAGGCCCTTATAACCAGCGACATATTTAAGAATGAATTAACAGTCCCCAAAACAGAAACATTTGAACGCGATTCTATTCTATTATGATGATGGTTGTTGAAAATAAGGGCACTATCAAACGAACCCTAATAAAAACAAGTTTTGACTTGACCCTTTTTTCTTCCAGCCCCAGAAATAGGATTCGTACAATGCCTACAGTTTGGCTGAATGGCTGTTGACATCCCATTGTCAGTGGAACAATGGGTGTGTGAAATTTTGTGTTTGTTTCATTTTATTGTTTGTAAAGCTCGGTGCTTGCGTTCAAGCTATTTTAGTTTTTAGGTCATGGGGATAGAGTTTACATTTCCGTATACAACGCAAGGATCGGTGTGCATCCTTGATTGCTGGCTGTTACCGGCTGTTAGATCCTTTTGTTAATGAGGCCCTCCCAATTAGTTTTTTGGCGATACAAAGAGATTGTAAAAACAATAGATCGGCATTCGGTAAAAGTGTTGTCATTTCAAAAACACTAAAGCGTATTTTTAGGGTTCCGTACCCAAAGGGTAAAAACGGGAACCTATTACTAATACTTCGATGTCTGTCCGTCTGTCTGTCTGTTTGTCTGTCTGTATGTCTTGAGGCTGTAACTCAAGAACCGCTATAGCTAGACTTTTGAAATTTTCACAGATTGTGTATATCTGTTGCCGCTATAACAACAAATACTAAAAACAAAATAAATTAAATATTTAAGGGGGGCTTCCATACAACAAACTTGATTTTTTTGCTATTTTGTTCTCGATATCAATAACGACATACAGTAGGCACTTGAAATATTCAAGAAATACTCAATTTTATTAGCACTTTAATAATTTATAACAAAATTTAAATAAATAAAGTAATTAAGGGGGGCTACCATACAAAAAACACAATTTTCAGTCTATTTTTGCTCTATTGTGGTACGGAACCATTCGTGCGCGAGTCCGACTCGCACTTGGCCGATTATTTATTTTACTTTAATTCTATGGATCTTCCACGGTCAACCCATATCCTCTTATTAATTCAAACAGGGTGCAACAAAACAAAGTAATAATATTTTAGGGTGTGAATAGGTCCCTTAAACAGCATGACTAGTAAGACATGTTCAATACTCGAGGACGTGATATTTGGCTATTATATTAGTTGAAAAAAAAATTTAAGTATATAAAAAATTTATATCAATTGATCACTGAGTAAATGTAGCTTAAAGTTAAATAATTATTTACCCAACGCATGGACACCGCGTGCGTGAGGAGTAGCGCGCGGCGCGGGGCGCGTGCTGCCGAGCCGGCCGCATAGTAATTTATTAAGTGTCCATGATTCATTTGTTTAAAAGGAAATTTGGTCAAAAATTAAGTACCTAATTTTATTACATAATTATAATGAGAATCGAGTACTGAATATTCTCCTTAAGTATCGGTCATGTCTCACCAGTCATGCTGTATAGATTTCACTGTGAATGTAAGTTGCATCCCCGCTGAAGTTTGTATGGGAAAATTCACGACGTTGGAGCGCATTAAGCCCTTGCAAATCACAAAAAAAATATTTCAGAGCTGCTACTTTCATAACGAACTCTATACAAGGAACACATACTTAGCCTTAAGTAATTATCACTTTGTGTTGTTACATCCTGTATAATTATTATTCTCAATATTATTTCTACCAAGAAGAATGAATTTTTTAGTAGCTTAAGCTACTTTTATTAATATTGGACTCTTTTGTTTAACCTTAAATCCAATTTTTGTTGCAAAACCTGCAAGTTTTTGTAAAATCCGGCTCTGAGGACCATTACGAGAAATATTATAAACCGTTTTCATTTTATAGTATGAAATCTTAAATTATGAAAATATCCACAGCGTATATCGATTTTATAGTTATATCAGTTGTCTTTGTCCGATAAGCCATTTTATACAGAATTAATTAATTAAATTTTGTATGTTTCCTCAAGATCCCTCTCGAAAAAAAGATGAAAAGAGCAAAAGAATTTAACAAAAACATTGTAAATTGTAACATGAACGCGATTCGTATTAATATTGCGTATATCATTCTTTTGTTATTTCAATGACAACTTAATACAGTTACCAATAATTTTTTCCTCGTACATTGATATCGAAAATATCTTTAACTTTACGAAAATAAACTCTACCATTTATTTTTTAGAGTTGATGTTTCAATGTAGCTCTTACTTACATTCGTTACAATAATAAATTAATAATATTTTTTTTCTCAGACACTCGAATAATACGTTTGTCAACAAGTTGCGGGAGGGATACGATCTTGAACAAACAAAAGCTACAACAGTTTCATTTTGTTTAAGAATTTAAAAAACACGTAGTCTGGCAAAAAGAGTAGAAATTCAAAAGTGGCAACATCGTATTGTCATCCCGTTTTTCTTAGATTGACCACTACGATGTTGCCACTTTTTTAATTTCTACTCTATTTTGCTAGACTATATGTTACGTTTTTTTAATTTTGAATTCAGAACAGTATAAAGGAATTTGATAAACAGTCAAATAGCATCATGGAAACATCTATTACAAACTAAAACCTAGTTGAAAAAATATAGCGCTTCACTGGTAAACTTGGCTTTTCGTTTCAGCGGTTAAAACATGAAAAGATAACAGGCAGACATACTTTAATACCCTACTTCTATATTAATATTATAAATGCGAAAGTGTGACTGTACGTCTCACTGTTACCTCTTGACCGCCCAAACCGTTGAACCGACTTTGCTGAAATTTAGTATGAAGAATGGAGATACCCAGAGTTTCCTGGTAATGGACATGGGATACTATTTGTCCCGGAAAATGTACAGTTTTCGCGCGATCAACGAATGTGTGCACAGTGGAGTTGCAGGCGTCATCCTAGTTTATTTTATTACCAGATGTTGTCCGCATTTTCGTTCGGTGAAAAAGAAGTTTTTAGTATCAATTTTCTGTATAAAAATATACTTTGTCGTTTCCTGGATCAACAAAAATCTCATTAAAATCAAAAGTCAAAAAGAGACTGACACAAAATATGAAGTACAACACAAACATACTTTCGCATTAAAATCATACAAAAGTATGGATACAGCTAAAAGATAAATTGTTATGCGCAACGACAAAACAACATTATTCAAAACTTTTTCAACGCCTAGGGAACTGTTTGTACGGACTTTTGTTGTTGGAATTTTAAACAAACTTCGAGTTTAATGATAGCTCGGTCGATACCAAAACAAGAATGAATCTTTACAACAAATTTACTTTAATTTGTTTTGCACTTTGATGTTGTTGTGTAGATTACAAGATTGTTATTGAATTACAATTTTCTAAAAAGATTTACCGAAGATTTAACGTAGATAATTATTAAAATATAAAAATAATTTAAGTAAAAAGTTTAAAGAGCGTATTCCCTCTTAAAAGGCCGGCAACGCACCTGCAGCTCTTCGGATGTTGCGAGTGTCCATGGGCGACGGTAGTTGCTTACCATCAGGTGACCCGTTTGCTCGTTTGCCCCCTTATTTAAAAAAAAAAAAAAAAAAAAAAAAAAAAAAAAAAAAAAAGTTAGTATGACATTGGTTTCTCTTGCTTGTTTATTGTTTAATAAGTCATGACATGATATTTAATATTTTTGAGTGATTGAGATTTGCAATCTTTATGTATCTTATTACTCGTGGAATAAAACTAAACATAAAAAGATAATCTGTTTAGTTTTAGTCTACGTGCTGCGTCGGTGTAGCGTAGAGCTACGTGCTACGTCATTGTAGCTTATAGCTACGTGCTACGCCGACGTAGCACGTAGCTACGTGCTACGTCGGTGTATTACAGAGCTACGTGCTACGTCGGCGTAGCACAGAGCTACGTGCTACGTCGGCGTAGCACAGAGCTACGTGCTACGTCGGCGTAGCACAGAGCTACGTGCTACGTCGGCGTATCACAGAGCTACGTGCTACGTCGGCGTAGCACAGAGCTACGTGCTACGTCGGCGTAGCACAGAGCTACGTACTACGTCGGCGTAGCACATAGCTACGTGCTACGTCGGCGTAGCACAGAGCTACGTGCTACGTCGGCGTAGCACATAGCTACGTGCTAAGTCGGCGTAGCACAGAGCTACGTGCTACGTCGGCGTAGCACAGAGCTACGTGCTACGTCATTGTAGCACAGAGCTACGTGCTACGTCGGCGTAGCACAGAGCTACGTGCTACGTCGTAACAGCCGATACTTTATAGTATCAATACCTGAGCTTGTTTTACATTTTCTAATATTGACTATAGATATAAATAATATGTAATTACAATAATATGGAATAAGTAAAAAGTTAAAGACAAACAAAAAGAGTATTCAGCATGAAAAAGTCTGTTTGTGTATATTCTTTCTCGTTATTTGCATTGATTTATACAAATATGGAGCGAGAAATTGAAGAACTCTAGATCAAAGACGCTATTAGATTTATATTCATATTATAATACGAAAGTTGTATAATATTATAATATCTAATGAAAACAAACTATTTTATCAACAAAAAATAGACAAAATATTTTTCGTTGTTTGTTTTTTGTTGATAAAATGTTTATGATACTTAGTATAACTATAATGATGACGAATCAAATATCGCGTGTTAGAAATAGTACATTAATTTGGTTGAGTTTTAAATTATTGTTTACATTTGTTTCAAAATTGAAATATGACTTTTTAACACAACGAAACGTATGGTTTTGGAAATCTTACCAAAAAATTATTATTGCCTTTTTTATAGTTTAATTAATTTAGCTTTTTTCACAGAATCGAAGCGTTAGCTATGTCCAGGTGTTGATTTCTTGATCGTCTGCAAAACCTCTTTCTTATCTCGCTAGAAAACTGTTATAGTGAGGGAGCCCTAGAACAAATTTTTTTGTGATTACTAACAAGCTAATTTTTTGTGAGTAGCTACATTTTGATAAGACGAACAACATTTTTATTTTCGAAAAATCTCGAAAGTGGTAGCTAACAGAGATAGAAAGTATTTCATACTTTGACTTGATGGTCCTAAAATATGGATTGTTTTATTTGTAGGACAAGGTTACTCTTAAGTTATATAACTATTAACCTATACAAGTATACAAAAAATCAGCTGGTTAGGGTTCCATTTTAGGGTATAGTAGTTAACTGTATGTTGATGATGAGTATGTATGTATCTTGACATTGTATATTTTAAGTTACAGCATTGTAAATTTTATTTTAAAAGATTAATTTTTTTCTCACTTTTTTTGGTAAAAAAGTGGGCCCCGTGCGAGTTTTTTACCGCGCCGGTTCTTCTCGCCGGGCTAGTTCCCGAACCGGTGGTAGGCACCAGTAGTATCAACGTTCTGAAAGCATTTTTTTTAAATCTACTCAGAAATAAAATAATTTATTTTATTTATTTTATTTTTATAACCAAGTTTTGTTGATTACAGAACCCTAAAACGGCACCCAACCAAAATGTTCTAGGGCTCCCGTATTATTACTTCTGTTAGCTTTAAACGTGTTGCAGAAATAAAGTAGTACTTGGCGAGATACGTTGTAATTTGTGGTTAGATAACACTAAGCGGGAACTGTTGAACCCGCTATCTGACAAAGCGGCTAGCTACACAACTAAATGGCTTAAATGATATCTATGTGTGGCAGTGGTTCCTAACCAATTCCTAACCTTTGGCAGCAGAAAAACAGTTTTTTGACGCATTTTAATTATAACAAAAATTGTTTTATTTTTTGGGCAAATTTTTAGGGTTCTGTACTTAAAGGGTAAAATCGGGACCCAATTAATAAGACTTCGTTGTCTGCCCGCCTGTCTGTCAGTCTGTCTCCAGGCTGTATCTCAAGAATTGTTATAGTTAAACTTTCCAAAAATTTCACTGTAACAATGTTGTATTATTACCTACAAAATTAATTTGCATTGTTCAGTTTTGCCAGTTAAATATGCCCAAATAATATCGAGGATTTTCCTCGAAATTCCACGTATCGGTTTACAAGTGACAGCTGTCAATTTGTACATGTCCGCCATCTTGGAACGAGCCCGGAGGCTGATTGGGTGCGTCTGACGTGAGTCCAGGAAGTCATAGCAATCAAATCCATACCAATATTATAAATGCGAAAGTGTGTATGTCTGTGTGTTATTTCCTCCGTAACAAAATTCATTTATCACGCTGTAACTGTACGTTTTTCCACTACAAAAACTATCCTATGTCCTGTCCCGGGACTGAAAGTATCTCCATACTAAAACGTTTGAGAATGAAGAAGTGACAGACAGATAAACACACTTTCGCATTTATAATATGTATTAGTTTTAGCGCCTTAATTTTATCTCTCTCTTTCTTCGTACTTAAAAAAGAGGAAGACACATTTCACAAACTGGTGTAAGCTTTAATTTGATAACATTTTAAAACCTTATTAAAAAATGTAACTTAACTTGTGGCTCGTGAGTTTCTTCGCCAAACCAACCAATTTTCAACCCTATTATTTCAAACATAAGATCCATTTTACAGTTGACGTAATATATCCCGGGAACCTTTACCTTAGCCAGCCAATTTTCAAATCTATTACTATCAGCATAAGGTACATGTGGAAACGTGTAAGTTATCCGTAATAAAATCCGGGCTGTCCGCACTCGATTGCCCCGGAAATTGTTGGAACGTTTTGATTTAGACCACCGTATCATGAATTACCTTCAATTCAACCATTGGTTTTCAAGTTTTGATAGAATCTTGCTCGCATATTTTAGGCTCAATTCACACGGCCGCGGCATTCCGCGGATTCCAACTGAAGCAATTTTTACAACAAAATTTTACAATTTAATAAACATAGCACGATTAACTTTATCAAATTAATAGAGTATCAAAATGTGTTTTTACTTTGTGAATAAAAAAGGAGATGAGAGTAAAACAAAATTTACCTACTATTTTCGTATTTTTAACATATTAATTGTGTTTAAACTCTAAAGTATATTAATAAAAATTCAAGCATTCTTCCATAAGGTTACTATTAATTTGAATGTTTTTACGTATGTAATTTGAAAATGGGATTTGTTTTGTCTAGACTAGTATAAATTAAAAAATCGAGTATTCTTCCTTATGTTTACTATTACTTAGAAAAGTTTGAATGTTAGCGATAGCTCCGTAAATTGGAACGTATGTGATTTGAAAATTGAATTTGTTTTTCCCGCTATCCGGACCGTTTCAAATCTGCGAGTTCGCTAAAACTATCACAGGTCAGTTCTGGTTGGAAAGTGGAAACCTTACGAAATCATACAGTAACAGAGCCAGGAGTACACTTTGTTGAAAATGTAAATATAATAGATATTACATTATGTAATAGATATTACAGTAAAATACCTTTTTACTTAAAAACTATTTTTTAAGGTGAAATTCTTTTCAGGGTTCCGCACCCAAAGGATAAAAAGCGGCCAAGTGCGAGTTGGACTCGCCCATGAAGGGTTCCGTAGCAGCAATAAGGTTTATTTTTATTAAATTAAAATGTTTTTGATTTATTTTTATATTTCAGTCGATTTAATGAAATTTAGATTAAGGTTTACCATTTATGACATATAAAAAAACTACCAGCTAGATCTCGTTCAAACCAATTTTCGTTGGTAGTTTTTATAGTAATCTACATCATATATATTTTTTAGAATTATCATGCCCCTACTTTAGAAATTAGAGGGGGGGGACACACATTTTACAACTTTGGAAGAGTCTCTCTCGCAAACTATTCAAGTTAGAAAAAAATGAAATAAGAAACCTCAATATGATTTTTGGAGACCTATCCATAGATACCCCACACGCATAGGTTAGATGAAAAAAAATTTTTTTGTTTCAGTTGTACCTATGGGGACCCCTAAAATTTTTGATAATTTTTCCAATTTTGCATCAAAATCTTAATGCGGTTCACAGACTACACCTACTTACCAAGTTTCAATAGTATAGCTCTAATAATTTCGGAGAAAAGTGGCTGTGACATACGGACGGACGGACAGACAGACAGACAGACAGACATGACGAATCTATAAGGGTTCCTTTTTTGCCATTTTGGCTACGGAACCCTAAAAACGGGAGTCTATTACTAAAACTACGCTTTCCGTCTTTCTGTCACCAGGACGCGAGCTACCAATAGAGCCGTTTTTCCGTACAAACGTTGTTCCCTGTTTCCTTTCTCGATAATGCCGGTACAGTTATAATTTTTTTCCTGAATATCTATGGCCACTATTAGCATGTCCTTATGTTTTCTTTTTTTCATAATTTAATTATTAAAAAAGATAAGAACGTTCAAAAACCCAAAAAAAGCCAGATTTTTCTCTGTGTTCAAACAACCAGAAAACACAACTGGCTAGAATATACAAAAAAAAAAACATAGGAACACAGCTCAAGCTTTGCTTTAATTCTTAGTGAAAAAATAAAACGTAGTGATTATATTCTCTTTGGTGAAAAAAATACTATATATTATCGGTTAAGTTTTGGAGAACAAATCAGAGACAGCAATAGATTTTAAAAAACTTGTTTTTGATTTCTCTAGCCCTTGGTGAATCCTCTTATGAAGAAAATAAAATAAATATCTCCCAATTCCCATAACTACGGCTTTTGCGGAACGAAACCCTTAGTCCGCGAGCCCGGCTCGCACTTGGCTGGTTTTATATTCAAATTTATTTTTATTCTGGAACTTTTTTGTATTTTTTCTTTCACTTTTTTGTACTTTATTAAATCACCAAATTAGTAATAGACATTTTTCATCTCTTAACAGAAAATTAAGTTTTCTATAGATAATAAATTATTATTGTTTTACTTACTCATAAAACTTGTTTCATATACCAACTACAATAGTATAAGTTACATCTTTTATAATATCAATATCAATATTGATATAATAACGGTAGTAGATACTAGATATTCAATATAATATTGTGTTAGGTAGTATTCAATATTCACACCGTATGATAACATAATACTGAAAATAAAAACTCAAAGGCTGAGGATAATCGAATTTGAGTGCCTGTTCTGTGTTAACGCTAAAGGAACCATACAGTTAGGATTTTATGGACTGTTTTTTAACGCCTTTTTAAGTAAGTACAAAAAACACTTTTGCACGTTGAGCTACGCGATGCCAACCAAAAAACTGTGATTAATTTAATAAATTAAACAGCTGTCATTCAAAATGATACTAGCGGTTATGGCCTGTATTCACTTTGATTAGTGCGAGTGCGGGCGATTAGTACAGTTGATTAGTGATTAGGAGAAAAAAAAGAAGTTAGGATTTTATGGACTGTTTTTTAACGCCTTTTTAAGTAAGTACAAAAAACACTTTTGCACGTTGAGCTACGCGATGCCAACCAAAAAACTGTGATTAATTTAATAAATTAAACAGCTGTCATTCAAAATGATACTAGCGGTTATGGCCTGTATTCAATTTGATTAGTGCGAGTGCGGGCGATTAGTACAGTTGATTAGTGATTAGGAGAAAATAAAGGACTTGCACTAATCAGTCGCTGATTACTATAATGCTTTCTCCTGATTACTAATCACCTGCACTTGAACTAATCAAAGTGAATACGGCCTGTATAAGTATATATATCTAAGTCTTAATTTGATCTCATGAAAAATGAAAATTGGATGGAATCCAACTAGAGGAAAGAGGAATTGAGGGAAGAAAGTGAATATGAAACATAATATTATATTTCTCAATTAGTGACAATTTCAATTGATCAAAATTATTGTATAAAAAATTATTACTTATATTATAATATAATTATTATAATATAATTATTATATTATATAAGTTGTAACATTGTAAATTGTTCATAGTTGCTATTCGACAAGTCTCTTTTGTAATATTTTTATTACTAAACCATTGAAATAATGAATTGAAAAAAGGTTTTTCTCATTACAAATTTTAATTACTTGACTTAGTCATTTATTACTTTGTAATAGCTTCTTTAAGACTTTCTTTATTTAAAAACTAAATAGAAACTACGCTTCAAGCTCCAGATCAGACATAATACTTTGACCTGTAGAAGATCCAGCCACAATAACAATAAGCTTGGCCTTTGTCTATACTCCATACTAATATTATAGATGCGAAAGTGTGTCTGTCTGTCCGCCTCTCTCTCTGTCTGTCTGTTACCTCTCCACGCCCATACCGCTGTACCAATTTTGATGAAATTGATTGGTAAGTATGGGTATACTTTGAGACCCGAGTATTTTTTATGAAACAAGGGGGCAAACGAGCAAACGGGTCACCTGATGGAAAGCAACTTCCGTCGCCCATGGACACTCGCAGCATCAGAAGAGCTGCAGGTGCGTTGCCGGCCTTTTAAGAAGGAGTAGGGTAATAGGGGAGGCTTGGGAAGGGAAAGGAATATGGGAGGGTAGGGAAGGGAATAGGGTAGGGGATTGGGGCCTCCGGTAATCGCACTCACTCGGCGAAACACAGCGCAAGCGCTGTTCACGCCGGTTTTGTCCTTTACATAGGATACTTTTTATCCCGGAAAAAGGTACGGTTCCGACATAATATACCTATTTTGGCGCAAGGAAGTTGCGGGGGTCATCTAGTTAACAATAAAATAATATTATATTATAGTTTTTCATCTGTCTCTCAATTTTACTATTTTAATGCAATTTAAATTTTATACTTTGTCTCTTGTTTCCTGTCCAACAGCAAAATGGTATCCGTCTGTCTGTAACCTCTTTACAAGCAATAATTCAACTGTAAATCCACTCCAAATTTCATTAAATTTGGAGTGGATAAAACTTTGAGCCGTTATAATAAAATGTACGCTTGTCGTGTGTAAACAAATTTAAGTACAAATATTTGCGAACAACAGTATCTCTTTAAAATATTATTATTTATCGTACATTCTTTGTTGGCACATCAGTAGAACTACAAATGACTATAGTGAAAATGTCGAGAATGGGCACAGAATTATTCCACACAACAGACGATTTATATGAAGTTTTCTGCATCGATTCGCCGTTTGGACTTTAGCAATATCTATTTAGGCCTTAGCAATACAGTTTACAAGAACAATTATAACTTTTTTTTGATACTATTTGACGACCTCTGTGGCTCAGTGGTAAGCGCGTCGGTCGCTCAAGCCGGGGGTCGCGGGTTCGAATCCCGCCGACGGAACAAAAAGTTTTCAATGTACCCGGGTCTGGATGTGTATTAAATATGTGTATGATATAATAAAAATCTTAAATATATATTTTATAGTATAAAATTATTAAATATATTTCCGTTGTCTGGTACCTGTAACACAAGTCAGTCAGGGCCAGACTGACGTGGTGTGAAGCGTCCATAGATATATAATATTATTATTATTATAATTATTATACCTGTCCTGGAAATACCTCAAAATGGTCACCCTACAGGGATATAATATCACATTGTCAGTATGCACCGTTCAGTACGTAGCAGATGGTTCGCAGAAGGGCGTTGTGTTTTCATAAAAGTAAAGTACAGGTACATTGTACTGGGAATATTACTCGTGTGGTTTTTATTGCTTACAAAATGCTATTCAGAACATGGATACTATTGTTGCTTACCGCCAAATTCTTGGCAATGAAAATATAATTTTCTTAGAGATATGCATTTTTATCAGAAACTCGAAGTACCTAATTACCAAGGGTGGATTTCACCAGAGGCGTAGTTAAAGTTAAAGTTAAGGTTAACGTCAAATATGGCGTCCATAATGGACTTTTACTAGGGATTTGACAGTTCATTTGACTTTTTTTATGGTTAAAGTTAAAGTTACAATTAAAGTAGGTTGGTGCAACTCACTCTAAATAAAATTATGAGTAACACTAGTATTATTTGCATTGAAATTAGTTTATTATTCATTAACTAAAACTTTCCTATGTCCTTTTCCAGGACTCAAAGTATCTCTTCATCATATTTCACCAAAATCGGGTCTCCATTCTGCGGTTTAAGCATGAAGAATTAATGCGAAAGTGGTTATTAAGTAATACTAAAATAATATACGCAACACTCTTTTGTATTTATAATTATTTTAGTATGGATTAGACGCTTCCAGTATATTTTAACTTACTTGTATCTACTACTTATGCCAAAATAGAATAAACAAAACTACTTAAAAACAATCTTAAACACGATTAACTGAATAGTAATGTAAATAAAGGATTAATTACACGCTAATTGAGGACTATAAACTTATTTAACTGTTGGCATCATCCGTGTCCATTACACGACAATTTTTTTTTCTTAAAACTCCCAACGTTTCGGCAGTGTGAAATTGCAACACTGGCTTTTACTCCCAATCAGTCTCGCTCACGGCCGATTGAAGAATCATTTTATTTCTCTCGTTACACTTTGACACTATGTGCCACCTATGTGCAGTATCCATTTCGTAGCTAATTGAGCGCGCGGGCGCGAGCGGTAGGTATTTGAATTTGGAATTCTGTTTTACAACCATAGAGTATTTAATATTATGTTTTTCGTAAGAACACGGCTGAAGTTGACATGATAATCCACTTTATCTACGTACTTATCTACTTCTCATTTAATTATACAGCAAGCGATACTTTCACTAAGTTATTAAAAATTAACGATAATGATCATGGATTTAATTGGATTTTCAATATTGCAGGGAAATTTCCGAGTTGATTAATGTACTAGAGCGGGCTTATAGGTTCTGGCGCCAAGGCTGAAATTTTAATAAGCGCTTACGACATCCCATGGCGAACCCATTATTATCTACACCATAAACGCCATATATTGCGGCAGAGCCTCTTTGGGAACATTACTTTGATGTTAAAATTAATAGAATGCGGCCATTTTAGGTTGAGTTTTTGTGAAAATTGGATGTTGTTATGTTATTAAAATTTTGTTATGTTTTTCCTGAACACCGGGTAATATTGTGTTTTACCGCGCATTGCATTTTATTTGTAAGTTTCAAAATTGTATTGTGAGCAGTAAAAATACCGGGATCATATAAATGCGATCTTTAAAATTGGGAACTCTGGAGCTACTTTAACTAATATTAGCAATTCGATGCCTTCTGCTGTAATCGTGTGTTTAAAGAGCCAATTTTACAAAAGAGCTATTTGAAGATCAGGACATTGGTTTGGAATTTGGATGTCTTTTACGTATACTATTGTATGCTCAAATCCCCATATTATAAAATATATGAAAGGCTTTTGAAGAGATAGTAAATAATAAGATATCAATGTTTATATAAGTAGGTACCAGTAATGTCATTACGTAAGGCCGCTAGGAAAAACTGGTATCTACTAAAATGAAATCCTCAAACCAGTCCTGAAATTATTTTAATTTTCCACTCAACTTATTCACGGAAGTTAAATGTTTATGTTTTTGTAAAAAAACTACCTCATTAAAACATTTAAAAGAACAAAAGCGCGGGAAAAGAAAGCGTGTATAGAGGTTATGCAGAGAATACATATTCTTGTCGTACAAAGAGTGTTCTTATTGTTAGGACGTGTATTTTATATTGTTATAAATATAAAAGTGCTATAATATATAGGGAAATACAATGATGGAACGAATATGGACTTGAAAAGGCTGAATTCTTTATGTCATTGACTAATTTTAATATTGCATGCAGTTTAGAATTTACACATTAAGGGCCTGTTTCACCACTTCCTGATAAGTGCCGGATAGACTATCCACAACTTATCTTTTACTATATTTGTCATTGATACTTTATTTGTCAAGTTAAGTGGTGGATAGCCTATTTGGCACTTATCAGGAAGTAGTGAAACAGGCCCTTAGTATGAAGTATCATATAAAACTATTTGGTGGAGCGTTAAAATATAATTACCTACCTACATAAAAAACACTGGCTGTATGCCTTCATGTCATTGTCAAATCGTATTCGCATAAAAAATAAAACTATTAACTATCACTCCATTTTCAAAAACTTATGGCCATCAATAAAATCGGTGTTCATACGGTGTTCTTTTCGTCCACTCAACACCTTGCGGCGACCATATTTCTGCTCATTCCGATTTATATCCTCGTTTCCGATCGTATATTTGTCGGGGACTATTCTGTTCGGGGCTATTTACGTCTGACAGGACCTTTATGTGAAAGAAATAAGGACCGTTTTCGTCTACAATACGCAAAATGACTGGACAAACGATACGAGTGATTAAACCGTAAAAAACCGGCGACCATCTATCTTTTCCGTATTATTTGGCGTTTACTTTTTTTTAATTTATCGTGCATAAATGCGAAAGCTTAATGCATTTTTATAGGTAGCTTTAACTGAATAATAGTGGTGTTAATTTTTTTGAATGTATGAATAATTTATACATGCTTTATAGTTTATAGTATAACGTATAATATTGCAAAACCGATTTACTGGGCCAGCTAGATAATAGTATAAAAGATTATAAAGGTTTCAGGAAACGTGAACAAAATCGAGGACATCTAGGTATACATAATACATAATATACATAATAATATAGTAAAACTGTACAAATGTGAATTCTGTACATTAAAGATATTCAAAAAATAATAAGCGGGGGGTGTCACTAGATCGCTATAGAAGCCAAAAATGTAGTTAGTTTTTTGTCTGTCTGTCTGTCTGTATGTTTGTTCCACTATCACACGAAAACTACTGATCCAATTTGCACACGGTTTTCGCAGATATATTTGTCTTCTTCCAACTTAACATCTGGTGTACAAAAATATTTCCCCCCACCCCTCTAGGGGACCAAAAAGGGAGTCAGATTTTGTATCAAATTTATTCTTTAATGGACTTAAATACTTCATATTATTAACTGTATTTTCCAAATCAATATCAGGTGTACACAATTTTTCCCCCACCCCTCTTAGGGGACAAAAGAGGGGGTAAGATTTTGTATCAACTGATGAAGTAGAAATACTTTAAATGGCAAAACAACGTCTGCCGGGTCAACTAGTACTACATATTATAGGCTGTATTAATAATATTAAAGCTATCGAAACCAATATTGTGATAGGATTTACCGTATAGCTACAAAATTACTACGCGCCCGGCAATATTACTAACATAGGGTCAAAAGCAGTGTTTAGATTGCAACAATTTCGATATTAAATATTTAGTTGATTGTATCAAAGTGAAATTGTGATCAGAATTATCGGGGACTTTCAACATGTATATTATTGATTATTGGTTTTAATAGAATATGCTTTTATGGAATGCGTTATGAACTTAGTTTACATTGCTATAATTATCTTCTTAGGGGAAAGTGTATATATTCTTGTTTCGTAAACAAAGTTCAGCTTAGCCGTTTCATAAGGTTTGTGTGCGTACTGCGTAGACGTGACTTTAGAGTCAGTCCAGATGAGGCGTTTTACGTGCGTAGTCCATACGCGCGTTTCAATTCCGAGCCTGTCCAGATGAGGCGTTTGGCGCGCGTTTTACACGCGTAAAACGATGGGAGGGATTCAGCAGCCAGTGCCCAGTTACAAACATGGACTCGGAAAGAGCAGTTGTGTTGTGGCTTTACTACCAACAAATTTTTACTACCTAAAGTTTTTTTCTTTTCTTTGGAATCGCCTGCTTCACAAAAAATCTCGACGATTTCTTCAGAGTTCCTGTGTTTTATGACTTTATGGGAATAATCTGAAGATTCCATATACCGTAAATGGCCTCTCTTTTCTCAATTTCGTCAATAAAAAATTCCGTATGGAAGTTATCATGCTTCATCATTTTCATCAAATACAGTGTCCACTCGACTCGCGCGTAGTTCTGGACGCTGCAATGCCACCCAAATATCTCGATTCGCGAGTCGCGCGCTCGTTTTAGGCTTTGTCCACATCGTGTATCAAATGTCCGTCGCGTAGAATCGATGCGTATCATGATCGCTAGTGTGGACGCAAAAAGATCGCGATCATCGCGCACATTTCTAGCGGTCATGATACGCTTCGATACTACATGAGTCGCGACGGAGATCGCGATACGCGATCATGATACAGATGTGGACATAGCCTCACGAGCAGGCGCGCGCGACGCTTGAGTCTAGATAAATGAATAAACTCAAAAGAAAACTAAAATCTGCAACCCTTGGAAATTATTTCTGCGGCGCCCATGTCTGGGCAGGCTCTTACCGTATCTATTTACTTGTATGGATTAAGATTGAAGCACTGGCCAGCAACTTAAAAAAAATAACGATGTTTAAATTTCGAACACATTTTATGCGAGAGCACGACGTTTGCGGCCATCTTAAATCCGCCATGATAGTAAATATTTATAACGAGCTTTGTTTCATTAATCTGACTTACGATCCGTTCTAAACTATTTTACCTCAGAGTTATACGATAATTCACCTTAAAACGTGGACATAAGGGCTAAAGGCAGGATCGCTCTGTATGCTCCTGCTCAAAGGGTTTGGGGTCAGGGAGTAACAACAAAAACCCGTGTCACTTGATTAATTTCGGTACTGTGATATGGGCTTTCATGTTTATGAAATATCTCGTAAGGCTGTGGACTGTTAGCTCAGCTAAATGCAGTGGTAGTGCCTTGATAAGTTAGGCCTTTCCTAGGGTGAAGCAGTGAAACTGCTTTCCGACTATTACATTATAGCGTAGTCCTAAAGCAGCTTTAAGGCATCCATTATACGCTCATGCAAGCGTCAGTCAATACCGTCAATCATGAATTGTGTTTGTCTGATAGTGACCGATGGACTGACGAATGTATCCAGATTTTTCAGACGCTTGTATGAGCGTATAATGGATGCATATCCAGATTTTCGTCAATCAGATCCATGCGACCGTCAGTCACGCTCTTACACGGTAGGTTACCCATCAGTCACAGTCATGACTGTGGTAAAACTGACAGCAAAACCTACCGTCTAATGGATGCCTAAGTCCAGTCTATATCAAATGGTGTGAACTAGTTTCTATTAACCAAATTTTTATAGATGACCCGATGAGTTTCTTATCACAAACCTACACAAACCTTCCCTGGGCTTCCATGCATATTTGAAGAATAAAATCAGTAAAATCGGTTCAGCATTTTAGTCTCAGCGAGATAAACATTTCTTTTACATAAGTAAATAAATAGTTTGATTTTTCATGGTTGTTTTCTCCTAGTGCCATTTTAGGTGTAAATCCGTTCGTACTTTTCCTATTAGGACATAATATCATTAATTGAAAATTTACGATTGGTTTTCCCCCACGTCCGCCATCTTGGCAACAGAACGAAGTCGATAATTTGGACAATATATTATTACTGTGTCAATTTCACGGGCCGGCGGGCCGCACGGTGCATATTAATATGCTAATGTTGGCCAACATGATTCATGTTCTGTTTTGGTTTTACACGTCTAAGCTAGAATGTTGATAAAAGAAGGTGTTTAGAAAAGAGTGTACACGAGTATTAACACTTTGATGTAATCCTATATCGTGTGTTTTTCGCGAAATTTTCTACCACGCACGATTTTCGAATGAAATATCGCCAGAGGTATTTTCAGACCAATGCGACCTTCACGAAAGAAGGTAAAGCCTTATCAGATATTTTTAAAGCGTTGAGAAAATCTTATCGGTTGTAAACAAAAGAAAATGATAATATCTGTAACGATGAATAAAACTCGACACAAACTATGATATAGGCGACGACGATGACGACGTTAGCTAATCTTGTAACTGAACTGTCAACTCGTCGCATGTTAGGGTGGGTTGCACCAGAGGCGTATACAGCGTGAAATTTTAATGGTTGTTTTCCCGCAGTAAAATGATTCTATCTTAGTAGTACAATAGATTTGTGAAGTTTTTTTTTGTTCAAATCATAAAAAAAATTCGGCCGGGTCTCGCGCTCGCGCCTATCGGCATAAAGTTGCCATAGTACGTTATACAAACTATTTTGTATTTTCAAAAAATAACTTGCATGTGTCGACAGTACTACTAGTTTCCTAGAACATTTTTTTTTGATTACTATCAAGCTAAAAAAATGTTTTAGGGTACCTGTACTAGTACTTATGATGTCAAAAAAAGATTTCGCCTCTGACTAGACTATTGTCAGCAACATAGTACGGTATGTTAAACGTTTATGATAGTGATCTATATTTTAAAAAATACGTGTGGCGATAGGCTACTGACTCAGTAAAGCTATTGCATAGCAATATCTAGTGACTAGGTATGCGTGTAGTGGGACCTGTGGTCCTAGTCTACACGGTACACGCATACGTCTAGTAGCACGCACACAAACACCACGCCGAAGTCTGCCAAATTGAAACGACGCACCGCGTGTTGGTTGGAGTAGTGGGGTGTTAGGTTTATTTTTGTTACATAATTTCTTGATTGGGTCGCCGCGCTCATAAGCCCGAATAACTTCGAGGTTATATAATCTTTCACAGACTGTAACCACAGCTGATTACTAAATCGTTTGCTGCAACTTCGTTTAACTTTTATATTGAGCGCGAATAGACTATAGTTTTTTGAATATGGCTAGCCATGGCTAGATTTTTGCAAGCTGGTCAGGCTTGCCTAACTGGCTTGCGCTTTGACGAGTGGAAAATATTAAAAAATACCAAAATGCCATTTGATCCACGGCTTACAGAAGGTTGCAGCGCGAAACAATATTGATTAATCTTTCCCGCGCTCCCGGCTGACAGGTAATGAATGGCCGGACTGAGGCGACAGATTAAAAATGTTAGTTCGCGACTCCTATGTTAGCCTAGTACATTTTTCATAAAGGAAATGTTGTTTGTTAAAAAATCCGTTTAAAAAACAGACCGCATTAGGGCTCCATTCCACCGCGGCGTACGGAGAGACTACGCACGTGCGTCAAGCTTCGCTTTGTAAGAAAATATAATTATGTGACTGTGTCCACTGCAACGCACGGACACGCTACGCACGAATTGACTCAAGTCAAAGAAATAAATCCGTGCACGTCCACGCGTGCGCGTGGCCGTGCACAGCGTGCGCCGAGGTGGAATGGAGCTTACTTAAATGCTGGCCGATGCATGCACGTTTTCCGTATTTGGTTTCCAATTAGTTTTCCTCATTCTCAAATCCGAATGTATACAATTTGTTGAACGTACATTGACAGATGCACCCCGTTCGCTTTTTTCCGAATGGGACAAACGCACGTACGTTTTGAGTGCAAGCCAGCGCGTTCGCAAGTGGACTAAAATGAAAGTTTGCGGTAGTCTTACAGAATTACACAGAAAACCGGCGTGAAACAGCGCTTGTGCTGTGTTTCGCCGAGTGAGTTTACCGGAGGCCCAATCCCCTACCCTATTCCCTTCCTTCCCATCCCTACCCCCCCTATTATCCTATTCCCTCCTAAAAGGCCGGCAACGCACCTGCAGCTCTTCTGATGCTGCGAGTGTCCATGGGCGACGGAAGCTGCTTTCCATCAGGTGACCCGTTTGCTCGTTTGCCCCCTTATTTCATAAAAAAAAATCTAAATCGAAATTCCACATTAGGAAATTTCATATTTACGGAAATCGGCGGCGGTATGCAGCCAGCCATAACCTCCCTATTTTTTACACTGTAGTGTTCTAATATTATGGGTCTTTAAAAGAAGTCGTTAAGGCTGGTGCGTTTCGGCAGCGCCGTTGGAGCGCCGCGCGTTCGAAGATATTGTATGTGGGTAGTAGTAATTGCGTTTCAGAGTCGCGCGCTTGAGCAGCGCCGTTCGTCTAACCAGCCTTATTGTTTAAGCTGCGTGTTCACTGCATCGGGTCGTACGCACCGTTCATACCGACAGCGCATCATAATAATATTTACAGAATAACATAAGATTTTTTTGTTTAATTGCTATAAAAATCGAGCAAGTGCTGATACGGACGTTTCTTACGGCCCTATTCCGATGCGCTGGACGTGCAGTTTTCAAAAAAATAAAGGGTTTAGGTACTCCCAACCGTAAATTTTCATGCACTACTCTTACCCGCTCTAGCCTTTACAGTCGCATTTATAACAATAGGACAAAGGCTTTGTCCACATTGTGCCTTTTTCTGTTCGTCAAGGGCATGCGTTGTAGCGCAGTCAACATCGAACGTGAGGCATGCCCGTGACGCGCTTTGTAACCGTAGCGCTCGCTATGACACTTTTCTTTCAACGCGGGTGGATTTTGACGCATTCAATTATTGAATATGCCAAACGAAAGTTGAATAAAAAGAAGATGACGAAAATTGAAGATGAAATTGCATAATGTGGACATAGCTAAAGACAGTGTTAGTAAACAGTGGTATTTTTGAAAACAATGATGTACGATGGCAAAGAGAATCACATCGGTAGTAGTTAGTATTAATAATTCAAACCCACTGCAGAGGGCGTTGCACGGGGTAGGTTGACAATGATTGTGCAGTTTTAGAAGAATACGTCCTATTGATAAAGGAATATTAGGTCCCAATTAAATCAATTTAATGCTAAGCTAGATGACCTGGTGAACTTCGTATCACTTCCCCTTCTTATACAGTGTGAAATTTTAATGGTTGTTTTCCCGCAGTAAAATGATTCTATCTTAGTAAGTAGTACAATAGATTTGTAAAGTTTTTTTTCTTCAAATAAAAAAAAATCGGTCGCGTCCATAGTATATTATATAGTTTTTATTATTCGTAGATTTAAATACTATTTCTTGATATGATGCCCGCAATCCGTACGGCCATTCATTTATTACGCTGAAACCCCTATTACCAAATAAATACACTTTACACATTACTACACTACACATTAATACACTTTCGCAGATTCTAGAACCGTCGCGTCGTCGCCTTCGCAAAAAATTGCAATCCCTAAAATTTTAACAGCATAGTCACCCTACACTCAGAGAGGTAGGGTTGCATCCGTTTTCATATTCATAGTCAGCGTTCTCTAACCGAAACATGTTTTACAATTCATTTGCTACAAGATATTATGCATTCCAGTAATCCCTCATTTGTACTATTTTGTACCATTTTGCACTGTTTTGTACTGTTTTGCGCTGTTTTGCACTATGGCCTTTTGATGTTTAGATGTAACTTTATAAAGCGTATTAGTTTTGGAATGATATGAAATGGGTTTGGCTGGGCCACATATAAGACGAATGGACTGACCGTTCGCTGAAAATTCAAGAAGTCTAGCTATAACGGTTTTGAGATTTAGCCTGGACACAGACAGAGGGACAGACGAACAGACATCGAAGTCTCAGTGATAGGATTCCTTTTCTATCCTTTCGGTATGGAACCCTAAAAAAATAGGCCTTTGCATCCGTTGCTGATCTTGCTACATTATCTTCTAAGTAAAACAACCAATCTTCAAATACTATAGCGCCTGGGACATGAATTTAAATGTCCTTATGGTTATCCAAGCACATACGAAATTCTCGTAACATAGTCGGAATGAGCAGGTCAATACGTCTGGGACCAACCTGTGCGGGTTTCCTCACGATGTTTTCCTTCACCGTACGAGCGTCCGTATTATGTACTTAAGATCAGGAAATGTCTTCATTGGTACACACCTCCACCCGGGATTCAACCTGCATCCTTTGCGAGTGCAAATCAAACGTTTTCCCAACCAATGGGCAAAAACAAACACTGGACAGACTTAGAACTGATGATGCAATGAGCTGGAGACAGGAATGGCTGGAAAGCCAGGCTGACCAACGGGGTGGCTGAAAGCTCAAGCCTTTCTCATGCAACTGCAATACAAATTACACTGTTTATGTTGAAAATAAAATAGGCCCCAAAATACTGAACCTATTTTAATGGAACTTAACACTGACATTACACTACTTATGGTTACTCTTTTTTGGATTCAAAATGGTTCCACGATTATAAACATACTTTAAATCAATAATTTATAAACTAGCACTTGGTGCACGCAACTCCGTTTCGCCGAAATTCGTTTATTCCGCGGAAAACGTACAACTAATTTTTGGAATAAAAAGTATTCAATGTCCTTTCCCGGGACTTAAAGTAACTTCATACTTAAACCAAAATCGGTGCTGCGGCTTTAGCGTGAAGAGGTAAAAGACAGACAAACCTTCGAATTCATAATATTGGTATGGATTCGCTGACTATTTGTTCTGTCGGAGAAATTGTAATGTACACACTACACGTATCCTGACACCGCAGGAGGTGATAATTCTATATTGACAGGATCGACCCAAGGGAACCTCTCAAAATATTTGTACTGCCAACAATGGCCTCTCGCTAAGCTGGACTTTGAAATAAAGGTTTTATCATATTATACTTGACCTTTGATATATTCACAAAGGTATATTTTGCTACGTGTGACGCTTATCCTTTCAACTAGGAAAAATGAATAGAGGTGAAAAATCTATTTTAACTTTTTCTTCATACCAGCGGTTCCTAAACTTTTGCGATGGTGGGACCCTTTCAAGTGACATTTTTGATGGATCCCCAAAATAATGTTTCGTCTTTGAATTGTCTCCATGCTGGTGTCTGATTATACATCTACAGCATGACTGATGAGACAATACCGATACTTAAGGAGAGTATTCAGTACTCGATTCTCATTATAATTATGTAATAAAATTAGGTTCTTAATTTTTGACCACCCTTTAAACAAATGAATCATGGACACTTAGTAAATTACTACGCGCCGGGCGCTACTCCTCCCGCGCGCGGTGTCCATGCGTTGGGTTTTTTTTTGTATATCATATTTTGTTAACTAATATAATAGCCAAATATTATCACGTCCTCGAGTATTGAACATGTCTCACCAGTCATACTGTATTTAAAAAACAATTTATCTATAGCTCGTGGAGTCCCTCCAAGGCTTTTGCGAAGTCCCGAGGCTCCGCGGATCACACTTTGAGAATTACTGATCAATACAATATTAATTGTACAGTACTCCCAAATTAATAATGCGCATGCAAATCTTCACTAATTGTCGTAATCACGAAAACACCCGAATCTATGAAATGTAAGAGCCCGGCATGACATTATTTGGACATATTGTGCAATAAAATGTTTCTTCCGAATCCGACGCTCGGGGAAAACTATCTTTGCCAAACAATGACGAAAATTCCTATGCTATCGAACTATAATGCACAAACTTTGTGCACTATACGGAATTTTACCGTCCGGCGTTCATAACTTGCACGTTTGCCATATCAAAACCTAAGAAACGCCTATCGGGACGCCGCGCGCCGCACCGCGCCGGATGGTAAAATTCCCGCCCTTACGGGAAAAATAAGACGTTATCAGACACGTCAAACTTATAACACCTCTCTTTTTTGTCGGGGGTTAAAAATGATTTCCATCAATACTGGTTGAGCGGCTTCACTGTAAATAGGTGATATGCAGACACACTTTCGCATTTATATATTAGTATGAATAATATGAATTACTTACTTCTAAGTTCTACTTCACATAAAAACTTTGCAAAATAGCTCAATCCGGTCCGTTCAAGATTAATTTACCTCTGTCTTAACCCTTATATTGGTAACCATAAGGATCAGTTTTGTTAAGTAAGTTAAGCTCTTCACAAGCTGTGGCAAGAGTAATGCGCTGTCGGGAAAAACCGGTGTTGCCATCTAGAAAAACTATTGTTGGAATTCTAACAAGCTTTGTTGTAAAACTAATGCTTTTACTATGATCCTTTGTAATGGAATTTATGGCGAAAGAATTTTCCTTATAGATTGATGAAATTTTCTTTGTAATTACGAGAATTATGTATTTAGAAAGATAATTAGTGCTGATTTTCTTGTAGGGCTGTGCTGTGTGCAATAGCGCCAGCGCTGTATACCATTGTTTAATCAGAGCCCCTAGGCAAGACGTTTTCTTTATGGAATCGATTATCAAAATGTATGGAAGCTTTCGCTAATATTATGAAGTTAACGTTCGACTTATTTCATGTCAATTCTTATTTTGATCGGCGATTCTATAAAGAAGCGTTAAAGGAAACGTCTTGGCTAAAGGCTCAGTACTCTAATCAGTCGTTTGACAAGATTATGGCGTCTTCTCTTGTGTTGTGGATGTCCAATGTCCATGAACAACGCTTTTGCTTTTCCCATTTGCTACAAAAAACCACCAATCATATTGTGACACCAGTCACCACGAGTGCCATATAAATCCCGGCCCACACTCCGGGATTGTCCCGGAATTGCCCAGGGTTCTCCGAAATTGTCCCGGGATTGCCCGGGCTGGGTCTAATAGACAAATCCGATTATAGTTTACCCCAGAGACAGCTTGAAATAATTTGATTACTACGAGTTTTCGATAGCACGAGTATTTAAAGACTGGCATTTCCTAGCTTACCAGTAAGTTGTTTTCCTATCTTTGATTACTTTTAGATTTTTTTATTCTGAAGTATAGACTATGAAAATAAGAGTTATACCATCAGGCCTTTTATTACTTTGAGAAAATATGTACTAGTATAGCAATACGAGTATGCAAACCTATACTTGGCATCCTTTTCAGAAATTTTGAAAGAACAGAGTAAGGGCCGATTTTTCAATCGTCTGATAACTTTTACCTGAAGAATTAATATGACACTTTGACATTTTTTCCATATAAAATCTGTCAAAACGCCAAATTTATTCCAATAGTAAAGTTTAACTGACGATTGAAAAATCAGCCCTTAGTCAAAAATCACATTATTATGACAAGATGTTTTCAATCTTTCATTAAGTACTCCTTCATTTATCTTCATGTTGGCCCATGATAAAGAAATACAAGCAAAGCTAACCCATGATTAACGTTGACAAGTGTCGGCAACCCATCATGGCCCTCAGACAATTTCTGTTAGAGTTCGATTCGATAACCCTTAGTAGCTCGCTGTTAACATTGTTGCTTATTTGATAGTGGGCTCAGGGACCATACCACGAAAGCGTTTTGAGACTCGAACAATCGTACGAGAATGCTACGTCCTACTCTAACAAACGTGAAATGACGTTGTTAGAGCAGGACGCGGCATTCGCGAGTTTCAAAATGGTTTCGTAGTAGGCCTACAGGTCTCCCGTGGCTGAAACAATAAAGAGAGAGATTTATCATTGCATATGTAACACTCACCTTTGTTACAATTTTCTTCTTCAATTTACGTATCGAATTTTGTTCGGAATTCTTTTTATTTTCTTATTTATTATTATGAGATATAAAGTTTAATGCAATATAGGGAATCAATTACGAAACAATAAAAAGAATAGCGAAAACCTAAGAAAAACAAAAAACAGCATTAGCAATATCCATTTTCCTGTGTCATGTGTGTCTATCACAGCAAATGATAAAAAGTAAAATATATCTTCCTCTTTTTTACTGCGCCGGTGACCCGCTCTACTGACGCGAGTCTAGAGTAACATTGTTTATTCATAAAAAAGCAGACTGCCCCAAAATATGTGTTCACTTCAAAAAAAAGTTATAAAATACTTTCGTAAATTGTATAAAAATTCGCACGTATTACTATGTATCATATTTCTTAACAACACTTAGCGAAGCCACAATCCCGTTGAAAATATGCAAAGTGGAATGCTCTTCAGTTTTGTGATGTTGTGAGCAGCCGAGGAAATTCAATAAAAAGGAGGACTTTACACGGCTGCTTAACCACGGCGTCTGCGAGAAAAACTCGAGACACGAGAACAAGGAGTAGGGGCAATAGATGCGGCATTTTTTAAGCGAAAACTTCTTTGCGACGCACACTTTTTAGGGTTCCGTACCCAAAGGGTAAAAACGGGACCCTATTACTAAGACTCCGTTGTCTGTCCGTCTGTCTGTCCTTTTTGCTCATATCAGTTGTCATAACATTAACGCTCACAAGCGAACAAAACTTTGCATGATGTGCCTGACTTTATCAGTCAACTTTGTACGAAAGTAGATAAGGTTAAAAGTTTGACGAGATCTACCTTATTGGGAGACCAACTTTCATTCTGTTTAAAGTTTTATTTTATACTTTCGTTACGCTACGTGTTAGTCGATAAGAGTAAGCTTAGCAAGTTGCACACTATTAGTTATGTTACTTTTGGAAATCATAATTTATTAAAATAAACTAGAAGACGCCAACAACTCCGTTGCACCAAAATTCAAAATTAGTTTATCACGCGGGAACCGTGCATTTTTTCCGGGATAAAAAGTATCCTAAGTCCTTTCCCGGGACTTAAATTATTCCCGCCCGAAATTTCATCAAAATCAATTCAGCGGTTTGGGTATGAAGAGGTAACAGACAGACAGGCAGACATACAGACACACTTTCGCATTTTTAATATTAATTGAATCACCTTACATTTGAGTACCTACATCAGCAATCTACTAATGTTACAGTCATATTAATATCTTCATTATTACAAAAGGTAATTAATTAATAATAAATAGATTATCCAAAATTCGTAGTTTGACGTCTCGGAATGAACAGAAAACTTTGTCGTGGTTCGTTACACTGTGTCATTACATGAGATCTCTCAGTGTATTTTTTTCGTTAATTAAGTAGGAAAAAAACATTTTGGCTACCAACCTACTTTCATGTTTTAAGTCTTTACGACTCCACGAAGATAAAATTTACTTAGTAACGATTTCAAGATAGTAGAATAATTAAATAAATTATTGTGTTTTATTTTCTTATGTCTTCCCTTTGTGTGATATAACGTAAAATCGATTAAAAGGTAACAAAAAGGTTGTTCAAAATACCTTTTCACTGAGCGAAGGCAAATTCGAATAACTTTTTTATGGTCGTCGTGTTAATGACCTTCATCTAAAAATAAGGCGCAAATATTATAGTCTGTGCAGGGATCTAATAAGATTGACTGTGATTGGCTGAGCAAAACTAGGAGAAAGTCATAATATTTTTATAGTTTCGGTCTGTCCGTCCGTCTGTCCGTCTGTCCATCTGTCCGTCTGTCCGTCTGTCCGTCTGTCCGTCTGTCCGTCTGTCCGTCTGTCCGTCTGTCCGTCTGTCCGTCTGTCCGTCTGTCTGTCTGTCCGCGGTTTTGCTCAGAGACTATAGGACCTACAAAGCTGTAATTTGGCACGAATACACATATTAATAATGCCGACAAAATGGTACATAAAATATTAAAAAATATTTTTTTTATGGTACCTCCCCTACACATCAAGTGAAGTTGAATTTTTTTTTTCGCGCCCACCCCATCGTGTGGGGTGTCGTTGGATAGGTTTTTTAAAAATATTATGAGTATTTTTAGATCATTTTCCGATTTAGGAATCCATTTGTGAAATATTAAGTTTTAAAGTGGAAAAAATCGTTAGAGTCTAGTGTCCCCCCCTTCTACCACCAGCTAAACGGTTGCTTCTGAAAATGTGAAAAAATTTACGGGAGTAGGAAATATGCTGAATTTAAAAGGAAAACTATCACGGCTAAGAAGACTTCATAAGTTATTGAGTAATAGTCGATCAACTAAAAAAAATGTATTCGGCGAAGTTTAAAGGAACTTTTCGTTCAAAGTCCTTTGAAAGTAACTGAGATGATGTTGTTAGTAGTATAAAACATGTTATAAATGTACATTCATTGACCATACAAAAATTTTCAAATACTAGCGGTACTACGGTACCCTATATTGCGCGTGGCCCGACACGCACTTGGCTGGTTTTTTAAAATATAAACCTCAACGATCACTGTGAATCGTGAATCGTGATCTCGAGTCTGTCACGTTGACGTGCAACCGATACAAAATGCAAGGGAAATTCTCGGGAAATTATACGATAAATTATTATACAAATATTTTCTGAACGTTTTTAACATTTCGCTTGCAAATATCTATTTATAGTATAAATTTATATGCAGGAAGGTTTAATTGCGCCGTATATACCTAATATATATTATTTATATTCCTGGCAGGAAGGTTTAATTGCACCTTGTATAATATATATCGAGAAAAGGTAGGTAGTGCCCGTGCGCGCTTTGCTTGGCTCATCTTGGCGGGGGCACTCCCGTGCCCCCAGATCTTTATTTCTTTTGCTGCTTCTCCCTATTCGTTCATGATGGACCAACAAGCGTTTTCGAATAAAATATTAATAGTGAGCGTACCAAAGTGCGCCTACCCGGCAAGTGCGCCATATAGCTATAATTTTAAAACCGCTGATTGGAGATTTCCAAATATTCCACCCACTATACTGCATTTGTATTTTCTTGGCTATATTGTTATGTTAAATTAACAAAGCAAGACATACTATACTACTGGCTACATAGTCCCCTTTGGAAAACGCTTTTTAAATAAAAAGTTTTATAATGTAACACATTGTCGATGGAATGAAAAATGCTTAGGATTACAATAAACTCGTTAACAAAGCGCCACATTCATGTTGCAGCTAATAAATCACAACTACACAATGTAAAATTCCGTAATACACCTGTATTAGATATTCCCTGCTTTATTTATGTACGTCAAAATATCTTTTGTGCCTCGAATAAAGCGCGGAGGCGCAGTGGCATATATCCTTACTTTTGTATTTATAGAAATTTAAAATTCTTTCCCGGAGCACAAAGGGAGGAATTTAGAGCGGGCATTCAATCCACTAAGTCTTTATAGGTCCGACAATGCCGTTCGAAGACAGATATTGCTTTTTTTTAATAAGAATTTTCGTGTGCGCGTCCGCCATTTTGTTTTTTAACGAAATTGTGCTATGAAAAGAGTGGACAGATTAAAAAAGGCGCCGTAAACGTTTAAACGACCTCTTTATAGTCATTTCTGTGAAAAAAGTAGCTGCTTGTAAATCTTAACATCCGCTATTTTATTTTAATTAAAATTTTCCTTTTCGCGGGATGTATTCGAATTCTATGAAAACATTCCGACCGGCAAATAAAACGTAGGCTTTTTATGTTTTTTACGTTTTTATTTCCATTCTGTATTACACCTCAATTATTAAAATTGGAACGTGTAACTTGTTATAACTAGGTAACGTGGTGTAATGACACTGCTCATTTCGTTACAGTCATAATGTTATGCCAACTGGGTAGTGACTCAAATGAATACCACTTTATAGTATGTAGTACAAGTGTAGTTATTTCTGTTTTCGGAGAGATTTTTCTGTTGAAAATATTAGACGTAGAATTAGAAAAGACGTACATGGTTTATTATAAGATTAAAAGTTCTATATAGTTTTGAGCATCCTCATATGGTTACGCCTATGCATAGGCAACATAATATTGTTAATCCAACCAGGGTTAAGGCCGATAAATAGTCAGTAAGTACTCAAGATGCATCTCGGTCTCAAGACGCGGTTCGGATTGGTCCAAATTTTGACAGCCAACCAATCACGGAGCCTGAACCGTGTCTTGAGACCGAGATGCATCTTGAGTACTGACTATTTATACCGGCCTTAGAGTATCCGCTCACATCTAACAATAAAGGCCGTCACAGACTTAGCTATAATATATATTAATATACCTTAATATACCGTACTAATCACACTGAGACCAGAAATATATATTATAGCTAAGTGTGTGGTCACGCGAAAATTGTATAGAAAATATATATTAATGTGCCTAGCTATAAATATATTAACATATATTATAGCTAGGTCTGTGACGGCCTTAAGGAGGATGTATGGGGTTCTAGGAGAAAAATAGGACATACTGATTCCAATTATTGCAACGCACACTAACGTTAGAGTCGCAAAGAAATAAAATGACATCCCATTACTCCAATCACGCCCGATTTTTATCTGTTCTACAAAAAGTTGAACGTAAGACATTTAGGTAGAGTTTCAAAGAAATAGGTTACGAAAATCACCCATATTTCAAGTCTAACTTATTAATTACCTCGGCGAAAAATTGTCGATAGACTATTAAGTTTCACAAAGGTAATTTCCAATAAAACATGACGATTTGTCTGAAATTCCAATTAGCTGCCGCCATTTTGTTTCGACGTGTTACAATTACAGAGCGAGCACGATGAGTTATCGAGCTCAAATTACCAAGTTCCGTTTTAATTGTGTTCGTTTTTAAGTTCTATTCAAACTAAATTTTATACGTTTCAGAACTGAAAAATACGATAGAACCAGTTAATATTGCAACGTTGTGACTTGCGAGTAAATACCTGTATTTAATAACCACACAAGTGGATTTACATTGAATTGACAAATATACCACATGCGGTGTTGGGCTGTCTGTTTTAAGTAATTTAAAAATACATACATACAACACTGACGAGCAGGTAATCTAATCATGCTCTCTCAATCGACTTTTAATATTTATTAATCTATTACTAAGAGTCGTTTCTATGCAATTGCGCATTTTTGATGACTCGTGCCACCTCTTTTAACATAGTATTATGTCCTATTTCTAAAAATCTGTAGCTTTTTTAAGTGAAAAAATCGAAAAACCAAAGGTACCATCCACAATTACCTAAGTCGTAAAAAACCGTCACTTTTGTCCCTCAGTGTGAGGCAGACCCAGAGGTAGTTACCGCTGATGGTCGTGTGAGCACATAATAAATATTTAAGGCCCCTCCTTTACTCTCTACACTCTTAATTCTCCTCCTGGGATGGGGGTGACCATGTTAGAGATTTTGTTAGGACAGATCCTGGACATTTAGGCTAGATCATAGGTTCTCAACGTGGGCGATAACGCCCCCTTGTCGGCGATTGAGACTTTCGGGGGGGCAGTAGAAGACCCAGAGAAAATTAGGGGGCATTGAGATGGCACAGATGGGGCGTGTGTAGATTAAAAAATATAGTCTAAAAAGGCAAAAAAATACACGCTAATCACGTACAAAAGTAAAATAAAAATTAATATAATTTATTTTTTGTTATTGTAGGTATTGTAATCATTTTTATCACGTGTGCACCTAATAAATAATATGTAAAATATTGCTCAATATAACTAAGCATGCGTTTTAATTGCTCCCATTGAAACATTCTTCTTTAATTCTTCATTTTAAACACAGAAATAGGATAGGGGTCATATTTCTATCTTACGACTATAATATAATATCTTACGATTAAATATAATCGTGGCAATAGATGTTTTAAATTCACGACAGATGGTAAGTAAAATTAAGATGGGGGCTCTAGAAAAAAACATATTCTCAAAGTGGGCGGTGAGCAAAATAAGGTTGAGAAACTATGGGCTAGATACATGACAAAGACGTACAATACGAAACCAATAGGATTTGACATCACAACCACTAGGTCACTGTTACTTAAGCTGTAAGCAGTGTTATTTTAAATCACATAAATTTTGTTTTCAAACTTCGCTATGATGATAATTGCCGGTTAATTCCAATCCAGTTCTGGATTGCTTCTGGTAATGTTAACGTACACTGGAATGCACTAAATTGCATTACAGTTTACATTATTCCAGTTATAGTCCAGCGCGGGATTGGATATATGATATATAAAGTGACGAATCATAGTAATAAATTAGGATATCAAGCTATTATTGTTAAAACCTCTGCACACTACAACTGCAACTGTTTTCTGTTTAAGAAATGCATCATGCAAGCTGCATGATTGCTCCCCGTTGGTCTTTGATAGGTAAATAGAGATATTTTTATTTGTTTGCCCATGGACAAGTCGTTGATGCATACCGTAGACAATTGCAGAAATCATGGTTTTCCATCATAGCACGATTTGAGGATATAAATAAAAAACCTTGAGTTACAAAAGTATTTTTATGTAACTTTTTTCTAAAACTGATGGACATCCTACTTCAAAAACCTCACTACAGCCATAATGCTTTCGCTAAGTAAGATTAGACATCTTATATTTAATATCACGAACCCGAGCAATAATAATTGTAAAGTATATTAGTAGGACCTTTGCCCGCTTCAAAATTGATTCTGAATTCTTTTAGGTTGTATAAAATCGCGAGTTGATTATTTTTATCGTTTAGACTTTGAATATTTGTTGCAGTTGCAAAGTGCCTTGGCTATTCTGAGGGGCAAATTTTGATAAAATACGAACACATTTTCGGAGTCGACGGGGAAGAATTTGGCTCCTTTGTAAGTTATACAATTCTTCTTCAAAAGTTGCGGGCATCGTTCAGTCTTTTAATATTCTTTAAATATGCTGCACGTTTCAATTAAAACGAGAACATGTAAAAAATATGACAGAGGATAATAGTAAAAAGTACATAACATACAAAATTATTAAAAACAAAATTGGTTGCTGCCAAAGACACCAAGACCGAGATGGAGTTTTGCCGGGAATGTGAAAGAGTGATGTTGTGATTTTGTATTATTTTCCTAAAATTGTGTTAAGTTGGGTTTTTAATGTGTAATATTGGTAGAATATTAACCATTAGATATTCGTTATCGTGCACAAGTGTAGGAAAGTGATGCATTATCCAGAAACGTGCGATTTTGTGTTCCCTCCAAAACTCCATTGAAAGTTTCAGTAAAGCGTCTACCACTTTACTGCGACCGACTTGACTTCTTGACTGTATTGACTTTTACTTAGACTTTGACTAGACTAAATGACCTGACGATATTACATGAAAACGATGCTGAAAATTATTATAGGAGGAATACGGTTTTCCCGCCATATTCCTTACCTTTTTACCTTGTCTGTGGCACAACATACACATACTTTGTGTCAAGTTGCCAAAAACGAAGAGAAAGAAAGAAGACCGAGATGTGTCCCTTAAAAGAAAAAAGTTAAGTACCACTGCTATGATCATGAGTGTGACTGAACCTTAAGCTTGCAAATTGGTTGAAAGTGATAACATGCCGCTGTATCGACAGCGCTTGAGAAGGGTACAAAGGTTATAATTGGGTCTAAAGTTACAAAATCAGAAAGGTACATTTTTATCTGACCGTTCTAGATGAAGGGTTATGTTTTTGTGTTACATATTTTACATTCAAAGTTACGTAAGATAGCTTAAATCTTAAAATGGCTCTTTGTCTTATTTTAAAGTAGACCATTAACTGAAGGATGATCATTGATCACTGGGGGGCTATTATGAGCTCTTATATCCAGCCAGTTTACAGGCCAGTTTACAGGCCGTTGCATAGACATGGCTTGTAAACTAGCTGGAAACTGGCTGGATATAAGAGGTCGTAATAGCCCCCCTGATCAGTGATCACACACGGCAATGTATTGTTTCAACTGGCAACCTATTGTACAGCTTCATAGTATTCTCACTATAGGTCTACCACTATAGGTTTCTTATCCATACTTAATATTAATAGTTAATGCGAAAGTGTGTCTGTCTGTCTGTTACCACTTCACGTCCAAAACGCTGAACCATTTTGCTGAACTTTGGTATGGATATACTTTGAGTCTCGGGAAAGGACATAGGTGATAGGATACTTTTTATCCCGGGAAAATGTACGATTCCCGCGCGATAAACGATTTTTGGCGCAGCGGAGTTGCAGGCGTCATCTAGTGTTTATTATAAAACTCAATTATTGCAAAAATTTTCAAGACTTTTCCTATATTTGCAGCTAGAAATAGATCATTTATTATGGATCGAAACGACGATCTATTTACGCCTTTATATTTTACTCGCTGACCCGACAGACGTTGTCCTGTCTTAGCGATGATTATTTAATTCGAATTGGTATAATTAAGAAAAAAAAATAGATTAAAATAGTGAATAGCTTATTGTTTATTTATAAAATAGTTTAGTTTTGTATTTTTATAGTAAACCTTTTAGAATTGTATAAAATATTATTATTATTACCGATTAAAATTAGTATCTCCATGCCAAACATCAAAATATATTAAATAGTTTAGGCGAAAATCATAAGTTTATTGTGCGGGAACCGTACATTTTCCGTGACAAAAAGTATCTCTTGTCCTTTCCCGAGACTCGAAGTATCTCCATACCAAATATCATCAAAATCGATTGAATTATAGTTTACGCACAAATCATAAAAGTGTATTTTGCAGTAACTGTACATTTTTCCGGGACAACATGTATCCTATGTCCTTCCCCGGGACTGAAAGTATCTCCATACCAAATTTTAGCAAAATCGGTCCAGCCGTTTACGCGTGATGTCGTAACCAAGGAATGTTTGGATTCATTTTTAGGGTTCCGTACCCAAAGGGTAAAAACGGAACCCTATTACTAAGATTTCGATGTCTGTCCGTCTGTCCGTCTGTCCGTCTGTCTGTCTCCAGGCTGTAACTCAAGAACGGTAATAGCTAGAGAGTTGAAATTTTCACAGATTATATATATTTGTTGCTGCTATAATAACAAATACTAAAAACAAAATAAAATAAATATTTAAGGTGTGCTCCCATACAACAAACGTGGTTTTTTAGCCTTTTTTGCTCTATATCAATAATGGCAACAGGTTTCCACAAAATCCTTAGTTATGCTTGTACTTTAATATTTAATAATAATATTAAAATAAAATAAAATAAAAAATGAAGGGGGGCTCCCATACAAAAAACACAATTTTTGGTCTAATTTTGCTCTATAATGGTACGGAACCCTTCGTGCGCGAGTCCAACTCGCACTTGGCCGATTATTATTTATATAGATAAGTCGTATATAATGCAATATTGATTTCCACATTACCAACGCCAACGATTAGCCATTTTCCGATCTCGGCAATCGCATTTCTTCATCTCGGTAACAGAGTCAGAGAAACGACACGTGAAGCCGTAAGCTGATCAATACTGAGCCAATACGGGCAAGGGTTGGGATGGATAGAAGTGGCTTAATACCATACACTTTTTACTGTAAGGTTTTATGCAGTGATACAAGAATCTTTTTAGATGATGGCGTTAATAAGGCTTCAGCATGCTTCAGCCTCCAATTTTAGTGGGAAGCGGGGTGGAAGCGGTGGCGGCGGCGCGGGAAGCCGTCTAGTACGCCGCGCATCTTTCGCTGCACCGTTGCCTTCGAGGCCAGCTCCATATAAATTGGAACACTATGTTTTCGCTTTCCATTTTACTGAAACATCTTAAGGTTGTAAATATGCTGCATTGTAACACACTGTTCATTAAAATTTTTCTCGAATAAGAATTAAAATATTACAAGCTATATTCCTGTAGTTCTTTTTGTCTACAATATTTTGAAATACTGTATTTACTATTTATCATTCATCATCTTAAGGCAAAGGCCATAGGTATTATATATCTAACGATTTTTAAGTAAAAACTTTTTCGAAAATTCGTAAGACGTAGGAAGAGCGCACCGCTGGTGCGTTAGGAGTTATGGCACAAATGCTTAACAGTAACCATCTATGACTTATGAGTCATATATTTGCCGTGTCTACAAGTTCCTCCCCCTGTGTCTCACTGCAGCCGGCTTACGACATGATCACGTGACGGCGGACGCGGCGGCAAATTGCGACACCGATATCGCCGCTAATGTCACCGGATTATTGAAATGTCACACTTCTAGCCAGGACCTCAGAGTAATGACTTATGGAGTCTGCAAATAGCTGTATATTAACAAAACTTTGGCAAGAATAACTGCAACATAAAAGTAATTAATCATTAAAATAATTAATTCTAGAGGTATGTTAAAACTCCTAGGACCTTCTTGACATTGGAGAGTGGAGGTTTTTGTTCTTGATGTTTGTGATTTGCAAAACAAAGAGCTGTTCAGGTTTTGGCTTTTGCAGGGTTTCCATGTTTTATCCTGCTTTAATTTTAGAGATATCATACTTATTGATAACAGTCATGAATTGAAGATGATCGCTTACAGTCCGAGTTCCTCCTTACGTTGGCCATGATGAACTAATATGCGATAACAAACGTGTAGGGTAGTAAATTGAACTTGGCTTGACACGCTACTGTGTGTATATATTTTGTGTGTTTTCCATGATTGACGTCGATACTCGATTGTGCTGTGTGCATGCTGTTGACAGCCTCGCAATCATTGATGCAAACATATTATTATTCACAATACCTAGTGAAGAGAGTGGCCTGAAGACGAGTCAAATAAGATTATTAAGCAGAAATTCTTATGGTCATTTCCATCGGGTTGCGAAATCTAAAAAGTTTAAGAACCCCTGATACACAACATAAAGTACTATCTAAAAAATTCATCCATAGGCATATGGCGCAACATACGCGATTTGATCGGGTAATGACAAGTCTACCAGACAGATCACGACTAACATTGACTTGATATAACCCTACAAAATGAACTAGGTCCGCCATCAGCTGTAAATAACTTCTATATATAGTACATTTTTTGTACCTGCACAAAGCGTCTTGTTACAAGAGCCAGTGGGTGTGAAGACGGCTTTGTAGTGCATTAATTAAGAAGCTAATTCTAGACAATGACTAGGTAATCAACGTGTGACCTGGATTAATTGCCCCTACATTATTCCGCGTCACCCCACTGTAATGAACATTCACACTGCATTAGCTGCGTTTTTAGCTCACTACACCAGCTGTTAGGTTAGATAATATGGTTTAAAATGTTATAATATGAAGTAAAGTACTTTTATCAAAATAATATTTAAAAATCTATACCGTGCAGACGTTATAGTTATGACTTAAATGCATTGTTTTCCCTTGTTTAATATAAAAGTTTCGTTTGACATACAAGAAAAAAATATTAGATAGTAGGTAAAAGTTAAAACACAATTTTATATAGGTAGTAAAGGTATAAATAGTTAAGTTAAGGCTATACAGAAATGTGAATCCAAGCAATTTACAAATTGTTTTTAATTTTCCCAGCAGCTGCTCTACATGACTTTTTTTACGCGATTTCAAAATCAGAACGAATGCCGCTATCGTGCTAAGTGTTACTTGAGAAATAGACAAAATATTATCTCATACTTATTTGTTAATAGGCTATTCACAACTTTTTTGACAGATTCTCCATACTCGATCTGTCAAGTTAATTGGTGAATAGCCTATTCGGCACTTATCAGGAAGTGGTGAAACAGGCCCTAAGTTTCTTACGAACATACACAGCAAAATCACCACAATTGTCACACAAAAAATAGGAAAACACAACGGAATTCGCGTGTGACATATCATTAACAGAGTTATGCACAGCACAACGAGTCGGATTATTAAGAACACGAATCTCGGGACATAACAAAGAGAAATCACAAAAAGTACTTATGTAAATTCAACGAAACTGCTCTCGAGTTTGGCAAATGAAAGTGTACTTTATCCGTATAGTTTTAGGGTTGGTTTTCGAGATGTGAAATCACAAAGACGCTAGGCCTCGAAGGAGGCCTCATTTGGAATGATTCCGTTTCTATCCTCATTATTGCTTTGGGACGGAATAAAGAAATTTCAAGGCAGGAAAAATTTTGTTTTAGCGCCGTAAGTACATAACTTAGGGGCGCTTTAGTTTTAATGTTTGTCGCGTTTTTTTTCGTTTTATTGACTGTACTGGAATTCATTTAGGAGTGATTCTGTTTTAATTTGTTATATTATTTAACTTTTTGATGTCCTTTTTCTTTACTGAATAAAATTCTCGTGTCGTTACGCTTGTTGCCAGAATCTTTCGGAACAGCCGGACCGATTCGCATACTTAACAGTATATGAATTTTTATTTACTTACTATACTGATCCAGCAAATATTGTTTTGCCATAAACGTTACTTCTAGTATGACAAGTAGAATATTATAAGGTTGATCAGGTCTACGCGATAAGCACACAAAATCTTAACAAAATTATTGGTCCAGTCAAACGATGAAGAAGATTGGCAACAAACACCGCGTCACGAAAATTCTGTATAGGCAATTCTGTACAAACAAAAGGATAACCTGACCCTGAAGCAAACTTCTGCAATTGTCCGTCATTTATAGTCACCAGCTGTCACACTGGACCCTCTCGTCAACTGCCGTCACACGAGGACGTGAAGTTCTAACGAGTAGGCCGACTCAGTAGAGAACTCGAAATTTAGGGTCAATTCAGACCGCAACGCGACGAGGCGAGGCTAGGCGCGGTGAGGCGCGGTACGGCATAAATGTATATGGATTTGACAGATTTCATGTGCGTGAGGCGTCTTGCAAATTTGTCCAATCCATACTAATTTATGCTGCGCCGCGCCTCGCCTCGCCTCGACGCGTTGCGGTCTGAATTGACCCTTATACGTTTGACGTAGTATGTCATACTATTGCGTAAGACCCAGTCCACATGGCGCGTTGCGTCAGCGTTGCGTCTACGCAGCGCTGCCATTGCGTTGTTTTAGATACAAATAACTAAGGTGTTCACACGGCGCGCGGCGTCGTGACAGCAGCGCGCAACGCACACATGACGTACAGCGGCCCCCAAGACGAAGCGAGAGTGGGTGTTGACGTTAAAACTTAAGACTGCTTCGTAATAACGCTGCGTGGTCGGCTATGCGTTAAACAGCATGTGTGAGACGCCAACGCCAACGCCTCCGTGGTCTAGTGGTATAGAGCGCGGCTCTTGACTAGGAGGTCGTGGGTTCGATTCCCGCGTTGGAAACATGTTATTTCCAAGTTTGGTTAGGACAATGCAGGCTGATCACCTGATTGTCTGACAAGTAAGATGATCCATGCGTCGGATGGGCATGTAAAAAGTCGGTCCTGCGCCTGATCTCTCGCCGGTCGTGTCGGTCTGCCGTCCCACTGGGTTATGAGAGTAAAGGAATAGAGAGTGCTCTTGTGTACTGCGCACACACTTGGGCACTATAAAATTACTCCTGCGTAGCTGGCCTGGTTTCAATGAAACCGGCCACCGTCACCGAAACCGGTGTGGGAGCTATTATTATTATTAAACAGCATGTGTGCGTTGCGATGACGCAGCACGCCGTGTGAATACCTTGGTTATTTGTATGTGAAGTAACGCAACGGCAGCGCTGCGTCGATGCAACGCTGACGCAACGCGCCGTGTGAACTGGCTCTTACTCAGCATTGTGAAACATGTTGAAAGTAGCAGTCACGCCCAACTGGCGTATATATTTGCCCATCTGTTTGAAGTCGAGGTACTCCTTAGGTCTGTCTACTCTGTACCTACGTATTCGTAATGTACGAATGTTAATGAAAGATTTTGCTTCTCTTTTCATAACGTTACGAAAACGTAGCTGTCGATTGTTTAGTCTTAACCGTTGTAGCCGATGCTAATTCTAAAGCAATTCCAGTAAACAGATCAGACAAATGCCTTTTATAGTAAAAAGTTAAAAACCACGAGATGAGGCAACAAAAAACACGTCTTGATTTTTTTCTATACTTTGGATTTGGTACCTTTGAATTAGTTACAACGACACAGGATTTGTAGTGCCACAGTGTAGTGATTAGTGGTGGCCAGTTGCCAGTTAAAAAAAACATAATAAACCTTTTTAAAAGCTTTTATTTTACAAAAATAATTGCAAACATGCTGCCTCGTAGCACAACCGTAGCATCGCAGCTACGCTCTCGTAGAACGTCTACGAAATTGCTACGCGCTAACAAGATATTATAATAAATAGAAAATGTTCCTGCAATATTTTTACGCTAGAGGCAGCACCAGCACAGACAGTAAACAAAAGGATTTGTTCGACATTTGACAACATTTTGACATTTGATTGACATTGAATAATTGATTTTATTAACTTTTCTAGTTGTTAAGTCTTACCAAATGTTGCATTGTGTATATTAATGTTGTGCATGTCTCTAATTGATATGACTGCTGTAAAAGGACCTTATTGTTAATTATTAATGTAAGCTTGTATTCATATTGTTGATATGCCTAATAAATAAATAAATAAAAATAAATAAACATTTCTGTCAATAATTTAATTTATGTGTGCAACATGTCGTATTTTAGTCGGATTATTTACTGTATGTACTATTAGCGCCCTCTGAGTCTGATCCGACCTACGCGTAATATTCAGTATTATTATTTCAACATAGAATTAAAAAGATGAAATAAAAGACCTTTTTGACCCCGGAGGCTTAGCTTGGCACGCTCCTATTTTATATAAATACTTGAAATCGAATTACGTGCCTACACAAAAGGCTTTTAAAGTAATGAATCAACTTGCTACAGTGGTTAATAACTTAATATTAAAGTAGGCACTTTGTTTCAGTCATAAAAGTTATTAATAAGAAATGTAGTCCTTAATTTTTTTTGGTATCAAATTTTTGGAAGATTAAATAGTTTTCCTTTATTTTTCATACATTAAGGACTTATAGCACAAACAAAAAGCTTAAAGACTTTTGTATTTTTAGGAGGACTTGGTGTCCAACTTTATGACTTGAACTTGAATTAGCGTCAATAGTATTTGGACTCCTAAACTGACACAAACCTATGAAGAAGCTGCCCCTGATGATTTCTTTTAGTTTTGCCGGCAATGCGATTCGTTATTTTCGAATAAAACTACAAGAGAGGTAAAAATATAAAGATATTACGAAATATAATTTTCGATATCAAAGGCTGTAATATTAATTTATGAAACAAAATGCCTATGGTGAGACGAAAATCAATTATCGCATTCCGATTTGAGAGATTCCACGGGTTCTAATAATTTAAGGAATGTGGCTTTGATTTAAATTTACGTAAGTAAAGGCGTGTGCGCACTTGAGGCCGCGATGTTGCCACGACGTATATTTTATACATTAATTTCCTCTTGTGCTCTTGTATATCTGCTTCAAATTTTATGAAAATCAGTCAGATTGGAGCCTATTCCATGGCCAAAATTGATTAACTCGATTCGATCTTATAAACCTTTTTTACAACGCCTCCGTGGTCTAGTGGTATAGAGCGCGGCTCTTGACTCGGAGGTCGTGGGTTCGATTCCCGCGTTGGAAACATGTTATTAGTTTGGTTGGGACAATGCAGGCTGATCACCTGATTGTCTGACAAGTAAGATGATCCATGCGTCGGATGGGCATGTAAAAAGTCGGCCCTGCGCCTGATCTCTCGCCGGTCGTGTCGGTCTAGCCGCAAGCGATCGCGACCGACAAAAGTTGCATAATATTATGGCCGCCGCTGCCTTGTAATGAAACAGAGCAAAATGAAACCGAGGTCATAAACTTTTTTTTAAATGAAAAAAAGGGGGCAAACGAGCAAACAGGTTACCTGATGGAAAGCAACTTTCGTCGCCCATGGACACTCACAGCATCAGAAGAGCTGCAGGTACGTTGCCGGCCTTTTACGAGGGAATAGGGTAGGGGAGGGTAGGGAAGGAAATAAAGGAGGGTAGGAAGGGAAAAGGGTAGGGGATTGGATCTCCGGCAAACTCACTCATTCGGCGAAACAGCGCAAGCGCCGTTTCACGCCGGTTTTCTGTGAGCACTGTGTTTGAGTGAGTGGCATTTGATTTTAATTTTTGACGGTCGCAGACGATTGCAGCAAATATATCTTGCAGAAAGACATCTTTAGATATAAATTATGACATAATCACAATCTCATTATTAATTTTATTATTGATCTGGTTTTGTCACATTGCTTTTTCGCACCAATCTGGTGTTTTCTCTGTCCACCGTACTTCTTTCAAGTACCCTACTGCGTACTCTCACCGCGAGGCCGTAGGAATCCTTTGATACACGCGTCTTGTTACCCGGCAGCACGCCAAACTTCGGATGTTTGAAATTACGTTTTTGATTATAATATAATAAAATACGCCGAGAAACTTGTACGTAAATAAATTGCGGTTGTTCTGAAAAACATAATATTATTATGTATCTACAATACTAAGTTTTAATACATTTTAGTCGAGATGTAAATAATAATAATCATTATTTCCATTTCTGTCATCTACTCGTATTTTACATCTGTGTCAGTTTGTCTAGGGTCAATTATGTTAGTTAGGGTCCATTCAGACCGTAACGACGTGTTGACGTCTCACGCAATTGAAGTCTGTCGATTAAATACAAATTTAGAAAATGTGCATCTTTGTGTCTCATTTCGGTCTGAATTGACCCTTATTTGTTGTTTTTCTTATGAATTTTTATTTCATTATGTTTCATAGAGCCAGCAAAATTACTTTCTGTGACATAACTTATTCAAAAATACGAAAAAACGTATAATTATTATACATTTTATTACTTATTTACGATGTAAAAAGTCAATATCCTGTTGATATAAATGTAAATAAGCTGACGGGCAAACTTAGACCATCCAGCTCAGATTTATACCCTAACTAAAGTCGGGCAATAAAAAATTAGGACACTTGTATTGTAACGGGAAACACGACCTCCGCTCTTCAATTTCACGCCGTATTTACTCTCGCTGAACAAAACACTTACTATCGCCCGTGCTGTGATTGTACGTGGTAGTAGCTCGCTCCAGTTGATTCAGCAGTCAAGTATTATCCTAGCTGTTGCGAGACCATGGCTAGTCGAAGTAATTTGTGACTAAGTAATTACTATCGCCCTTGCTGTGATGGTACGCGCTAGTAAGTAGCTCCAGTTGATTCAGCAGCTAAGATGTTGACACGGCAAGTCGAAGTACTGTGATTTGTGACTTAGCGATTACTATCGCCCGTGCAGTTAATATGGTAGTTGGAACTTATCTCGATTTACAAGACACGATTTAGATCCATATCTTAATCACTGTTATTATATTATCTTAGACTTATTTAGAAAATATTCATGTTATGTGTATCAGTGCTTTTTTTTTGTAAATCAATTGCACTCGAGCAACCTTTAGCTCTATAGCTTTAGGTTCACTATAATTACGATATGTTTATGAAGCTAAATATCTTATCTATAATATTTAAGCTATCTATCGCGGGCTTTGATTGCGGCGACCGAATCATGAAATTCCGTAACGAAAAAACCTAACACCACCTACTCCGACCAGCACAGCGGTGCGGCGTTGCCGGTCGGTGCAGCGTTGAGTCTTTGACACGGTGTTTGTGTGTGTGCGGTTAGATTGTATGCGAATTATAATTGTATAAGTTGATACAAATTCTATGCAATTAGAGCATTACCACGGCAGTCCCCGAGTGCCACACGTATTTTTTTTAAAGAAAATGTATTCAAGCCTTTGATTACCAGTCAAGTGATGTAAACGGAGCATACAGCAAAAAGCATTCATCTAAGTGTAGGGAAACATTGTTTCGTTTATTTCACGTCGCGAATCTTTTCCACCGCGCTGGGCGCACATCGCGCGGATTGATTCGTCCCGCTACAGCTCTCTCGTCATTGCTTTGTTTTTTTACGCTCATCGATAAATTACTATACTTCCCTAGTAGACAATTAGTGGCAAGCGATTATAGTACCTAAACGCTAACGCTAACGCCACAAAATGTATGGGATTGACATAAGTTATCGCTACGCTGGCGAATACTAATGTCAAATCCCATACATTTTTGGCGTTAGCGGGCCTACGGAGAATCCGTAATTTACCGTATTTAGAGCCTTATAAACTCATAATTTGAAAGCTACACAGTTATAATAAAAATATAACAACAATCTTCAGTATCTCAACATTCCATTCCTCGTTTTAAATTTTCTATTTTCGTTTATTATACTCATGATATCAGCTTCCAAAATATAGCCAATTTTTGAAAATTCAAGCATACATTCAGCATCTCCTTAATATTTACAAATTACTTTTATTTTAAACACACGCCAATAGATCGACAATATCATAAACTATACATATTCCCCGTTTTAATTTCTTTTAGGTCAATTTTGAGCTAAGATAATTAAAAAAATACGGTTTTGGTGCGATCTCGGCAACGCAGCAAATGTATGGCCAAGGTCGTTTGCTCGGGGGATGGCCTTAAGCATAATCGCTTGCCGCTTGTCTAGGCCCTTCTCGGCGAAACATAGCGGTAGCGGTCATTGGCGGTTTATATAGAAAATGACAAGTATTTTGACAGGGAGTGTCAAAAAACTTGTCATTTTCTATATTTAAACCGCGATTGACAATGGACTAGGAACATCTGACACTTCATTGTCAATTGCGTTTTATATGAAAAAAATGACAAGTTTTTGACAGGGTCAATGACCGCTACCGCCATGTTTCGCCGAGTGCAGTATAGTATTTTAATATACGGGATGTAACAAAACAAAGTGATGATACTTTAGGGTGTGTACGTGTTCCTTATAGAGAGTTCACTGTGAAAGTAGCAGCGCTCAAAGACTAAACTTTTTTTACGTTTGTATGGGGAAACTCGTGACGCTCGGGCCCTTAAGCCCATACAAAAGTGAAAAAAAAAATCGTCTTTCAGCGTCTCTCTTCAGGGAACACGTACACACCCTAAAGTACTATCACTTATTCTTGTTACACACTGTAGAGTTTTTTGTGAAAGTAGTTGCGCTGAAAGAATAACTTTTTTTAGCTCTTGCATGGGCAAACAAATCACAAAAAATGCTTTTTAACGTTGCTGCTTTTACCGTGTACTCTAAATAAGGGACACGCATATCTTAAAGAGTTAATACTTTGTTTTGTTACAGCATATTTAACTCGATAAGTACATAAAACTTTGTATAGAATTTTATTTCTGGTTCAAGAACCCGAAATAAAATTCTATACTTACTACGAAGTTCATTTTGCCACAATAAAACCGAGGACTCAAAGTGCAATACTTTCAGTCTTTAGAAAGGCAGATGAACAAGCACTATTGTATTTATAATATTATGAAGAATAAAATTATTATCGAAGTCACTCTTTCTTGAACATACTCAGAAATGAACAATGTAATTCATTAGACGCGGTCTTTTGAGAAGCGTTTGATTTGAAGGATTTCTAATGCTTTATACCCCTGGATCTAGATATTAATCACATCTTGGATGTAAATTAGATCAGACCTCACTTCGATCTGAACTTCAAAGTTCATTCTTCCAAGCACTGAGTAATAACGTTACTGAGATAAACGGACACAGATATATATTTACATGGATGGAGCTTTTAAATAATAATTAATTAATTTCATAAAACGTCGTATTTTTGTAACTTTTATTAAATATTTTTGAGCATAATATGATGTAAAAGTGACCTAACTTGTATTCTCACTTACAAATCCTACCTACTTCGAATCTATAACATATGTTTTTTTAATTTTCTTATTAATAAAAAATCTACACTACATATATTATATTTTTTACTAAGCCACTAAAGTGATATTAACTGTACAAATAAAACTTTTAATGACACAATCCAGACCTTTCTTTTTGTAGAAGCTTTTATAAATATTACCAGTACGTTTTTAGTCTGTAACTAGTTTTTTAAGCTACTTAAATATTTATTTTCAAGAATTTTATAGTCTCCTACACTTTTAATACTGGTCGGATACAGCTTGCTCATCGTATTTTTTTGATCAGTTTGAACATAAAATTTAGCTGTTAAATTAAACTTTCTAGAGAAAATAAACCATAACAAATTTTAAAAATAACTGAAATAAAAATGTAGACGCAGCTACAAAAAGATATATCTTTGACGAACGAACGACGAAGAGGAGGGCAATCGACAAATAAAAAGAGATTTTAAGTCTGAAATAGTTCTTTGAGTCGATCTCAAGTTTCTACGGCGAGTCTTGAGCGCTCTGTTGACGTTATCAGACCGAAATTAGTCTTTTATTTACCGCATTGACGTTCAGTAGCTTTTTATGTTATGGTTCAAGACGATTTTGTATATATTGGTATTGAGAAATGGATCTTGACAGGTCATATTACGGAAAGTTCACGTTTTTACTCAAAATATTAATGTATTTTTTTGCGCAGTACTATCCATACTTCCATACTAATATTATAAATGCGAAAGTGTGTCTGTCTGTTACCTCTTCACGCCCAAACCGCTGAACCGATATCTATAACAATTGATGTTATTTAAATAATGTGAGATATATATTATAATATACAGCATGACTGGTGAGTCAATACCGATATTTAAGGAGAGTATTCAGTACTCGATTCTCATTATAAATATGTAATAAAATTAGGTTCTTAATTTTTTTTTGAATTTCCCAAAAATTAATGAATCATGGATACTAAGTAAATTACGCGGCTAGGCAAGTAGGCATACTATGCGGCCGGTGCAGAGGCGTGCGCTACCAAAGAAACACCACACAACTACCCCTCCCGCTCGCGGTGTCCATGCGTTGGGTAAATAATTATTTAACTTTAAGCTACATTTACTCAGTGATCAATTGATATTATTTTTTTATATTATTTTTTTCCAACTAATATAATAGCCAAATATCACGTCCTCAAGTATTGAACATGTCTCACCAGTCACGCAGTATATATATATATATATATATATATATATATATATATATATATATATATATATATATATATATATATATATATATATATAAACTAGATTAGATTTAACTTGGCTAGTTTATCTGGCAGAAACTTATTCTGTCAGATAAGTTGTGGATAGCCTATCTGAAACTTATCAGAAAGTGGGGAAACAGCCTTATTGAGTATAGAGTAGTAATACACATATTAATAATGCTGACAAAATGGTACATAAAATATTTAAAAAATGTTTTTTTTATGGTACCTCCCCTACACATCAAGTGAGGTTGAATTTTTTTTTTCGTGCCCACCCCATCGTGTGGGGTGTCGTTGGATAGGTTTTTTAAAAATACTATGAGTGTTCATAGATCATTTTCCGATTTAGGTATCCATTTGTGAAATATTAAGTTTTAAAGTGGAAAAAATCGTTAGAGTCCAGTGTCCCCCCCTTCTACCAGCTAAACGGTTGCTTCTGGAAATGTGAAAAAATTCACGGGAGTAGGAAATATGCTGAATTTAAAAGGAAAACTATCACAGCTAAGAAGACTTCATAAGTTATTGAGTAATAGTCAATCAACTAAAAAAAATGTTTTCGGCGAAGTATAAAGGAACTTTTCGTTCAAATTCCTTTGAAAGTAACTGAGATGATGTTGTTAGTAGTGTAAAACATGTTACAAATGTACATTCATTGACCATACAAAATTTTTCTAAAACTAGCGGTACTACGGAACCCTATATTGCGCGTGGCCCGACACGCACTTGGCCGGTTTTTGGCATTTTTGGCTCAAAATCAATAATGGCAGCCGGTAGGTACTTGAAATATTCACAAAATCTTTAATTATATTTTTCCTTTCATAATATATTATAATAAAAGTAAAATAAAATAAATATTTAAGAGGTGTTATATTTTTATTGTATTTCAAAGTATTATGACATTGCCAAATAAAAGTATGTATAAAGAAATAATACATTTTATAGGGCTACATTTAATAGGATTAAAATAACTTGAGTTTGTATTAATAGTAGTAAATTCGATTAAGATATATAAACACAATTTTAGACCCTATTACTTCAGGTTAGATATCAAAATTGCATTTATATTAGAGTTTACATTATGGATTAACAATTTAATTTACTTTAAAGGGTCCATTCAAGACCGCTCAAAGGATTTTTAGTACACATACAAACTTGTTAGACTTCTAATTGAAAAACAGACGGAATACGCGGCGATAGGGATGTACTGTGGTCTTTGAAATGTGGTTCCTGAACGTTGGTCTTCATGACCCTAGATTGAAGTTTAATATTGGTCCTAAGTGTTAAAAGTATTTGAAAGCTAAATATGATTGGAATATAAAATGCATGACCCTATATTGAAGATTAATATATTATACTGGTCCTAAGTGTTATAAGAGTATGAAACAAAATAAGCTTATAGCTATACTATGCCTATGTAAGCAAAAACGTATTTGTAATTTTTCTGGTGGTACGGATGTCGGATATTATCTAATGGGCAATGAATATTGGCATTCTAGCCCCCTAATCATACATGTAAATACTGCTCAGTCAGTTATGAAAATCTGTCACCGATTTGACCCTTGCATTGTACTTAATATTATTAGGTACATAAAGATTAAAGATACAATATTACACAAGTTACAACTACTTATAGTTTTAACAAAAATATTTTAAGAAGCTAAAACTTTTTGGAGCAAAATAATGAATATATTTTAGAAAGCTGAACGAAGATCGTCTATGAAAGCGGTGAACATATTTTATTCCAGTCGGAAAGTGACTATTAAAACAAGGGAAGCGATAAAAAGAGACGGCGATAAAAACTAAGTCGGTCTTCGGATTAGGTCTTAATTTTCCCATCACTAGAGTGTAAATTTCGCGTTTAAACGCTTCCAAGCTGTTTTCGCACGTAGCTCTTAACGTTAAACATCAGAATGGCGTACCCTTTTTGGCTTTTAAAGAAAATATCAGCGCTGTATGCTCTTGGATAAAAGCAATTGTTACTTTATCCCTCTTTCGGAGTTTTGCTGTAAATTGGTGATGAACATGTGGAAGTTCTTTTATTTTTGTGTCACGCTCACGAATTCAAAAATAATGGGATTATTATTATCCTCTGAATATTTTGGGAGTATTTGAATAAGTGAAAATTATTTTAATATTTTGATAACATTTTTGATACACTACCTAGGCGCACTTGCGCCAATCTGGGTTAAAGTTAACTCTGAGTTAAACATCATGTCATCTCTATCACTGACTGACATGATGTTTAACTCAGAGTTAACTTTAACCCAGATTGGCGCAAGTGGGCCTTAGAGTATTATTAATTAGTTACACCCTGTATATGAATAGAGATATTTAATTAAAGCCGTTCGTAGAAGCACAATTATTATTAAGTCTCAACAGTTTCGAACGGCATAATCGAGTTAAAATTTCAACGAATTTGCAGAACAAACTCTGTCGTGATTCCATTGTTTGCGGTCCCCCTTACCCCAATCAAGTTAGGGATTGTTCTAGTTTATATAATTTTTGGTCACAATCTACATAAACCCTTGTAACACCCTTAGGGTTTGTGTTGGCGAAGATTTTCAAAAGCATGGACTGAGTTTTTTAAACTATGAAGAGGTTTGCAAAAATGTTTGTAAAATAATAATAATACTCCCCACACCGGTTTCGGTGACGATGGCCGGTTTCATTGAAACCATGGCCAGGTACACAGGAGTAATTTTATAGTGCCCAGGTGTGTGCGCAGTACACAAGAGCACTCTCTATTCCTTTACTCTCATAACCCAGTGGGACGGCAGACCGACACGACCGGCGAGAGATCAGGCGCAGGACCGACTTTTTACATGCCCATCCGACGCATGGATCATCTTATTTGTCAGACAATCAGGTGATCAGCCTGCATTGTCCTAACCAAACTTGGAAATAACTGATTTCCAACGCGGGAATCGAACCCACGACCAAGAGTCAAGAGCGACGCTCTAGAGTCTAGACCACTGGACCACGGAGGCGTTAAATTAGTGTAGCGTTTGTAAAATAGTGAATACACAATATTTTTGTTAGTTAAATAGATTCGCGTTCATAGTAGGTAGTACTTATCAGTATCCGTATCTGTTGAGGCAAAAACTTAACATTATGATCAATGTGGCTAGAATAATTTGTATGGTTTTGGATATTTTAGTATTTCCTGTCAAGATCTGATCATGCGTACTGCGATAATACACATGACAGGAAAAGCGCCCCAAAGAAGGAGGTCATATTATTTGGCTCTTTTTAATATATAATAAAGGGGCAAACGAGAAAAACGGCCTGACGCAAAACAACTACCGTCGCCCATGAGTACTCGCAACATCAGAAGTGTTGCAAGTGCGTTGCCGGCCTTTGAATTACTCATCATTTTTCCCAATCACGTTGAAGATTTTATTTACAAGCATCTGTCTGCAATTCAATTGCATCACGAACCACTGAGGACGCTCACGGTGATCGTAACGAAATAAGTTAGTGCATCAGAAAACGATCTGGAATTCTAGACCTGAGTCACGTACACCCACAGACTATAACTTACAAACTTTATAACCGAAATCAAAGTTTTAATGGGTGTTTTGACGGCGAATTAATACGGTTTTGCTGCAGTTTGTACTATTATTTTATAACTCTTGTTGTTGTAACTATGTGAGCCTAGTACATTGTAATTTGTATAGAATTTTGGGCAAACTAAAATAATCTTTAAACTTTAAAGGGTTAGTTTATTGGCGATTTAGATTTATGTTTAAGAAAAACTAGGAATGTATTATAATAGCGGTTTTGTGCCAGTTGACCACAGAAAAGTGTGCTTGTAGTACTAAAATTTAGCTACCTTATACATTTTTACTATGTGAGCTATCGATAGAATACAAAATAAATGTTTTAATAGTTATTAGTCAAGTAACATACATAATACAGAGAGGTTTCAAGCATTAGGAAGCCAGTTTATAAAAGTAAAAGTTTCTTTAAAATATTTTCGAAGATTTATCAAAACTAGGCCATATTTTGAGAGCGAAGTAACCACTCTTCAAATACTGTAGGACAAGATTTTAAATGTCCGTATGGTTGCCCAAGTGCATACGGCATTCTCGCAACACAGTCCGCCTAGTCCAGAGGAAAGAACAAAAATACGTCTGGGACCAACCATGTGCGGGTTTCCTCACGATGTTTTCCGTATTGTGTATTTAAGATCAGAAAATGTCTCATTGGTACACACGTCCACCCGCGATCGACCTGCACCCTGTGCGAGTGCGAACCAAAGATCTTCCCAATAGGCCACGGACGTTCTTTGGAAGGTTTATCAAAAACTCCCGTTATGGGATTCCGAGAACTACCTAACCATTCATTGAAAGAGTTTTAAAAGAATCTTACTTGCAAAATGTCCACAAATTGTGTATAGAAATCGCAAAAAGAAAACATTCAAAAAAGTAATTTGGTTTCATTTACTGAGAATTTTCCGTTGGACAGGCATATAATAAGATGTCACCGGGCAACCGAGCTCAAACGATGTTACGACGTCGCCAAAGATTTAAATTGTTAGATACGCCAGCCCTTAAAACCATAAGGCTTAAACGACATTAAACTCGTAGCGATCAAACGACGTCGAGGATCCATATTGAGCAATGGAAGTTAGCCATTTAATTATCAGTATAATTATTATTATTGAAGTGAATTAATATTCTTACATTGTAGGGCACTTTTGGAATGGATAAAAACGTTTACTTGCGTCAGGATACGTGACCTGGGGCACGTGCTAGGCGGCAAAGGTTGTCCTTCTGCTGCGAAAAAGCCGGCCCCCGGAGAAGAGAAGGCCCCGTCTAAAAAGGCTCGGCAAAAGCCGAAGCCTAAGGGCACGCGGGCTCCGCCCGTCTCTGCCGCGATGGAGACGGAGGCCTATCTGGATCCCGCCCGCATTAAGGGTCCCGAGAAGACAGCCCCCCTATGGCCCGGGGGGCTCTCGGTGAGGTCAGCGGCTCGAGCTGCTCGAAGAAGGTGCCGGTTGCGGCAGCGCGCGGGAAGGGGCGGAGATGAAGACGCGCCGCGGTACCCATCCCTTCCCGCACTAGGCGCATGACGAAGACATATTATAAAATTTAAATGGCTTTCGAAGATTTCTAAAACGTACAGCATATCGCATTCACGCTTATTCTGGCAAATCGTGTCAAAGAGAGAGAGAGAGACATGACGCTAACGAGTTTAAAGAAATTGAGGTCACTGTAATTTTTGCAACGAGAGATGACAATCTGATTTTATAGCTCAATCGCCTTAAAATGGGTGTCGTGCTTGCCTATATCAAAAATCAAAATAGCATGCTTTGATACAGGACATTACGCAAAGGTCGGAGCAGAGGTGCTAATAGCACATACGTCATACAGTAACTAATTCGACCACAGAAATTTAACCAAAATCCGACATGTGATAATTATCTGATAATTATGAGTTATGGCACATGCCATAACTATGAGTATTATCAGAATTTTGACAGAAACGTTGTCAGACGTCGAACAAAACTTTTTGTTTACTGTCTGTGCTGGTGCTGCTCCTAGCTTGAAAACATTGCAGTTATACAGTGTGTAACAAAAATAAGTGATAATACTTTAAGGTGTGTACGTGTTCTTTGTAGAGAGGTCACTTTGAAAGTAGCAGCGCTGAAAGACAAAATTTTTTTCACTTTTGTAAGGGCAAGGGCCCGAGCGTCACGAGTTTCCCCATACAAAAATGAAAAAAAAAATGTTGGTCCTTCAGCGCTGCTACTTTCACGGTGAACTCTCTACAAGAAACACGTACAGTGTACACACCCTAAAGTATTATCAGTTATTTTTGTTACACCCTGTATAAGTAATATAAGTATCCTATTGAACAGTGTGCAATCCTGTTTATAAACATAATAGTATTAAGCAATTAATACTATTATATTAATTTAATAGCTCTTTAGTAATCACCCAGTAATATTTTCGGGGCATATCTACTGTCTTAAATCTTTGGTAACGTAACAAAATAAATCTTCATTTAGATATTTTTTACGTAACGAACCAAATTAGCTTTACCAGTTCCTTGCCTATTTCGCCTTCAAAATACCCCATTAGCTATGTCCACATTGTGCCCTTTCATCTTCAATTTTCATAATCTTTTGACATTTCGAATGTCAAAAGATTATGAAAATTGATAGTTTATTGGTTACGAAAATATACACCACGGACAATACAATGTTTTTGTCCTTGTATGATATGCTGGGAAGGAAATAAAATATACACATAAGGTACTATAATTATCCCGTAAAATATCCGGAAAAATAAGTTTCATTATATGTCCCGCACGATAAACGAATTTTGGCGCCACAAAGTTGCGGGCTATGCTACATTTACCAAAGCAGGAATCGAAACCCACGACCTCCGAGTCAAGAGCCACGCTTTATAAACCACTGGACTACAGTCTACAGACATGTTCAATCATTAAAAACTGTGATAAAATACTTCCCCAGTACATACTGTTATTTACAATGTAAACTTTGAACACTACAGCATGACTGGTGAGACAATACCGATATTTAAGGACAGTATTCAGTACTCGATTCTCATTATAATTATGTAATAAAATTAGGTACTTAATTTTTGACCAAATTTCCCTTTAGACAAATGAATCACGGACACTGTAAATTACTATGCTGCCGCGCGGCGTCATGCGCCATCCGCGCCGGCGCGCTACCCCTCCCGTTGTGTCCCGTTGTGTCCATGCGTTGGGTAAATAATTATTTAACTTTAAGCTACATTTACTCAGTGATTAATTGATATTATTTTTTTATATTATTTTTTTTCAACTAATATAATAGCCAAATATCACGTCCTCGAGTATTGAACATGTCTCACCAGTCGTGCTGTATAGTGTATACACAATATGACAATAACTGTACACATGGTGCGATTTTTCTATGTGATTTTTTATATTTGATTGGCACTGATTGTTCGATAATTTTTTTTCTGTAGCTGTCCCGGTGAACTTCGTGTCACTTATCTTCCCTGGACTTCTACGAATATTTTAAATCAGCCAAATCCATTTTATATAATATGTCACCGTTAATGTGCGTAAACCAGTTAGACTGCACATTAACAAGGTATTCTGCAGATTACCTGGGTGAGTCAGTTGAAGTGCAATAAATTTGTTCTATTATCATTAAATTACATAAAATAGGTACTTGTTTGAATTTAACATAATATGATTTAATTGTAGAGAATAATTTATTATAATTTTTTGGACATAAACAAAGGAATAAAATATCTCTATATAAATCAGCCAAATCCATTTTATATAATATGTCACCGTTAATGTGCGTAAACCAGTTAGCTGCACATTAACAAGGTATTCTGCAGATTACCTGGGTGAGTCAGTTGAAGTGCAATAAATTTGTTCTATTCTCATTAAATTATATAAAATAGGTACTTGTTTGAATTTAACATAATATTATTTAATTGTAGAGAATCATTTATTATAATTTTTTGGACATAAACAAATGAATAAAATATTATTAAATTTTCAAGTAAAATGTTACTCCACTAATAAAACATAACAAATCGTATTAACTAGAAACAATTAAAACAACAACAGACTTAGGTCGATAGCTTAGGTCAAAGTTTTTAGGACTTTTACGAAGGAAAAGAATGCGAACTAACTAGGTAAAGTACAAATAAAAGCTTTTTCATACGCTTTTTATTAGCTTCACCTGTATGTTTCTAACCGACTTCTTTGGGCGCGATTTTGACCCACTTTAAACGGCCAGATTTCGTTCAAACTTTGTAGATTTATCGAGGACCGATGACAAATGACAATACACTAATTTGATATAATTATTCCATTTTTCAATTTATATGTTTGTATGTTTGTTTGTAACCGTTCCCGTTCGTAACCCTTCTTTTGGCGCGATTTTGACCCACTTTAAACGGCCAGTTTAGTTTGGTTTTAACTTTTATATAAAAAGCGTGTTTTATTTTTAGGGTTCCGTAGCCAAAATGGCAAAAAAGGAACCCTTATAGATTCGTCATGTCTGTCTGTCTGTCCGTCCGTCCGTCCGTATGTCACAGCCACTTTTCTCCGAAACTATTAGAGCTATACTATTGAAACTTGGTAAGTAGATGTAGTCTGTGAACCGCATTAAGATTTTGATGCAAAAATGGAAAAAATATTAAAAATTTTAGGGGTCCCCAAAGGTACAACTGAAACAAAAAATATTTTTTTTCATCTAACCTATGCGTGTGGGGTATCTATGGATAGGTCTCCAAAAATCATATTGAGGTTTCTCATATCATTTTTTTCTAACCTGAATAGTTTGCGACAGAGACTCTTCCAAAGTGGAAAAATGTGTGTCCCCCCCCTCTAATTTCTAAAGTAGAGGCATGATAATTCTAAAAAAAATATATGATGTAGATTACTATAAAAACTACCAACGAAAATTAGTTTGAACGAGATCTAGCTAGTAGGTTTTTTTATACGTCATAAATAGTAAACCTTAATCTAAATTTCATTAAATCGACTGAAATATAAAAATAAATCAAAAATATTTTAATTTCATAAAAATAAACCTTATTGCTGCTGCGGAACCCTCCATGGGCGAGTCCAACTCGCACTTGGCCGCTTTTTTTAACTATTAATATTTTTATTTAAAAATTTCACAGTGTAACGGATGGTATCAAGGAATCTGCAGATTACCTAGGTGATGTGCACGTTAACGTATTCTGCATTCTAACGGTAACATAGATAAGAAGAAGATAATATAGATAATTATAATCATTCTATGCTTTTTACTCTAAACCTTTTGAATTCGATTTTTTCTATACCGTAAATTGTTATTACAATGGAACTTCGAAATTTGAATATCCTGTTCGTGACACGGTTTGTTAACTATACAGGGTGTTTACTATGATAATATAATGTTTCTTATTATTATGAATATCGCAGAAAAATTTCAACAGCCTTTTTTCTGTCCACCACTCAGTTTGCAATGTTTAAACTCCGAACTCCGTACCCTCTGTAGTCTGTACACAACACACACTGTGTACACTATACAGGATGCGATTATTCTGCGATTATTTTTTTGTACCGTCACTCAGTTACAATGTAAGCTTGCAACGTCCTGTACACGTCTATTATGTTATACACTGTGTTTTATATTAGACTAGATGAGCGCCAAAACTCGTTTATCGCGCGGGAACCGCACATTTTCCTGGGACAAAAAGTATCCTAATATGTCCTTTCCCGGGACTCAAAATATCTCTATGCCAAATTTCAGCAAAATCGGTTCAGTGGTTTGGGCGCGAAGAGGTAACAGACAGACAAACAGACAGACAGACATACAGACACACTTTCGCATTTATAATATTAGTATGGTTTGGGCATTGGCACAGTTCAATAACTTTTTTTCAACGACTCACTTATAAGTTTAAAAAAATACATTGTAAACTTAGGTCAGCCTGTTGGAACAGCCAGCACAAAAAATTAAAAAATATACACTATAAACTCCGCATATCCTGTACACGTCACAGACTTTGTAGAATATACAGGGTGTGATTATTCTGTAATACGTTCTTTTTATCTAGCATTATCTCTGTAAATAACAATGTAAACTTGCAACACCCTGTACACAGAGTGTGTATACTATACAGCATGTGATTATTCTGTAATAGGCATTTTTTTTTCTAGCACTCTGTAAATTACAATGTAAATTCTGCACACCATGTACACAGAGTGTGTACACTATACAGGGTGCGAGTGTTCCGTCAACACGTCGCCGCCGGCCGCGCGCTGTATTGACATTTCAATTTGTGTCCACGCGAGACGACGGCCGATGTTAACTTATCAACCCGTATTACGAATATTCTGGGTATATACTATAATATTATAGTAGTAATAATCACATTTTGACTGTGTAAAAAATAGTGTTGTATCCTAGCTGTCTAAAGATTTTTATATAAAAGCTTATCTTTGTTATATAAGTCTGAAAACGCGTAACGAATTCGCCGCGGATACGCAGCGTATTCTTCGCGGACGCGCAACGTAACCGCTGCGAACGTCATACAATACCCGCTACAAATACGCGACGAATGCATTGCGAATCTGCCACGCGTCCGCGACGCATTCTCCGCGCAGCCACGGCGTGTTCGCAACGGCTTCGTCACGCGCCCGCCCCGCACCGCAACCGCTCCCAAAACGCTAGTGTGATAAGGCTCTAAAAAGGATTGTGAAATACAACCTCTCAATGGGATAAAACGGGATTTGAGGCTAACCCAAACGTAAGTGTTTAAAAGTGGGATAAAAAGAATATTACAAATGTTAAAGTAACAAAAGTAAATATAAGGCTCAGGGCCAGCTGTTTCACCACTTCCTGATAAATGCCGAATAGGCTATCCACCACTTTACTTGACAGATGAAGTATGGAGAATCTGTCAAAAAAGTTGTGAATAGCCTATTGACTTTGTCCACATTGTGCCTTTTTCTGTTCGTCAAGGACATGCGTTACAGCGCAGTCAACATGGAACGTGAGGCATGCCCGTGACGCGCGTTGAAATTGTAGCGCTCGCTATGACACTTTTCTTTCAACGCGGGTGGATTTTGACGCATTCAATTATTGAATATGCCAAACGAAAGTTGAATAAAAACTAGATGACGAAAATTGAAGATCAAATTGCATAATGTGGACATAGCTATTCGGCACTTTATCAGAAAGTGGTGAAACATGCCCTTCTAGTCTTAATTTATTTTATAGCATTTTCGGCTCACAAAGATTTTAAAAGTTAGGTGTATTGAAAAAACATCTTTTAATGATTTCTACAATTTTTGTATTTTTTTTAGTAATGTTAACACCTAAAAATAGATTATTGATTGATTGATTGAAGGTCAAAATAGCACTAAAAGAAATATCATGCAAATAGTTGACACGATTATGTGCAGGCATATAATATTTATTGACACCTATTTAAATGCCATTACAGCTCTCTACGAAAATACTACTTTTTTAAGACGAACCTCATTAAAATTCAAAATTGTAAATGCTTTAAAGAATGCTATCTGCTGCTGGATCTATCAATTTTGGTAAAAATAATAACTAACATTTCAATTCAACTAATTTCGGAAAACACCCTATATAACAATGGACGAGGTAAATTGCCATGGCAATGGCAGACAAGGTGAACACAACTTAACTCATTTATATTAATATAGTTTGGAAGGTTTCTCATATTAATCGTGTGATGTTCGATATCGAAGCTATATTGGCGCAAAAACTTTGAATATAGGGCACCGATTCTCATGCGTAGAATGTTGATTCGAATCCTGGGTGTCTAAGGAAGATAATGTGTGTGCAAGCATAAGCAAGTGTAGAAATCGCTTGCACTCGAAGTAATATTTGACAAGAAAAAAGGCAAAGCGTATGTTGTGTGAGAGCCCCCCTTAAATATTTGTTTTATTTTTTTTTAGTATTTGTTGTTATAACGGCAACACAAATATATAATTTGTAAAAAATGCAACTATTTAGCTAGCGGAGTTCTTAAGATACAGTCTGGAGGCAGACAAACAGCGAAGTTATTACAATAGGGTCCCGTTTTCACCCCTTGTATAAGGAACCACAAGAAGGAAAAACTATCCATCTCTATTGTTATACTATGATAACGCAGACGAAGTCGCGGACAACAGCTAGTGACACATAAAGTTTAGGTTCTGAAATAAAACCCAGTATATTGGCCAATGACAAATGCTCAGTCTCATGTACAGGATGCCGCGCCGAGTTGTACTGGTGTGAGTGTGACACCGGTGAGAGAGTGTGACGCATTATAAAAAATACTGCAATACTGCCGTGGTAAAGATATTGCATAGCAATAGCTAGTCTACACGCATACGTCTAGACGCACGCACATAACACCATAATAATACTCCCCACACCGGTTTCGGTGACGGTGGCCGGTTTCATTGAAACCAGGCCAGGTACGCAGGAGTAATTTTATAGTGCCCAAGTGTGTGCGCAGTACACAAGAGCACTCTCTATTCCTTTACTCTCATAACCCAGTGGGACGGCAGACCGACACGACCGGCGAGAGATCAGGCGCAGGACCGACTTTTTACATGCCCATCCGACGCATGGATCATCTTACTTGTCAGACAATCAGGTGATCAGTCTGCATTATCCTAACCAAACTTGGAAATAACATGTTTCCAACGCGGGAATCGAACCCGCGACCTCCGAGTCAAGAGCGACGCTCTAGACCACTGGACCACGGAGGCTAATATAAATAGCACCATGCCGAAGAGCCGAGCTGAAACTACTATGACGATGCTTGGCTTTCAATGCCGCACCGCTGTGCCGGTCGGAGTGTGGGGTTTTAGGTTTATTTCGTTACGGGATTTCATGATTCGGTCACCGCGCTCAAAATCCGCCACAAAAGCTACGCAATAGTTATAAAAACTTGAGAGGTGTCAAGGGAAACCCGGATGGAACGAAGTTCCAGTTTATTATTTCCTATGTACAAAAAACCTGTATAAACTCAAAAAAATAATCAAATAAGCATATTATAAGTTTCAATTTTCAACGCTTTTCTATTGATATTCTATTGTCTAAATATTGACTTTATTATTTTTAGACATAATTCCTGTGAGAGTCTCAGATCAATTAGGTCAAATGATGACAGACTAGCCGTGTATTATTTGCCTAATAGTATTTAAGATTCAATATAAAAAAACTAAACTATCAACGCCCCCTACCCCTATTATGCAGGCACTAATAAAAAGTGTCGTTACAACTTTTTCCGTCAAGCCCCCGCAAGGCGCAACGCGCGATAAGGAACTTCGTCACAACAAAGTCTATGGCGTCAATTATAAACGTAAGCACTGGCAAGTGTACTGGATTAAATTTCGGAACTTACCCTATATAATATAACAGTATATTATTGTGGCTATACATAGTACATAATATGTCACATATAATCCCGGTATCAGCGTTTTCCTAGAAGTGGTCCAAATAATATCAACTCAATCCGACTTTACCTATATTATTTTGCCTTCAACTTATTTATTGGTTTTATGTTCTGAGAATAACAATAACAATCGTTATAGCGTAGCTTATTATCATATTGATCACTAGCTTTTGCCTTCGACTTCGGCTGCGTGAAATAAACTTTGATCCCCTATTTAACTTAATCGGAACGGTATATGATACAAATCCCATACATTTAATTAGTTCATGACTATACATAATTTAACTAAGTACTTAAGTTATTCTGAACATACTAACACATTATAATTCATAACGCTTTTCGATTTGCTCACACCTACCGTAAAGTCTTCAAGAGACAATTCCTTGTAAACCTCGAGGCACGTACATAATCGAATTCCATTGTGCTAGGGTTGTCGCAGATTAATATGATTTTATGACGTGAATAGGGCTGGTACAAATGGCGCGTCGTCGGAACACGGTGTTGTGGTAACCCTAGACGGTGATGTATGCTGGAAATTCTCCTTTGGTTCTTGGCAAGATTTGTTACTTCCAAGCTGATTGGAAGGAAAAGAATTCAGAAGAGTTACGTATTCCTACTGCATATTTCTTTAGAAGGCAAGACTTTTAAGGCGTAGTATTTTTTTCGGGTTGTATAAAGGTCATATCAAAAAGACACGAAACGAGGCTAATTACAACCTATAATCCATACCAACATTTTAAATACGATAGTATGTATGTCTGTCTGTTACCTCTTCACGCCTAAACAGCTAAACCGATTTTGATGGGTATGGGGATAATTTGAGTCACAGAAAAGGACATAGGATACTTTTTCTCCTGCTAAATTTGTGGTAAATTTGTGGAGTAGTGTGTGGGTAAATTTGTGGAGTAGTGTGTGGGTAAATTTGTGGAGTAGTGTGTGGGTAAATTTGTGGAGTAGTATGTGGGTAAATTTGTGGAGTAGTGTGTGGGTAAATTTGTGGAGTTGTGGGCGTCATCTAGTATGATATAAATATTACTGTGTGCATGTGCATGTGCGTGTGTCACATTTTTTTGTTGAATATAATAACAAAAAAAAATCAACAAAAAAAGTGTGTTGCTTGCGATAACATTCACGCCAAAAATGCATTTTATATAAAAACAAGCATCTCGCTCAAGCTTCGTATAAAAATAATAAAAAGCAGAGAATCTTAAGGCGATTTTAAATATTCCTGGACTAATGGATGCCCCGGATTCTCGGAGGTGGAGTGTTTTGTAAACTTAATTTTATTATTACACCATTATAGTGCTCAAGACTGACTAGAATAAAAATCGGCTAAGTGCGAGTCGGACTCGCGCACGAAGGGTTCCGTACCGTTATAGAGCAAAGATAGGCCAAAAATTGTGTTTTTTGTATGGGAGCCCCCTTAAATTTTTATTTATTTAAATATTATTATTATTAATAATTATTAAAGTACACATACATTTAAGGCGTTTTTGAAAATTTCAAGTGCCTACCTGTTGTCATTATTGAAATCGACCAAAAAAGGCCGAAAAAATCACGTTTGTTGTATGGCAGCCGCCCTTAAATATTAATATTATTTTGTTTTTAGTATTTGTTGTTATAGCGGCAACAGATATATTATACAATCTGTGAAAATTTCAGAAGTCTAGCTATAGCGGTTCTTGAGATACAGCCTGGCGACAGACAGACATACAGACGGATAGACGGATAGACAACGAAGTCTTAGTAATAGGATCCCGTTTTTACCCTTTAGGTACGGAACCCTAAAAACCGGCTGAAGATGATCGCACATTAATTTATCAGATAGACGCGCCGAATGCGCCGCATTTTAGAATTCGTTATAATATGAAATGAAGTGAAACCTAGCACATTCATCCGCACCCTACATTTTTCAGGAAAAAAACTATCCTATGTCCTTTCCTAGGATTCAAAGTATCTCATGAAGAGGTAGCAGACGGACTTTCGTATTTATAATATCATAGTATGGATTAAAATTATCAATTTTCTGAATATTTTAAATACCGCAAGTAACCTTCGACTAATTCCAAAGTAAATTCACAGATTAAAAACTCGAAAACACGACATCTTCCGGCGGTACTCATAATTTAAAAAACTGCCCAATTTCATTAGTGACCAGGACTTTTGAGTATTTGGAGACTGTCGCAATATCACATTCAATTACTGCCAGGGGCGGAGGGCACTGGGAGGCACGGCCAGGGCGTCGAGGGGCACGGCCAGGGCGCCGGATAGGAAGGGGATAATCCAATCTGCCTGCCTCTTGACATTTCTGTTCGAGTGTTATAAAATATAACAATAACGTTATGGCTCCCGAAAAAATGGAGCCAAGGGCTCTCAACAGCCGGCTCAAATGTTGACAGATCCGTTACTGTGTAATGGGGATCGTTGTGTGAGGATTTCGGTCAGCCATGTTCTAGTTGAAGTGAAAACTTCTTTAGTAGTGTACAATTTTTTGGGATGGGTGAAAAATTTTAAACTAGTGTCCTACTTAAACTGTGACCTGATTGGATAGAAAGATGGAGGTAGAGACTGCTTAACGTGGCGTAGGAGGAATAAATACGGTGGATATTCTCTAACAACCGCATGGCGAAAATGTTTATCTGTATCCTTTATTGGGTAGGTCTAAGAGTCCAATATCTTTTTTTCATTTATGAAATAACGCACCGCAAAGGCACCGCGTTCAGCTGGCTGCGCCGGCGCATGCGCCTTATGCGTGAGCGCACACAGCTTTTGACTACTGCATTCGCTGACTCTATCATTGTCAGCGTAGGCGACCAGTACATAATATTATACCTAAAATATGTAAAATTGCAACTTATATTACAGTCCACTCAATCTCTCAATCTTTCATTTCAATACCTGGTAGGTCAGCTTTTTTACAAAAGAAATATACAAAAAATCTGCTGGTTAGGTTAGGTTGAAATTATTGATAGGTTGAAATTTAGTATAATTTAACAGTAACATTGTCCTTTGAACAATCCATATTTTAGGACCATCAAATCGAAATAAATATTTAATCCTTTCTGGCTGTTACTTACCATTTTCGAGAATTTTCGCAGAGGATATTGTTGTTAGCTACTCACGAAAAAATATTAGCTTGATAGTAATCAAATAAAAAAAAATGTTCTAGGGAACCTACTATAACATTTTGTATTGACATATAGTGTATTTTTGTCTTTATAATAACGACATGCTACACGTCCAAGTCATCACGCCTAAGAACGTAAAATATATCGTCTCATTTAAAATTCCAATACAACAGGCGATCTTTTAAGCGATCTAATTTCCGATAATGTCAAGTTTTGGGCGAAAATGGATGAAACATTATAAGACCGTTAAATTAAATGGCTTCAAATTATTCATTCATTTCTCACCCGTCACATTCTGTGGTGTTTTGTAGAGTCACCATGTTTTGGAAAATAGGGTAAATGACTAGTAGATTGGACAGTACCAGTCAAGGGACAAAGCACAAACTAAAAACTGCCTGTTTTTAAAGTAAAAGAACGCCTAATTTTAAGGAAAAACAGTTAGTTTTTAAAGCAACCTCAATAAATAAAGTGTTTTTGTGGTCTGTCCAATGACTAGTACTGTCCAATCACTAGTCATGTTCACCCTATGTAGATTGTATTTTTGGGTTCCATCATCCATGCAAATTTATAGTTGATGTAGTATTATTTTTGATTGTGTACCGTTAATAATTTCCCATTTGCTCTATTTATTCATTATTATTTTTTCATAATAAATATAAATATTATGTACACTTTCTTGACTAAGATCCTGTATATAATGTTAATATTTTGATCCACGACGGACGATGGGAATGTAAACGTTTCTAAAAAATCTACGAATTCGTACATTTTGGTCTCTAGCTCGACTAAGGGTCAATTCAGACCGCAACGCGACGCGTAAATTATTGCATTTCTAAATTTGTACTGATTTGACAGATCTCATATTGCGTCAGACGTCTTTGAAATATGTCAAATCCATACAAATTTAGAATGTCCGAAATTCTAAAATTATAGAAAAAAAGGGTGAATGCATTCCATTTATTAAATAAATATTCCTTAGGCATGGTGAACCTACAGAAACCAAATAATAAGGCGTAAATAATTAAATTTAGGGAAACTCTGGCACCTATCCCTTCTTTTACATTTATTATTAAACACCAATCAACATTACGACAGTAATTATAAATTACTTCTGGTGCTACTTGTGATGTTATAACAAGCTACATACATTTTAAATAAATTGCAATAAATTACATTCGAAGCTCAACCTTAAAAAAGAGGTTAGTAAACATTCGTAAAAACAGGAAAGAAAAACAGCTGGTATTACCGACTCAAAAAAGGTTTTCCAAAGTTAACTATTAGTGCATTACTATCCATACTAATATTATTATAAATGCGAAAGTGTGTCTGTATTTCTGGCTATCTGTCTGTTTGTCTGTCTGTGTTATCTCTTGACTCTTAAGCCGCTAAGCCAATTTTGCTGAAAGATAAGGGGATACTTTGAGTTACGGAAAAGTACATAGCTGGGTACTTTCTATTACCCGGAAAAATGTACGCCTCCCGAGCGAAAAATTAATTTTGGTGCAACGGAGTTGCGGGTGCCATGTAGTGTTGAAATAAATATAAGCCCTCAAGTATGCCCCTTAGGTACAACTATTTCTTTGTGAATATAATTTTATGGATTAAGCTTATAACTAAGCTTTAATTATACTAACTAAATCTTTGTAAAAATCCTTTTCGTTTAATCATAAAGTAATAAATAACTTTTTATTTATTAATAAAATTATAATCATATTATAAAATTATACTAAACATCTAAATCGTCCATATTTTTGTCTTAACCAATATCGTCCAAAAGGAGGAGTCATCGTGACAATTAAAATCCTAACGATTTGACTATAATGTCATTATAATTGGAACATTGTCAGTGTTCCCTCGACAACAATCGAACCCGCACTAAGCGGCAATCTGCTCAGCCATTAATTTAATGTGGTGTTTTTAGCAATGATCGCAGTAATGTAACATCATAATCGATACAGACATTATAAATGAGGTATGACTGTAGGCCCTTTGCCTTGTATAGCGCTGAACTGATTTTGATGCGATAAGATAATTATGAATATGCATTGAGTCTTGAGAAAGGACGAAGAATAGTTTTAATTACCAAAAAGGTAAGTTCCTATACGCTCAATGGATTTTTAAGCAAAAATACATATATCTTGTATAATTATTACCTATATTACTTGTAAATCGTAATATATGCTCTCCTAGTATTATTACGATTAAAAGTAAAGTAAAATTCTTACTTACAGTATTTTCTATTTTAAACGGGAAACTAACAACTTATTTCTTCAAACATTCTGCAAATCACGCTAAAAAAAGAAATCAGATAATTTTAAAAAGTTTATTAAAAAAATTTAAATAATAATATTTTTCAATTACAAAAATTCCGTAGCTGTGCTACGTTAGTACTACGAGAGTAGAATCTCGTAGTACTAACGTAGCACTGCTACGGAATTTTTGCTCAAACTACGTGGAATTATAGTGTATGGCTACGATAGTGCTACGCTCAAGCTACGTGGAATAGTGTATGGCTACGATAGTGCTACGCTCAAGCTACGTGGAATAGTGTATGGCTACGATAGTGCTACGCTCAAGCTACTTGGAATAGTGTATGCTACGAGAGAGCTACACGGAAGCTGCGAGCAAAGAAACAACGAAATTGGGAAGCTACTTAAAAGTTAAATATAAATACATAGTGTTCCTTTATAAATAAACTTATAAATAAATAAATAAACTATAGACTAATAATATAGTTATTAATTTTATTAAGAAGTCCATTATATTAATTCAATTCAATTAACATATTTTAGATTTTCACCCATGGTGTTGATAACAATAGGTCCTTCCTCCAGTGTTAGTTGGAATATAAAAAAAAATAGAATTACATTATTTAAAATTATATATAAGGGAATGTATCATGTGGGCTTCGGCCTGACCGAACAGAACACCTCGGTCGATCGGAAAATCTTCCTTTGCGGCATCCACGCGTATCTCACACATTTACACACTTATAGTCACAATTAAAGAAAATGAAAGTAAAGGTCTGTTTTAACAGATATTGATCTATTCCCACTTTGAAATATCTGCTGTTTTGTATGAAAATTCCTAGGATTTAAATCGCGTTGGGGGCGATACCGGTCCGTCCACGTCGTGTCCCTGGGCACCTCCCCCGTGCCGTCGTGAGCTTTTTCACGATGACACGGGAGGGGTGGCTGAACGCCGGTATGGCGTGTGTTTGTGTGCGTGTTTGTTGTGTATGTCTGGCAGAGCTCGCTGTGTGACGAACGAGCCCGCGACCCGGGGTGTCGGAGTAGGAGGAATATGGCAGATCGCACGAGTCAAAATAATCTCCGGGCGGGTCCCGGCTCCTCTGGGGCCGGAGAATCCCGTGCACTCCCGCAAGGGGGTGCGAGGTCCGTGTATACGGAGGGACCAACGACTGCGATGAGGGACGAGGGGGCCGCTAAGGCGGAGAAGAAGGAAGAGGAGGCCGCTAAGGCGGCGAGGCAGAGGGCCATTTTGGCCGCATTGAGCGGCGATGGCGGTAAGAAGAAGAGCGACAGCCCGAAGCCGGCGCCCATTACCGCGCCGGCGAAGGAGCTACTTACCGATGAGGACGTGGACTTCAGCCAACCACAGCCCAACAGGGTGGAGCGGAAGCTGAAGCTCCTACAGAAGATGAAGGACAGGGGCGACAAGAATCTTCCGCGGGTCCTTTTGACCCGCGATGTGTTCATGCCGCCCCCTAGTACCGGACGAGACGACTTAACTGGTAGAGACTCCCCTCGAGGTCGAGTCTTCCAGCACGGCTACGACGCACACGGACGTGACAGCGAGGACTGGCTCTCGGACTCCACCGAAATGTCCGGCATGTCGCTGGACTCCGTGGGCCTGCCCGCATTCCTGGACAGGACACGTCGAAAGAGGCGCTCGGACGAAGATATGGCACCACCCCTCAGTAAAGGGGCGGTGCCCAAACCCAAGAGAGGACGCGGCCGCCCGCCAACGACCAGACAATATGCCGGCTTGGCGAAGGCACAGGCCGATCTGAATCGGGAGAAGGAGGAGGCTCTTCGACTCCGCGCGGAGGAGGAGGTAGCCGAGGCGGCTAAGGTAGCGCGAGAGACGCGCTCTTCGCTCCTCGCGAGCCCCGCCCCCATGGAAGAAGACAGGCCAGAACAGACTAACCACACTCTGGCCCAAAGTGTTGAGACTTCGCTGGAATCGATCTCCATGGTCGCAGCGAAGTCGAAAAACCTCAAGGGGACTTTCCAGCGTCTCCTCAAGGAGGCGGTCAGCGACATACGCGCCACCGTCGCCGAAATGAGAAGACGCGGAGCGACCGAAGAGTTCAAGGCCCTCGAGGCTCAGAATGCGCGGCTCCAGAATCAAGTGGAGTCTTTGCGCAAAGAGCTAGAGGAGCTACGCCGTCAGGTGATGAAGCCATCCGAGCAGGACATGCGCCAGCTGTTGTCTGAGGTCTCTCGCTCCAACGTAGAGACCTTCAGCAACATGCTGAATGCTCGGCTGGCCGGTCTGGAGAGTCGGCTCCTTCCAGAGCCTCGACTGAGACCTCCGCTCGCGGCGGACAGAGCTCGGGAGCTCGGAGTACACCGGCTCCCGTCGTGAGTGTTGAGGCTCCACCGAATGTGACGCCGGGGCCCCCGAGGCAGAAGACCAAGGGGAAGCCGGCCACAAAGAAGACGCGGCAGCCAGTCGCCGCAGCGGCCCCGCAAGAGGCCCCTGCCGCGCCCGAGGCGCCCAAGGCCAAGAAGGGCCGAAAGAAGAAGCAGCCGTCAATGGCTGCGCAGGAGGCGGCACAAGGGGGAGCGACCATCAGTTCCTCTGGTACAGAGACCCCTTGGACCACGGTAGGCCCGAGGGGTAAGAGGAAGAAGGGGGCGGCTACACCATCTACAGCCGCCCCAAAGAAGAAGAAGAAGAAGCCGAGGCTTCGCGTCCCCGCCACTGCGGCCGTCGCTCTTACAATAGAAGAGTCGGCTGTGAAGGCGGGTCTGACCTATGCGAAGGCTCTCGAGGATGCCCGGCGTGCGGTGAACATTGTGGAGCTTGACATTCCACAAGTTCGCTTCCGCCGGGCCCGAACTGGAGGGCGCCTTCTTACCATAGCTGGTGAGGGCGCGAGAGAGAAGGCGGACGCCTTCGCCGCAAGGCTTAAGAGCGTCCTGCCTGCGGAGGTGAGAGTTGGGCGGCCAGCCGCATGCGCCGAGATGCGCGTCGCCGGCCTCGACGACTCCGTGACGACCGCTGAAGTCGTGGAAGCGGTCGCACGAGCAGGAGAGTGCCTAGCCGGTGATGTCCGGACGGGGCCAATAAGAGAGGGGCCACGGGGGGACGGATCGTGTTGGGTCCGCCTCCCAGTCGCGGCCGCCAAGAAGCTCTCGAGCTCTGGGCGGTTGCGTGTTGGCTGGGTGTCGGCGAGAGTGACGCTGTTGGCCGCGAGGCCGACGCGCTGCTTCCGCTGCCAGGACACCGGCCACGTGGCTGCCAAGTGCCAGTGCCCGGAGGACCGGAGCCGGACTTGTTTCCGGTGCGGAAAACCGGGGCACAAGGCGGCGGAGTGCGGGGCTGCAGCGCCAAACTGCGCCCTGTGCGAGGCCGCTGGCAGGGCTGAAAGGGGGCACGTGCTGGGCGGCAAAGGTTGTCCTTCTGCTGCGAAAAAGCCGGCCCCCGGAGAAGAGAAGGCCCCGTCTAAAAAGGCTCGGCAAAAGCCGAAGCCTAAGGGAGCGCGGGCTCCGCCCGTCTCTGCCGCGATGGAGACGGAGGCTAGGCCCGCGGGCGGCGATCGGGGGATCCCGCCCGCATCAAGGGTCCCGAGAAGACAGCCCCCCTATGGCCCGGGAGGCTCTCGGTGAGGTCAGCGGCTCGAGCCGCTCGAAGAAGGTGCCGGTTGCGGCTGGGCGCGGGAAGGGGCGGAGATGAAGACGCTCCGCGGTACCCGTCCCTTCCCACACTAGGCGCACGACGGAGGGCTGGGGGGGTTTTAGTGGGTAGACATCTCGAGGGAGTCCCACATACCCCCGCCCCTTCCCCCGAGGGGGTGGGGGATACGTAAAGTATTTCCCCTCCTCAAAAAAAAAAAAAAAAAGGATTTAAATCGCGTTATATCTCCCCCCCTTATTAAGTAACAGTTAAGTAATATTCTCAAAACGAGTTATTTGTATGCCAATATTTTTGCGATTGAAAAATTCTTATCGAGTTGGGGAAAAAATCTCATTACTTCACCCGAGTCACAAGTTTCGGTCCGTCTGGAATTTCAATTACTTCACTTTTCAGTTTTATAACGTAAACTGGAACTATTAGACTGTGTGTCCACAGCCGTCACTAGAACGTCAACGACAAAAATTCAAATGAAATGCCACTTTATAACCTAGGGCATAGGTTTCATTTTCTATTCACATTGGTTAAGCGAGCGGCGGCTGCTTTCTAGTGGCGTTGAGCAAAATAAAACCTATAGCCTAGTTCATAAAGGTGCTCCCTCACCGGGAGCATTGGCGTGTAATGTAACGTTACAGAGACGAGCATTACATCAATGAGGAAGCAGAGTCGAGCATTACAATTCGCACCTTGTAATGATACAGTATGTAATATCTTGATACAACTTGAAACATCAATCTGTCATTATGGAATCAACTAGCTATGGAATGCTCAAAGTCGAATATTACATTACACGGGGATGCTCGTCAGTCAGAGAGTTAGTAATGTAATGCCCAAAGTTGAATCCGTAATGTTACACATGAATGCTCGTCGGTCAGGGAGGTATTTTTGTAATGTGATGCTCAAAAACGAATCTATAATGTTACATTACATGTGAATGCTCCCGGTGAGGGAGCACCTTTATGTGGCATTTTATCGGTGTCGTCCCGCTGACGGCGACGGTGGACAAACGACCTCGCGATTCGGTGGCCGTCTTCAAGTTGGCCCAAGTTACTCTGACAGTTATCAATGCTCCGCTTGAGGGAGAATAAAACGTTTTGTGCCTGTCCACGTTGGCACGCGATCGAGGCCTCAGTTGTGCTAGTATTGATACTATTTATTTAGTAATAATACCATTACTTTACATAATATACGAACAAGAACGCGACGTGTAGATATTTTTAGAGATATTATTTAAGTAGATATTTTTAAAAAGCGTATCGAAAGCAACACTTACTTTCCTGCTTATACATAAGCCCAAAATATGTGTAGTTGACTCGTAAATACCACATTTATTATGCGTGCAGCCTGCTATAAGACTATGATGTTTGCATCTAAGCGTTGTTAATCTAGCAAAACTAACGTTAGAACCTACATCCAGGAGGTTTTGCGGCGTTTGCGTTCAAACGAAACTTTTTGCTTGTTCGAAGCTAGGGACAGATTAATTTTCGTAGGTTTATGGAAATGGTTTTTCAGCTTTCTGACCAGATCACAAAATCTTCAAAAATAATAATATTTTTCTGACAATTTTTTTATTTCTATGACTATCAATATGTTAATTGTTCTATTCGTAATTTCCCTACTTTGAAATATATGTTATTTTGTACGAAAATGCCTAGGATTTAAATCGCTTAAATATCTCCCCTTTTTAAGCAAGTTAGGTAACTACCGTAGAAAAAATTGCTTATATTATCTTAAATAATATATTAAGTATAAAATTCATATAATACATATTATGTGTGTTTGTCCTCCAATGTCTTGGAATATACATATTACATACTAAGTAATTTTATAAATGCAAAAGTGTCTGTGTATTATCTCTGCACGCTCAAACCGCTAAATCGATTTTGCTGAAATTTGTTATGAAGATACTTTAAGACTCGAAAATAGACAAAGGATACTTTTTATCCCGGAAAAATGTACGGTTTCCCCGCGATAAACGGATTTTGGCCAAACGAAGTTGCGGAATAAATAACCCTTTATATTTCGTCGGTAAAATTAAAAGTAACGTGAAATCCAGTAACAGTTGGGATCTCAATGCTTTCTATGTGAGTTTGTTCAAGTTGGGCTGACGCCGCCGTAATACTTTTATCTTTTAATT